>QEPC01014017.1:999407-1031785 GCA_003113815.1 Sphenodon punctatus
GGGAGGGGACAGGACAGCCCACGTGGCTGCCCTCTGCGTTCCCCCCCTAGCCCCCAACCTTACTGGTGGATAATCTTCTCCCCGCAGGTGTCCGGCGGGGATAGGAAACGGCGGCGGCGGCCCCAGCAACGGGTCTCAGTGGCAGCGGCGGCGGTGACAAGGCAGGCGGAGCTCCAGAGCCCCCCGCAGCAGCAACAAGCAGGTGAGTGATGGAAAAGTGTTCCCCTGCGAGCCTAAACTCGGTCTAACCTCGCCCCCTGCACGCGCCTGCAGGCGCTCAGATCGATGCGGAGGGGGGCATGGCCTTGTTGCGTCGTCCACAGGCCCCTGCTGAGGTGCGTCTTGCAACGGGGGCGGGGCCACGGGCGGTGTCGGCGCGGTGCTTGGTTGTAGCCGGGGCTGTGGCCCCGGAGGGGCGGGGCTTCCTTGCCGCGAGGTGCGTCGGGGTGCAGGGTGGCGAGCCTGACTGCTGACACCCCGTAACGTCTGAAAACACCCAATAATTCTTCATTGGCACACGAAATTGATACCTTCTGAGCTCCAGGTCTGCTCAGCGTGACTCCCAGCCACAGACTGCCACCAGTCATGTTTGAATACTCACAGGCTATGACATAGCAACCCTGGAAATATTATGTGATATCTCTACCTGTCATAAGTCTACAATGGCTACTTGTAGCTTTCCGGGCACAATTAAAGGTCCTGGTTTTGTCCTTTAAAGGGCTAAACATTCTGGGTCTCACATATCTGAAATACAGCCTATCCTTCCATGTCCCATTGCGGCCCCTAGAGTCGAGCTCCGATGGCAGTATAAAAGTTGGGGAAGGAGGTGCCTAAATGGTGCACTCAGAGTAAGTTCCAGATCATGGATCTGTGCCATAAATGTGTCCCCTATCCATGTGTGCATGCCCTCATCTCTGTTCCTTACCCTGTGCTCTGTCTTTCCGTGCTTGAGGGTAGGAACTGAATTCAGAGGCCAGATTCAGGCACGTGAAATGAGCCAAATAAAAATTAGCCACAGGCTGCATATGGCCCCAGGCCTCTGGTTTCTTACCCCTGGACTAGCTTTAAGGTCCCTTCAAACTATGATTTTCTGAGAGCTGACTACAACTATGACTGCTGATGGTGTAAAATGACGTATGTAATTGTAGTCCTATATGGTCTTTTTGAACTGAGATTCTCATCATTTGCAAGCCCAACTGCAAGGCAGCAAAATTATGCACTGATTTACAGTAGCTCTGGAATGGAATCCCATAGATTGATTTCAATGGAATTCTACAAATTTACACCAGCTGAGGGGCTGACTACTAGTCTTTCCAAAGTTAATTTGCAGACAAACAAATGCTCAAATATGCCAGATGAACTGTTTGTTGGTGTCAGGCCTAGTTTTACCTCTTTTAATAGCAGAATGGCCAAAGAGTAAATTAAATTTGCAGCTGATTTGGGAGTGGATAAGTGTGCCAGTAAGCATGGAGAGACACAATATTAAGGGACCGGGAGAGGTTAGGAACATTGGCAGAAAGTAAAAATGAGAGTCCAGCGAGTTATTGCAAAGCTAGTGCATCTGGAGAATAACAACCCTAAGCAAGGAAGTTCACTGGGAGGGAGAAACTAAAATAAATATATAAATAAATAATTAAAAAACAAACAACGAATAGGAATGCCTATCCAGAGCTGGAGTGAGCTAAAGCCTTGGAGAGGCAGAGTTTTAATAAAGGAAAATAGACAAAGACTGGATGGGAATATAAATATGAAATGAGAAATGACAGCCAAAAAACCAATAATCAAACACTGCTGTGTATGCAGAGGCATCATCACAGAGCTGCAGAAGGGATGATGCTTCTCCCTCAAAGGAGTTGTGGGTAGAGCTGTGGCCCAACTCAACTCTGTTGGAAGCTGCCATTGGCTCAGACATACTGTCTGTTGAAGTTCATGGGGCATGCTCTTTACCCTAGGGTGGTCCCAAACTAGGAAGCATTGTGATGTTAACATGCTCTATAAGGGGATGGCCAGGTCAAAAAGAAGCAGGAGTGCCCACCAACCTGATGTAGCCCCACACCCTATAGAACGTTGTAACACCACACTCTTCTATAAGGGGTGAAACCAGGTCAGAAAGTAGTTAGAGCCTCAGCCCTTCCTCTTCCTGACAGCTGATTTGGGAGTGGTTAAGTGCTCCAATGAGCATGGAGAGATACAGTATTAAGGGATCTGGAGAGGTTAGGAACATCGGCAGAAAGAAACAAAATGCAAATCCAGCAAGTTATTGCATTAACACATGCAATAACTTTCTTACATGGCCCTATCCCTTATGGAATGCCAGGCTGTCAGAGTGCTCCATAGAGGACAGGGTTACCCAGGCAGCACCAGTCTTTTGAGTGGGGACCAGAAGGGTTCTGCTGTAACAGACCAGGGTTCAAGTTAGTCCCAAGCCAACTTAAGGAAAGTGGGATGGTACTGTATGTAACACACACATGCAACCTATAGTTCTGGGGATAGGATAGCAGCGCCAAATGTATGACCCCTGGGCCAGATTGGGGCCATTGAATAATTTCATCTGACCCACAGCCTTCCCATGAATCCTAGTTTCTTCAGCTGGTTGGGATGGCAACCCTGCCAACATCAAAGAGAAGGAAGCACTTATGTCTTGGTGTAGCCACGCATATAATAGTGATGTGGGGTGGAAATTTTTTCACTATGGCCCTTTTTAAACAGACCGCAGAGGTGCCACGGTCCGTGGGGGATGGGTGGAGACGGCGGTGAATGTGTGGTGCGTGTGTGGCCTGGCACATGGACATCCACCTCCATGCATGGAGGCACCTATGTTTTCTCCAATGCCTCTGTGCGTGGGTGATGGGTGGAGGTGGGTGAACCGCGGGACCGCGCACGCACCCCCACCTGTCCTCTGCGGTCACACGGATGCCCTCCCCACCCAGTCACCAACGTGGGCGAGGTGCAGGGGAGTCTCCTTGTGTGAACAAGGCCTATATTTTTCCAGAAAATTTTCCAGTTCTAAATATGCATTGTTCCATAAAATGATTTAGCCTATTTTCTAATGTGTGTGGGTATGTGGGGAGATGGGTGGGCAGCGCGGTGTGTGGGCTGTGTGTGTGTGGTGCATTCTCATGGCCCCCACACGCACATAGCATTGGGCATTGGTGCCTGCTGCTCCCTGCATGGGTGATGGGTGGAGGTGAGTGGAACATGGGGGTGCACACACCCACCCACCCACCCATGGGCGTCCACTGATCCCCCCGCACCCGCGGCAGCATTCGCATGGGTGCTCCCCCCACACACATGTGCGGGGGGGGGCGCATCTGTGTGAAAACGGCCTTAGTAACATAATGAATGGATACCAATACCTAACTCCAATAAAAATAATTCCCAATTAAAGCTGTGTATTTGTTTGAACATTTAAACCACATTATGTGCGCTTTATTGATTTTTTCCCCCTGATTTATTTCAGTTCAACTATTTTTGGCTATTGTAAAAACTTTGACATATTTATCCAGTACATAAAATTAACATAGTATACTTTTTTTTTTTTTTTTTTAATTAAGTACAAGTTAAATACACATGCTAAATCAATCTCAATTGATTTAGGGCATTGGAAAAATTTTGAGAAAATTTGCATTGGAACATTTTCCAGAAAAGTTTCTGGAATATTTTCTGATTCTAATTTTTCTGGAAAACGTATATCACTGGCATGTAGGGCAACAGGCAGTGGGGATCTTCAGTCTGATTTCTAAGTTCTTTTGTGACCATTGTGCCAAGAAGAGAGAGGTAAAATCAAGAGTGGAGAATATTTTATTTTCTTGTGGACATTAATGAAAAGACCCTGTGCTTGATAAATAAGCAACAGTCAGTGGTGGTGAAAGAAAGAGGCTATAAAGCAAACCACAGAAACTACAAACCAACCCAAAAGATTGCTCTCTTATGCTTTTTCTTATACCACCGTATCATCCCAAATCCCCGTCCTCTCCTTGCAACTAAGCTAAGCGTATGCACCTGCAAGTAACATCTCAGCCTCTTGAATGTATCTCTGTCTCTCTCTATCTGACCCTCCCTTTGCTTCCCCTCCCTTGTGTCCATCCTAGATTGCAAGCCCCTCAGCGCAGGGTCTTATCTATCACAGGACTGTTCAGTACTAGGCACACTGCTGGGGCTACATAAATAATATTAATAAACCATGGTGAGACACATAAGTACACAGGAAAGATACGTGATGATAAATATTCTGAATTAGCATAGGCATTGACAAAGCAGCAGCCACTGCTTATCAATGAGTGTCAATAAGTGATGATGCTGTTAAAGTGAGTTACATGACTGCCCATGAAATAGGTGGCGTCAAAACCATTTTTCTTAGGGAGAATTCTTGGAGAACTGCATGCTGAATACTGCAGAAATAATGTGTCCAGATAAGCAACAATATCTGTCTCTCGAGAAGCACAAGGATGCTTTCCCCATAGCTTCATCTCTAAAGATGCAAATCTTACAGTATTCTGTTTCTGCTGGGTGAGGTTGCTACTTTGCATTCTTGTGCTGAGTGAATTCATGTGCTCTGGAATGTCCACCATCAAAGCACAGATCCAATCTGGCTCTCAATGTCGCCATTGGAACCATTAGGTGCTGAGCATGAGCACTATGAAAAATATGGCCATGACCAGACCACATTCACACCTGACGGCGGCGCAGTTTTGAAACTGACGCGAGGCAAAGACGCAGCAGGGGGAGGAGCCGGATGACAGAAGTAGCGCCGGTGCGAACAGGGTTCTGCCGTGACTTTACTCGCAGATAACATAAACCCAGCCCTGTCATCTGCAAGTAAAGTCATGGCAGAACCCCATTTGCATCGGTGCTACTTCCAGCATCCGGCTCCTCCCTCTGCTGTGCCTTTGCCTCATGTCAGTTTCAAAGGCACACAGCAGTCAGGTGTGAATTCGGCATCAGTGTCTAATGCAGAGCTCTTTGGAAAATTCAATAAATGAAGATTTAGAAGTCATGATACTCAAAACAGCAACATTCCTCAGTGATGTTTGCCATTTTCAGTGAGAATTTCATTTAGAGTAGCATAAAGAGGTGTAACTGGAGGGAAATGGAATCAAACTAAGGAGAGGTTTAATTGGGCTTGTTACAAAGAATGGCACGAGAGTCCTGCAAAGGTTCACATTAAATCAAGTCTCTCCAGTTAAAAATCTGGTTTTAAGTTTTGTTACTGTTTTGAAGCTCCATTTAGGTTTGCTGAACTGTTCATAAAAGTTTACAGCACTTTCAAGCTGAACCTGGACCTAGTTTGGCTCAAACTCTAGGCGAACTGATAGTTTTGTATCAAAATCATGCAAAAATGGTAATTTTGCCTATTTTCACCTGACATTCGCTTTGAAGTTATGAAGGCTTTCATCTTTCTACAGCTTAAAACACTGAGACTGGCTTTCTGCACTAAGGTAACATTTTATGACTACTCCCCCCGCCACAATTTCCCCAAACGTAACCCTCCTGGAATTTCACAGGCACAATCTTTATTTCAGAGTTGGATTCTTCAGGAAAGTTCCAGAAAGACTGAGCACATGCCTTGGCAAACATTCTCCTCCTATTTTTCCTTTGTTTAATATGTAATGCAGTATTATTATCCCTGCAATGCAGGAGTGAGAGCTACACACGGGGGAGAGGAGATTGTATTGTATTTATTTTTCCAATTTTTACCCCGCCTTTCCCAAATGGTTTAGGGCGGCTTACAGACCTATAAAACAGCATAAAAACATAACGACAAAAAACCCCTCCTCAACAATCTTTCCCTTCACCCCTCTCCAACCTCACCCATGTATGTTTAATGTCACCTGAGCAATTGTCTGTCTAGCGCTATGTGTTCCTACTTATGGGAATTCTTCACACAACTTGCCTGAGATAGGGTGGAAAAGTAGGTTTGTAGCCCCTGCTCTCAGCTGGTTGTGTGAAGAGGGTTTATGGCATGAGCAAATCCATGCAAATCAACCCCAGGATGAGTTGCACAGGTTCGCTGTGCCCCCCCCCTCCCGCCCCCACACACCTTGCCCCTTATTACACAACTGCTTGACAGTGATGGAAGATAGAACAAGCTGTGCTCTGTGTTTCCCCCCTCAGGTTTGGGCAGTTGTTTAGTCCTCATCTTCTGTGTTGAAAAAACCCACATTAAATGCGTATTGGGGTAGATTTCTACCCCAGTCCATTGGCACTTACATTGCTTGAATGTGCAAACTGACATGAAAAGTGATGAGGCAGATTTCTTCCACAGGCTGGGGTATAAAATCTACCCCATGGTCAGATCCATAGGGGTGGATTTCTACCCCAGGGTTTTTAGTTCATGGTAACCAACTTTCCTTTCGGGATATTGTGTACCTGTGTGCAGATGACAATGTCCTAAAAGGGCAAAATTAGAGAGTCGCTAACTTACAAGGTTTTGCAAGAGAGGTGCATCCGGAGTAGGAAAATACCCCAAGACAGAAGATAAGCTCTTCAAGCAACCAGAATCATAGGGCTTATTCTTATGAATACTCATCTCAAAATATTAACCCTTTGACTTGCTTTAAAGCTGCCTATGTTCATGCAAGAGGCACATTTGTTGCAAGGTAAAAAAAACGAGGCACATACTTCTGAAAAAAAGAGGTACATAAGTGCAATATTGGGTCAGAGCAGGTCCATCTAGGGGTGCTTTTAGACGCATGGCACCCACGACTCAGCTCTGCCTTCCACCTGGGTGGCCCGTCCGTCTAAAGGCACAGGCAGAGCAGGCGGTGCCTACTCCACTCCTGCCCTGCTAGTGGTGCTCTGGAACATCCCAAACTTGGGGCACCGGCTGAAGGTGGAGCTGAAGTCCGTCGTCTACTCACGGATGGGCCGCTACAGCTCTGCTCCCAGCTGGGGGTTGTCTCGGGCATGCCATAGAGCTGCAGGCAGCAGCCTAGAGCAGTGGGAAACGTGCCCACAGATCTATGGTGTGGGGGAGAGGGATGCCTCAAGGGCAGACTGCAAGCTGTAGCAGCTGCTAGATCATTATAAACCTGGCACAGGGAGAGTTGCACACGGGGCTTCCCACCCCCGGAGCAGGTCCCCGGGTGGCCAGCCCCAAGTCCATCTAAGACACCCTATGTTTCTGACAGTGGCCACTTATGGGCACTTCAGAGTAGCGCACAACATGATCTATTAACTATTATTATATACTGCCAGCTCCCAACAGACAGAGGTTATATTCTCTCAGCAACTTTTGTAATAATAAGCATTTATGGACCTATCATTTAGGAACATATCCAATTTTGTTTTTAAACCCAGTTATGCTTCTGGTCTTCACAATGTCCTCTGGTGACAAGTTCCACAATTTAATTGCACACTGAATGAAAAACTGTTTGTTTGTTTGTTTGGGGGGGGGGGGGAAATCTGCTGCTAGTTAGTTTCATAGTGTTCCCTAGTTCTAGTATTATTAGAAAAGATAAATAAGAACTCCCTATTTTTTGTTTGTTCTAAATTACTCATGATTTTCTAAATTTCTATCATATTCCCTCTGTCGTCTCTTTTCCAGACTGAAAAGCCCATACCTATTGAGCATCTCCTTGTACAGAAGCCATTCCATACCTCCGATCATGTGTTGCCCTTCTCTGCTCCTTGTCTGGCCTACTCAGGGAGACCAGAACTGCACACCGGTGACGCAGGGCACTGGGGTGGGAAATTTTCCACAACAGAATTTTTTTTGGAAAATGTTCCACTACCAAATTTTTCTATGTAACATTTTCCAGGGCTATAGGAAATTTTGCACAGGAAAATTTTGCCAATTCAAAATTTTCTTATCCAAATTTTATCCAAATTAATTTTAATGCACATAAGAAAATTTGCAAGGGATAATTTTCCAGTTCAAAATTTTCTGGAAAACCCACATCACTGCTGCACACAATACTCAAGGTGGTGTTGTACCATAGATTTATATAATGGCATTATGATGCTTTCTTTTATTCTCTATCCATTTCCAAATATTTCCTAACATCCCGTTCACTTTTTTGTCCACAACTTTGTCCAGGAACTTTTCATGGTGGGGGCAATCCCATGGCCCAGAGAAACTGCATGCAAGCCGCACAAACCCCACACAAGTCCATAGTGGAGACACTGTGACACATGGAATCTGCATGGTTCCTGTGCAGATCCTGCGTGGAGGGATTTGGGATTGCGGCCAATGACTCCAAGATCCTTTTCCTGATTGGTAACACCAAATTCAGGACCCAACATGTATAATCATCAGGATCATTGTACCGTTTGAGCAACACTTTGCAGTTGTCTACATTGAATTTCATCCACCTTTTTGCTGTGCTTGAGATCGTGCTAGTGCAATCCGGGCAGGGCGCTGATGGCACAAGTCATTCCAGAGCAGTGGAGGGGATTGGGGATAATCCCCCTTGCCATCTTCACAATGACTGTGCACAAAGACTGGGGGAAACAGTCGTGCAACTCTTCAGCACTCGGGAAACTTAACAAGCCTTGGCGGTGTGGGGGTGGATCTGGGCTTTGAACAGGTAGCAGGACGTGCCCATGGATGTTGCCTCTCAAGGGGAGTCAGTCATGTGAGAGGAGAGAGAAAAAAGACAGACAGGGCATTGCGGGTTTTCCCCCTGCTGTTCTGAGCGGGGGCTGGGCAAGAGGGTGGGCACTGTCAGCAGAGCTCCAGCTGCAAACCCTGGCTCAACCCAGCAGCAGTATCTCGACTCATTTTCTTCCTAGCAATTGGGCTCTTGCAGCAAGGCATGTGCAGGTGGGGCTGTCACCTGGACCTCCTTCTCATGCTCCTCCTTGCTGCTCAGGTGAACGACTGGTGGTCTCCATCATGGAGAATTGGAAGAAACAGTCACGCTGCTTCTCCCAGCATGTTCCATCAGCAATGCCTACTGGCTGCTCCCAGATTCACTTGAGACTGACCTGTCCTTGATTGGGAAGGTAACATGACTAGTTCTTCCAATGCCCTGTTTCAGCCCTACTCTCTTCAGTTTCAGTGTTGCCCCCAACCAGGGTGGAAGAGGATTGGGGCTAAAAAAACCAAGGAAAAGTGTGGGTGCATGGAGCCTAAGTTGCAAGTGGGAATAATATGCGAGACTCTACAACATCTTTACAGCTTACATGGTGCATAAATTAAGGCAGGAACTTTAACTTACAATTTCCATGCTTTTTGGAGCATGGCCAGGGCCCCGAGCCAAACGCGGGTCTGCAATTCGCAGATTTCCCGTGGAATTCCCCTCCCCCCACAGAATCTCCTGCCCCGCTTACCCCAGCGCAGAATTTCTAGCCTGCGCTGCGGGGACGTGGGGCAGTAGATTCTATGGGGGAAGGGGAATGAACAAACCCTCGGGGCTTCCCCTCCCCAGCCTCCCCAGTTGCCAGGGCTTGCCTCCCCCCCCCCGTTTAGATAATTAATTAACTTACCAGTGATGGCAACAACAGCTGCTCCGTCCAGTGTGCTCGTACTTCCTGGCCCCTCCTGACGGGGTGTCTCAGGGCGATGCAGCCAGATGATGTCATCCGGCTGCATCGCCCTGAGAGACCCCGTCGGGAGGGGCCAGGAAGTACGAGCGTGCTGGACGGACCAGCTACTGCTGCCATCACTGGTAAGGCAATTCCTTTTCTAAAAGGGAGGGGGGGAATCAAGCAAGCCCCGGCAGCTGGGGAGGGGAAACCCCGGCAGCTGGGAAGCCCTGAGGGTTTGACCAGTGCGGGGGGAGGGGGGAAGCGAAGCCCCCCCCCCCCCGCATGGTAAATCACGCTGAGGCGCAGAATTGGGCCCTGACTCCCGCAGAATTTTTTTTAAAATTCCGTGGAAGAATCGGGGCCCTGAGCATAGCTGAATTTGTAAGAGCCTTAACTCCCCTCTTAAACCAATGTTTTGGGTTTTTAAATCTAAGATTCTATACATATGATTCAAATAAGTCAACCTTCATGTGAGGCAAGGCAAAAACACCTCTGAGTCGACTGCCAAATCTGACCCGAGGGAAAATTTCTCCAACTCTAGAACTTAGAACCAGGGACGAGCAGTATGTGCAAACTGCAACTTCACTGGGCTTTGTCTTGGGCGGGTGGCTTGCAGAGGTCCCCTGGGGACCATGAATAAACTTGCAGTAATAAGTGTGTGAAAAGCAATGGGATAAAATAGAGGGAGCCACAGGGCCTCAAATGTGAGCAGCACAATTTGTGGAGATCTGGTTTTAATTTGTGACTGGGTTTCCAACACATTGGGCGTATGAATAAGACACTCCTGTTTTAGGCGGGAGGCCACACCACCGTTTTACACAAGGGTCCAACTTCCCTGAATCTGGCACTACTTATTGTTAAGTGTGCTTTCTAAATGGGTGTTAACAAATGTGCAGTTGCTGCTGCGGCTGCATGTCCGGGGGGTGGGGGGGAGGCTCACCTCACTGGGTCAACTCAGGGAAAGGACCACATGTTCCTCCAGTCTGACCCAACTGGGGAGGGGGGGCAGTGAGTGACATGCGGCCAGCTGGCTCCACTCCTGCGTTATAGCCAGCACCCTGCTCCCTACCATGATGGGCAGCCATGACTGCCAAATAACAGGCAGTCATAGTTGGCTGCCATGGCAACCCCCCACACCTGGGTGGGTGTGAAAACAGACATACCCACCCAGTTCGGCCTGCTCTGGCCCATTTGGGTGGTTCCTGGGTCCAGACTGTGGACCTGGTTTCTTCCAGGCCCACATTTCCAGCCCAGCTGCCTACCCCGCCGGGGTCAACTCTGAACTGGACCCACATCTGGCGGGCCTGGAACAGACGTGCAGGTTTGGCACTGGCTCAGGTGGGCCAGAGCGGGCCACACTGAGCCAGCATTACATTTGAAACACCTGGTATCCAGTTGGGTTAGCAGAAAATGCTCAGTGCATTGAGGGCTCAAAACCCCTAAATGGTCTTATGTTACAAAAATATCCCTTATGCTATAAAAACAGGATTATTGTAGTATCACTAGTAAGGGACAGATTCTTATCCTAAACCAAACTCGACACTGCTTTTGTAAAACTCAGGCACCCCCATTTTTACCGATTGCTTGATACAGATAACATCTCATTGCCAATTCAACAAATCTTTCATTCTCATTGCCAAAAGCATATTGACAGTTTGGCATATCATAGCAAACACCTCGTGCTTCCCCACATGAGATGAGCAGATATTGGAAGTAAAAAAATAAAATAAAATAATAATAATAGGTTTTGTGCACTTCTGGAATCAGGAATGGGAGGTAGCCAGATTAAACACATTGCAGATGGTTTAAATGGTGACCTTGCTTTGTTTTATGCAGTGTGGTAGCTGGCAAGCTTTTTTAGCTACTGTAGGTTGCAGAAATTCTGTGACCAAACTTATATCTACACAGATGAGCCTCTTGACAGATATGGAAGGGAAGCACATTCTAGGGGATTAGAGCCAGGGAGAAGAGATGGGACATCTGAGGAGCCCACCGCTCACCTTTCTTCACCACTTGATAGGCCTGATTTATGAGTTTCGTGCAGGAATTCAAGTGAAAGTTGATCAGCACAGAGGCAGGAGCATGGGATAAGAGCCTGGATGAATTATGTGAGAGATGGGCTGGAGGAGTTGGAATCATTTCAGCACAGAGCACTGCATGCTTGCCAATGCTGGAGCTAGGGTTGTGGGCTGCCCCTTATTTTAAAGGATATCCCTTATTTCAGAGCCCTACAGCCCCACAGAATGTAATGAGCATTCCTGATTTCAGTATTCCTCAGCTCCATAGTGTCATTTATTTTTGAGATGCTGATCCGACAACCCTAGCAGGAGACAGGATGTCAAACCTGATGACTGCATGGGCCTCAGTTCTACAATGAACTCTACGGCAGAGGACCCCAAAAGGAGCTTGCTGCAGAATCAGGGCTGCAGGCTGATGCAGGTGACTGCTGTGCTTTTGAACAGGATAACGTTGCTGTGTGTGCTACAGCAACAACTGCTCATGCAAACTTGAAATTCTACTGGCTTGTGTATGCTCTTTGTGCTGAACTTGAAGAGATTTACTTCAGTGTAGTAAAGTCTGAAATGATACCATTGCACAAGTAAAGGGGCACACCAAGGGGAGATACCATGAGCCCTAAAGCTCTAGAGCACCGGGAAGACTTGCACATCTCCCTCCCAGCACTGGGGTGTGTGTGTCTTGACTGCCAAGTAGTTTTCAACCCTGAATCACACAATAAGGCTGTCAAATCAGTAGCGATACAGGTAAATTTAAGCCCCACAATAAGAGCGTTTGGAAGCTCAAGTACAACACAAGTAAAAACTGATAAATCTAATAGGAATAAGCTGGGAATGTAGCCTCTCAGACAATCAAGGTTGCTAGAGCTCATGGGATAACTCAGGCCACTGATAATATCAAGGCAGTTAAACCCCATAAACTGTGGGGTACAGACAGTTGCTGCTAAATCAGAATTTCTATGTTCTGTAGAGCGACAGGTACATGACCGGCGCTATATAAATGTTTATAATAATAATAATAAATAATAATAAGGAGCTCACACAGCTAAGAGAGAGGGCAGAAAGGAGGACTGAAGAAGGACTCAAATCTTTAAAAGCTGACTGGGAGGATGCCCTAAGAGAGATGAAAGTGTTTTAAAGTGCTTCCAGCGAGCAGAGCTCAACAGGTAGTCCTCATTGGGAGAACCTTGGAGGTTTTCTACAAGGGTATAGCCCTAAAGGATAGGATAGATCAGTGTAAAGATTGTTCTACTGACTGGACAGGATGTGTCCCAGGGCAGAAGACTATACCCTTGGGCTGTGCGGGCTGCTGTTCATGGGAACAACATTTCAATAGGCCTGTCTCCAAAAAAGGAGGGAGATGTGTGGCAGAGCAGACAGACTCCTAAGGATACGGGCCCTTTAAGAGGCCAAGGCCTGGGCCTCAGAGATGCACCCAGGGGGTGTGGTTAAGCCAGCCTGGAAGTGAAAAGTCTCTGACTGACTCAGTCAAAATGGTGGGTTGTACAACAGTTAGTTGTGTGGTAAATGACTTGTGAGGCAGATGGGGAACTGACTGCAGAGAGACCAGAACAGAGCTGGGAGCGACTGGAAAAATAGGACTATCATTATCATAGTGGATTCTGGTAATCCAGGAGCCAAGGAGGCTGGACTTTGTGGGGGACCTGAATTGTATGTGGTGAGACGCCATTGGACTGTTCATTTGTATATATGTGGTGAAGGCACTGGACAGTGTAAAATAAAGAGCACTGGAGCTAATTCCCAAGTGTGGACCTGGCTGTTTGCAGAGTCATCCAGAGGGAATCACCCGTGCGAGGTCCTACACTGTCACACGGTAATATCCAGTATTCTGGTTTGATGGTTATAATCGCTGCAGTTACCAGATGGTGACTGGATGACCGATAAGCTATCCGGAATACCGAATATTAACCACACCCTTTCCCCCACCCCTATCCATTTCACCTCTAATCAAAAGTGATCAGAGCACTATTGAAAGTGGAGCTACTCAAAATTGGAATGTGACCGTATGGTTTTCCCTTGCGTGAAGGGCTGTACGTAGCCGAACTGCCCCAAGTGCTGATCAGAGAAGGAAATGTGACTTGGTCACAAATCATTACCTTGGTCCCCTTTTGCTCTGGTAAAAGGAGGCGCTACAGTATTACACCACTTTTTGCATTTTCATAGGGTGCCTTCAGTTGCCAAGGGGAGCCCCCTTCGCATCCCACTGTGTGGTGAGGTTTTCCATGAATCTCCCTTGTGGCAGTCCCCCGATGGGTTGTGGCACAAATACCCTACATATTCCATGGATTGCCTCAAGATCAGTGTGTGGGCGAGCCATTCAGGCATCACCAAAATTGCCACCACGACAACTTTGACGCAACCCCATGGTTTTGGCACACGGTGTTCCTGTGATGTACTCATCAATTCAAGAAGAGAGTCCTCTAATGGGTTGGCCCTTGGGGTGTGAATACCTGCAGGATCAGCCCCGTTACATGGTCACACCCAATAATTCCGGATGCTGAACACCTTCACCAGACGTGTTCTTTCTTGACAGTCTCTTCTTACAGTATGCCCAAAGGGGGGACTGAAATGCAGACTCCCACTCATTCACAATACTATCCACAGAGTTCCCTTGTTTCCCAGCTCCTGGGGACTATCTATCCTTCCCCAAGAGCAGCCTCTGTCATGCACCAACTCTTCTGAGACTCCTGTCTTTGCCTCTAGCAGGCTCAGCTTTTTCCTTCCCAGCCTTCCTTCTCGGGAGCTCTCTGAGGTGTATCTATAGTTCCAGCTGAGCCAGTGACCACAAGGCACACTTGTGCAAGGCTGGGTGCTGAGTGCCCAAGAGCTAATCCTTCCAGGACTTCACTCTGTGTCCAGCCACAGGATCCATGTTAAAATGAAAGCCTACTCACTGACTCCTCTAGAACCTCTATCCTATGCACTAAATCCAGCCCATGGTTGTTTTCGGTCATTTCTGAGTTCCTGGTTGTGGCCCAGGGATCCAGCCCCTACCCTCAAGAAGTGAAAGCAAGCTCAGGAGAAGGAGTAGCGAGGAAGGCAAGCACTCAAAAGATAGGAGATGGATCCATGGGAGAGATCCATGATCTGGATCTTCCCCTTGCTTCTCCTGTCCTGAAGTACTCCTTCTCCAACTCCTATCTGGCCCCAAGAGCTTGTACTCAAAAGTGATCCACAGGAGGGAAAAGGGACCCAACACTGCTCTAAAAGACCAGTATTTTACTAATCTGTTCACGGTCCATTCCTAGAAAAATTAAAGCAGGGACCCCACTGTAAAACAAAACCAAGTAATTCCATGCTTAGGAACTCTGGGTGGCACACCTTTCTCAGGGTCAGGATAAAGGGGAGAGGTCACATTGGGATAACTGGGATCTAAAAGGTGTGTGTGAATGAATTCCGAAACCTTCTTGTTAGTGAGAAGTTAAAGACTTCAATCTGCTGAGCTACAAACAGGTGTATGGGACTTGCTCTCAGAAAGAGGACAACTTCCTCTTCCCCTTCTCTACGCCCCTTCCGTGACAAATAGGTGTATGGGACTTGCTCTCAGAGAGAGGAAAAATTCCTCTTCCACTTCTCTACGCCCCTTCCTATTGATCCCCTGGACTTTGCCTCCTCTCTCTCTCCCCTTCTTCCTACAGTCTTCTCTTCCTCCTCCCCTGACTCCGCTGTCTCTGCTCTCAACGCCTCTCTCTCCTCCACACTTGACTCCCATGCCCCTCTCTCTTCCCGCCCTACCTTCTCCCACAACCCCCGTCCTTGGCTCACCCCTAGTATCCGCCACCTCCGTTCTTGCACTCGTGCTGCTGAACGACTCTGGCGCAAATCCCATTCTCACGCTGACTTCCTTCACTTCAAATTCTGTCTCTCCACCCTTACTTCTGCTATCTCCCTTGCTAGACAACACTACTATGCCTCCCGCATTGAGTCCTGTTCTCGGGACCCTCGCCGCCTGTTCTCTACCTTTGACTCCCTCCTCAAGCCTCCCTGTCCTCCCCCTCCTTCTTCCCTTTCTGCTCAGGATCTTGCCTCCTTCTTCACCTCCAAGATAGACAAGATCCGCCTCGACATCGCTTCCCACTCCTCTCTTCCCACTCCCACCCCTCTCCCTCCTCCCCCTCCTTCTCTCATGTCCTCCTTCTCCCCTGCCTCCCTTAAGGAAATCTCCTCTCTGCTCTCCTCCTCCAACCCTTCCACTTGCCCCCTTGATCCCATTCCTTCCCGCCTCCTCACCTCCATTACTCCCACTGTCGCCCCTTCCTTCCTGCACATCATCAACCTCTCCCTCTCTACTGGCTCTTTCCCTTCTGCCTTCAAACATGCCACAGTCTCTCCTATTCTCAAAAAGTCCACTCTTGACCCCTCTGACCCTTCTAGCTATCGTCCTGTCTCACTCCTTCCTTTTGCTTCCAAGCTGCTTGAACGTGTTGTCTACTCCCGCTGCCTTGACTTCCTATCCTCCAACTCCTCCCTTGACCCCCTCCAATCTGGCTTCCGCCCCCTTCATTCTACTGAAACTGCTCTCGCTAAGATCACCAACGATCTTCTGGTGGCTAAATCTAAACGTCTCTATTCCATTCTTGTCCTCCTTGATCTCTCTGCTGCCTTCGATACTGTTGACCACTCACTCTTGCTGGATTCCCTTCACTCCCTTGGCTTTTGTGGCTCTGTCCATAACTGGTTCTCCTCCTACCTCTCTGACCGCTCCTTTAATGTGTCTCTCTCCAACTCCGCCTCCTCCTCCTTCCCCCTCTCAGTTGGTGTTCCTCAAGGCTCTGTTCTTGGCCCTCTCCTCTTCTCGATCTATACCTCATCCTTAGGCAAACTCATTGCCTCCCATGGCTTCCAATACCACCTCTATGCTGATGACACTCAACTCTATCTCTCTACTCCCTCTCTCTCTCCCTCTGTTCAAGCTCGTCTCATCAACTGTCTCTCTGACATCTCTACCTGGATGTCTCAACGTCAACTCAAACTCAACATGGCTAAAACTGAACTCCTTATCTTCCCCCCTCATCCTTCCTCTCCTTCCTCACTGTCAATAACTATTGATGGAGTCACCATCCTGCCTGTCCCCCAAGCCCGTAGCCTAGGCTTCATCTTTGACTCAGCCCTTTCTTTTAAACCCTACATTGACTCTGTTGCTAAATCCTGTCGCTTCTCCCTCCATAACATTGCTAAGATTCGCCCTTTTCTCTCTGTCTCGTCTGCCAAAACTCTTGTTCATGCTCTGGTCATCTCTCGCCTCGATTACTGTAACCTCCTTCTCACTGGCCTTCCCCGGTCTCACCTTTCTCCCCTCATCTCTGTCCAAAACTCTGCTGCCAGGGTCATCTACCTCGCCAGTCGCTTCGACCATGTGCAGCCCCTCCTCTCTTCGCTTCACTGGCTTCCCCTTCCTGAACGAATCCTGCACAAGCTCCTAGTCTTCACCTATAAAGCTCTTCACAACCTTGCTCCCCCCTACCTCTCTGCACTTATCGCCCTCCATACTCCAGCCCGTGCACTTCGCTCCTCCTCTGTCCCTTCTCTCACCCTTCCACGCCTTCCCTGCTCCCCTAAGCGCCTTCGTCCCTTCTCACTTGCTGCCCCCCATGCCTGGAACTCCCTCCCTGTCCACATCCGCCTTGCCCCCTCCCTTCATACCTTCAAATCTCTCCTTAAAACTCACCTCTTTCGCTCTGCTCTGTCTGACTCTTTATCCTGCTGAGCCACTATTCCTATACCTACGATCGGTTTACCCTTATCCTTGCAACATGGACCTGCCTGCTGTCATTCTCATCGTAACCAAGCCAAGTACGTGCACTTGAGACCTCGCATCTTCATGAATGTTAGACCCCTTGTCTCTCCCTCTGTTCCCCTTCCTATGTCTCTCCCCCAGCTCCTGTCTCTCAGATTGTAAGTCCTAGGGGCAGGGACCGTGTCTATTTTATTAGTTTGTAAAGTGCCAGGTACACTGCTGGCGCTATATAAATGTTTGTTAATAATAATAATAATAATAATAATAATAATTAATAACTTCCTGTAGTGGCAATATCTCGGGGAGAAAATACATATGCTTGGGGAAAAGATTAGAATTTGTACATACTCTTGAAGAACTCACAGAAATAATCACACAGGTTTTGGAAACAAAAACTGCCTTCAGCACACCCCTAGTTATTTCCTTCTCCCACATAATTAATTGCAAACAAATCTGGCTAAAACAAAATGGCTTCAGGTCTCCAAATTTAGATTCAGTTCCAAATATTCTCGAAGTATTGGGCGGAGAGAACTCTCAAAGAACTAGCCAGTAGCTGTAGAACACACAGCACCACCCATCTCCCACCCACAGAGCCTTAGGAATTTACAGTTTCCTCTACCATATGATACAGGCCCCGCAGTACAGATGGGGATTGTGATTTAAAAATCTTTGAAATATGAATACGAATAGGATCAAGTGATAAGGGGTAGAAGAACATGACAATTCAAAATGGATGCATTTTTTTAAAAATGGCCTTTGTATATTGCTGGTTTTAATGAAGGGATTGGGTTTAAAAGATATGGATTTATCCAGGATTTACTCTTAAGACAGTGGTCGTTTCTACATGGATGCCCCCCTCCCCCTGCTGGGGGGCTGGGTGTGCAATGCAGGGGGGCGTCTGTGTACATGCTGCGATGATGGGTTGGGGGATGGGTGTTCGTCCATGTGAACAGCATGGGCGGTGTGTGTGTGCGTGTGCTTCTGACGCACACCCATCACCCAACCACGGAGCACACATGGGCAAGGGGGGGGGTCGTCCATGTAAAAAGGGCCCAAATTGAGAAGGATTTGGTATCCTGGAGCCAAGTCTGAAAGGAAGAGGTGCATGGAGGCTGCACAGCAAAGAATTGTCCAGCAATTTGCTTTACTGGAGAGAGGGGCACAAGCAAAGGCCCCAGATCCTAACATTTCTTCTCCCCGACAGATTTTTTTAGATTATTTGGATCTGGATCTGAATGTGGAGACCTGAAACTATTTTTCTGATTAGGGTTGTTTGCAGTTATGTGGGAGAAGGAAATAACTAGGGGTATGCAGAAGGCACACCATTTGCTTTTGTTTCCAAAACCTGTGTGTTGGGGGATGGGGTGGAGGGTTGTAAAGGACTCCAGCATTTTGTTTGTATTTTATTACAAGTATTTTTTAAAAAATAACTGCATGTGCAAACACCCCAGCAGCCAGTTTGCATATGCGCAGTGGGTTGTTTTCGTTTTTTTAAAAATTATTTTTAATGAAATAAAATGAAAAAATAAAAACAAAAACAAATGAAATCAAATGAATGTTGTTTGCCTATTCATTTGTTTTCGTTATCCTTAAGTAACAAAAATGAATGGGGCTCTATTTGTTTTTGTAATTAATAACAATATACCAAATTGCACTTCCCTAGAAATAACTTCATGAATAGGGAATTTAACTGATGGTGTGTTCTGGAGTAAGGAACAACATATTTGAACCACTCTTCTGATAGCTGGTACGAATTACCCTCTTGTCTGTGCTTTCACCACTATGGCCTTTTTTACATGAGACGCCCCCAACCATCTCGATGCAGTTTTGCTGCAAGGAGATGGGTGAAGGTGCCCGTGTGAATGCTGCGGAGGATGGGTGGGGGTGCATGCACACTCCCGTGCTACACCCATCTCCGCTCATCGTCCACGCACGGAGCAATGGGCTCCAATGCCCAACGCGCTGTGGGTGGAGATGGGTGCACACCCGTGGGAACAGGTGCACACCCACTTCCACCCACCGCGGCTGCACATCAATTCCCCCACCCACCGCAGTCCATTTAAAAATGGCCTATGATCGTAAGACCAGTGGATCACGAGAATAACCCTAATATTTTTTAGACCCTTTTTACACGGACCCCGCCCCCTCTCACCCACATATGCATTTGTTTTGACCACTGCGGCCAGTGGGTGGGGTGTGCACACCACTCACCTCCACCAATCCCCCACGCACAGAGGCAATGGAGATGCCTCCAGGTGTGGAGGTGGGTGAGCGTCCGTGTGATGGGTCACCCATGCACCGCATATCTGCCACGGTGCCCACCCATCCCCCATGCACCGCGGCTTCTTCTCAGTCCATTTAAAAAGGGCCAGAGTCATAAATACATTTCAATCAAAGCCAGATTATAAGGTAATCAGTCCTCAATTCAAAGTTCTCTTCCTTCCAGCTAATTCCCATTAGCACTACCCTACAGAGTGCCATTTTAAACCCATTTTTGAGCCCTCAACCTCCACTCACAGGCTCTTTTTGCATGGACGCCCCCCACGCCCTCCTGCACATGTGTGTGGGTGCGTGGGCGGTGGGGCATCCATGCGATCGCCCGGGTGGGTGGGGGTGCGTGTGTGCTCTCACGCCTCCACCCACCACTCATGCATGGAGCAACGGGAGCCAATGCATGGAAATGGGTGGAAACACCTTTTTCTTGTTCACATGTTCACTTATCTCTGGGGGTAAGCTATTCTAAAGTATAGTATGTAATCCTCTTTAATCATGGGTACATACCTCAGGGTAGGCACCCCCTACTTTGCTTTAAACACTGTATGCGCAATCCAGCTCCCACTGAAATTATTGGGTGTTTTCAGATGGACAGGCTGCCTCGGCGCTGGCTATGCCAGCCCGTTTACACCTGGGGAACCTGCCCATCTGAAGGCAGCCCACCAGATGTGCAGGTGGAGCAGGGAACACCGCCAATGGAGAGGGCTGGCCAAACCCAGGCCACCGGCCCAAAGTGGAGTACCTGTCTGACCAATTTATTTTAATTACTTAATTTATTTATTTAAACATTTTATACCCCGCCCCTCCTGCCACAGGCACCCCGGAGCGGCTAACAGCAACAATCAATAAAATACAATAAAACATATATAAGATATACAAATATCACTGTTTTTCACTGATGCGTGAAGTCACACTGCTGCTCTGCTTCCACCCAGCTGTTGCCCCGGTCAGCGCCATGGAGTTGTGGCTGCCAACGTAGAGCATCAGTTGAGCGGCTGCACTCTATAGTGTGTGCGTGCGGAAGTCACGCAGGCAGACCATGACTTGGAGAAGCCGCTGGGTCTGTCTGATCCTGACCCAGTGTACCCCATTGCTGCCTGCACCAGCCTGCTTCAGCCCCGTTTCCGCCTGAAAACACCCACTGATTTCAGGGGTGTGCCATGTGTGAGAGAACATAAACAAAAGCAGAGTTGAAGTGAGTTAAGCGGTAATTGCTTCTGGAGTGTTTGTATGAACAAACCCAAATTTTGGCAGTCCAGTGCTGCTGAAATTGCTTTACTTGGACAAGCTTCCTGCAAAATCTATTACTTTGGTTCTCTGGTATAAAACAACAAAAGATTTTTCAATATTCAGTTTTTCTTTTAAAAATTTAAATTACAGAGCCAAAGTGCTCCCATGCATGCAAAAAACAAAGCGAAGCCAAGCAAAAAATACCCATCCAAGCTCATAATAATAGGAAGGAATTCAGGAAGGAATCCATTATCAGCAAAATTTTTCACCATATCTCCAGGAAGAGGTTGGCTAGTCCCACCCCAAAAAATAAAAATAATAATAAAAAAGAGGCGAATATCCCCTTTGAAGCTCCTTTGTTTGGAAGTTTCCTCATGCAATTCCTTGTCCTTTTCTCTCTTGAAAGCATTAGCGCTCCTTGCTTCAGTTACGTTTCTGGGTAACATGTTCCATATGTTGGATACTCTTTGCATGAAATAGTTTAGACTAAACTCTCACTCCCTCTGTTTTTTTATCCCCCACCCATGTCTTAATTTTAAGGTCTTTCTTCTGTGAAGGGCTAATTGAGATCAATTTGATCGGACTCTCTGATTTTTATAAATGTCAAGTTACGTTATCACAAACTCCCCTCTTTTCCATGACAGTAAACCCAACCAAGAGCTGCTATTATAAACCTCTTTAAATATGCCAGCTAATTGAACGATGCTCTCTTAGCTCATTAGGATACTATTTGCTGTTTTTAGAGTAATGCAACACAGAAGCCTATTGTTTGGTTTTTCTTCAATGCTTCACTTTGGGGTTAAGGCCAAAGAGCCTCCCCCCACTCCTTAGTAGCAGATTCCAAAACATTTTCCTGCATTTTGCACAACATAATGTGTCTGCCGTGCGGATATTCTTCTTGGGTCTTTGCCTTCCAATAAATTGCACAGATAATCTTCCGTAAAACTGCAACCTGATCCCCACTGTTCATTTCTGAATTATGCTAGCGTACAAGTGTAACTTATTTCACTAGAATATTGCACAAACTATCAAGTACAATACATGAGCTGATATTAGATTCTCCCTGGTGTGGTGATCTCTGGGCCTGATCCTCCTTCTCTATAGACCGATGCCAAGCATGAGTTAATTCCACTGATGTCAATTGTATTAAAGTGGCAAAAACCTGACGTGTGAGAACATCGTGATGCCTTCTGTATAAACCTGTTCTCATTCAGTATAGTACTAAAATAGCTAATTTCAGAGTTGTGAATATTGTTTGCTATTTCAGACAGCAATCTGAATAAGTATCCATATCCATTCACGTATCTTCCATTTGAGGTATTTCATTTTGGATGCTAAACTTTTATCAATTCAGAACTTAACTTGGCCATTTTGGGACTATTTACTTAGTGCTATTCCAGTACAAATACCAAAATGTCAGAAATAGCCAGAAATGGAGTTATCAAAACGAATACTCCAAATGGGCAAATTAAGCAGAAATGAAAAGTACTTCATATTGGCTTTGATGTTCCCAAATGAAAGAAAGCAAATTAGAATATTCACTGTGGAGATCTGTTTCATTTTTAATTCGCTACTGAAATGCCAATTAGAGCATGTTCACCCGGAAGTGTTTTTTAGCTTCTAGCTGGAGACAAAATGGTTCCATAAAAGATATCATTTGAACTATTGTTGGTGGAAATGTGCAAGCTTTTGGACCACACAGGGTCCTTCTCAGGCAAGTAGGAGTCAGAACTGAAGATCTGAGCCTCTACCTGGCATATATCTACTCAAGAGGGAAAGCATCCAACAATCTTCTTTCTAAGATACCAAGTTTGGAATTTTCAAAGCAGTCAATATGGGTTTGGCAATTTGTTTCTATTGATTTTTTAGACATCAACTCCCTCAGACATTGGAAAATTCAAGGGAAATTGTCCTCAGATTAGCATCCTTCATTACATGATATAAAGGGGTGGGGGGAATTAGACTGTATGTACATGCTATGGTATTATATGTTTTCTTCATATTCAGAGGTTCATAACCTGTGGATTGGGATCCCACATGGTCATGTGATCTGAAGAAGGGGTTACAATCACACTGATATTTCATACACTTTGTTGCTGTCTGAGGTCATGGGATAATATTCAAGGACCCATGTTCACTGTGTTTTCCCCCATTGCTGCCACCAGGGCTGAGATGAGAGCAGGTGTTCCCGTTCTGCAGGGAAATACCAACCTTTTGGGGGTGCTTACAAGTGTTTGTCAGTACTTCAACAGTCTCCAGTGATTCCGTGTTTCCACCACTGCCAATGTCAGTACCTGTGATTCTTTGTCATTTCCCATCAATTTGGTCACTTTCCAGCATTTTTTGTCATTGTCACTTTCCAGGACTTTTATGACAGTTTTACAGCCCTTTTACAACTATTTTGAGCACTTTGCCAGTACTTATCAGCCCCCTTGTGTCTCCACAGCCCCCAGGGGTGCACACGGGGTGCACATGGGACTTGCAAATGGTCCTGTGCAGCTCTGTTCAACTCGCACAAAACGATGACAAATGGTGAAAACAGCGGAAAAGCCAATAAGTTTCCTCATCATATGAATGAACTGTTTCTGACAGCAACAGCGTTTGCCGTGATTTGCCATTTTAGGCCTATTGGGGAAAATCCAGTGAACAAAAGTCCCTGATTATATGTAAATCTCAAAATAGGGTCACAGGCAGTAAAGTTGGAAACCACTGGTCTAGTTTCTGAGCATCTATCCTGAGGATAATAAATACACATTATCTTTTAGATAACGATGCTAGAATTCATCTTGATATGGTAATTCTTGTTCTGAGAGACTAATAACTGTCTTTTTTTTTACTCGGTCAAAAAGGAAACTTTAAAAAAAAGTGATGAATACAATCTATTGAGTTTATAGGTTAATAGGTGACCTTTTTGCAGATTACTTTGTGGAGAAAATTGCTCGTATTCACCAAGACATCGATGCTGCATTTAATACAGTAGAGGATGTAGAGGTTGTAGAAACCCCGGCTTGTCCGATTTTGTGGGATCACTTTCAGTCGGTGACACCCGCTGACGTGGTGGATGTGCTTGGGGCGGTTCAAGCCACTTCTTGTGAATTAGATCCGTGCCTGTCCTGGCTGGTTAAGAGCTGCCGGGAGACAATGGGGCCATTGCTGACTGGAGTGGTCAACGCCTCCCTGTGGGAGGGCATAGTGCCGAGCTGTCTCAAGGAGGCGGTGGTGTGGCCTGCTCAAGAAACCATTGCTTGATGCTGACTCCCCTGCCAGCTATCGGCCTGTCTCTAACCTTCCTGTTTTAGGGAAGGTTATTGAACAGGTAGTGGCTCAGCAGCTCCAGGGGCATCTTGACCACGTTGCCAGGAGCACATTACACCAGTGCTCTGGTCTCTGCACTGACTGCCAATAGTCTTCCGGGTCCAATTCAAAGTGTTGGTCTTGACCTATAAAGCCCTACATGGCCTGGGCCCTGCCTACTTGTGAGATCGCCTCGCTCCCCGGGTTCTAGACCGGCCCCTGGGGTTGTCCGGGGGTGCCGTATTGGAGGTCCCCCGGGTTTCCCGGGGGGCCGCACAGGATGGGGCATTTTCGGTGGCCATGCCACGCCTCTGGAATTTCCTCCTGGTGGGGGCTCGTCTGGCCCCGGACCTACCGAACTTTTGCAGGAATTGTAAGACCTGGCTGTTCTGTCAGGTGTTGTTTGGCGAGGGAGAGGGGTGATGGGGGCGGGGATTGGGGAGGGGGGGGTTCTTTCTATGTTTTTATTATTGATATCTTATTGGGGGAATATATTTGAACTGTTACTGTATTTTACATTTAGCATTGTTGTTAGCCGCCCCTGGCTGCCTGTGGCAGGAGAGGCGGGATACAAATTTGTAAAATAAATAAATACATAAATTCTGCTCTTGGCTACACAGATTAAATCTGGTGTTGCTGTACAACACTAATAAAGAGACACCATATTTACATCAATGTAGTTGAACATGACTCTGAGTGGGAACCATACATTATTTTTAAAAAGTTCTGCTTTGAACATTTTGTTCCAAGCTTTTGTTCCATACTCAGCAGAAACATGGAAATAATGACAAATAATGGCTGTAAATATTTGCTTTGGCCAGCTTTGTGTCCCCTTCTGTATTAGAGTGCAGTGATTATTCAGCTGATCCTGTTTACTGGCACACAAAAAAAATGTTTGTGGAAACTGCAAAATGTTTCTAGTCCCTGCATGCTCATGTAGCTTACATCACAGTTAATCTCAGTTTTCTTTGGGGGTGCCCATTAATGTCACTCTTTAGTAATTTTTTGTTGAGTCCCCACCGTCAGGCTTTGGCCCTTTTTAAATGGACCATGGTAGGTGGGGGGATGGGTGTGCGGCCACGGTGGGTGTGCACCTGTTCCCACAGGTGCACACCCATCTCCACACACGGAGCATCGGGCATTGGAGCCCATTGCTCCGTGGGTGGGTGATGGGCAGAGATGAGTGGAGGCGGGTATAGCGTGAGAGCACGTACACACGCACTCCACCCATCCCCCACAGCATTCACACGGGTGCCTCCACCCATCTCCATGCAGTGAAACTGTGCGGAGATGGGTGGGGGCATCTGGTTTGAAAAGGGCCTTTAAATCATAGCTAGAAGGGACAATAAAGGTCATCTAGTTCAACCCCCTGCTCCAAGGCAGGATGTGCTATACTTTCACAGCATTGTAGAAAGATTCTTGTCCACATGGTCTTTGAAAACACCCACTAAAGGAGAGTCCATGACTACTTTAGGCAAACCATTCCATCGTCCAACTGCTGTTATAGTTGGAACGTTTCCCCCAATATTTAATGGAAATCTATAGTGCAGCAATTGAAACTAATTTCCTCTTGTTTAAACTTCTGGATACCTTTATACCAGGGGTGGGGAACCTCTGGCCCGTGGGCCATTTCCGGCCCGTGGGGCAATTTCAGTTGGCCCACCACCCTATCACTCTGCTTCACTGTTTTGTGGCCCGCACCCGCCTATCTGTGGCCCAGGCAGACTTTTGTGGGCCACAAAACCTTACTCAAGCTTACTTCTCCCCCCGCCCTCAGTAACTTGCAAATGTCCCTCCACGTCAGGTCCAGTCATTTCCTGAATCTGGCATGCTCGGAAATGTAGTTCCAGTACAGCAGGTTCAGGAAATGGCTGAGGGACATTTGCAAACAGTAACATCGGTGGCAGCAGCAACAGTGTGTATGTAAATTTGTTGGAGAGAGAGAGTGTGTGTGTGTGAATATTGTGTGTATGTGAATATTGTGTGTGTTTGGGTGTTTTTAAAATTAATTGATTTTAATTGATTTTGACATGCGGTCCCTGGCACGTTCGTGGACCGACAATGCGTCCCCCAGCCTCCAAAGGTTTCCCCACCCCTGCCCTATACCTAAAGCATCCCAAAGCGATGCCTTGCTCGTCTTTCCTTGAAAACCCTCCAGGGAAGGCTCTCACACAATGCTACTTGGTGCATAGAAGGAGTATGACCATAACATAGAAAAGTGTAAATACTGGGCTAGAGTTATTTGGCCTGCTCTTAATTGAGATATAGAAAATTTTATAAGAGATTGCGCTGGATGCCAAAAATATAGAGATATTCAGAAGAAACAACCTATGATTTTAAATTCTGATTTATTGAGTCCGTGGTCTAAGGTGGGAATTGATTTATTTGAGAATATGAGGCGCCAATCTGTACTAGTTCTAGTTCTTGACTATTATTCTCATTATCCAGAGATTTGTGCGACACATAATTTAAGTGCTAGACAAGTCATTGGTAAGCTTAAGACAGTATTTGCCAGACATGGTAGACCACAGATTGTAATGACGGATAACGGGCCTCAATTTAGTTGTCAAGAATTCAGAGAGTTTGCTTCTTTATATGAGTTAAGTACATGTCACATCCAGCCCAGGGTATCCTCACACTAATGGATTGGTAGAAAACGCTTTAAAAATGATTAAAAGATTGTTGCGTAAAGAAGAGGAGACCGAAACAGATGTGTGTTTAGCATTGTTAAATTATAGATCAGCACCTTTGCAACACGGTTTCTCTCCTGCTGAGTTGCTTTTCAATAGAGAACTTTGGACTAGATTGTCTATGGGTAGTGATGTAAGTAAGTATGATCAAATGAACAAAGTAAAGTATCAGGTGGCATGTAAAAATAAAATATACTATGATAGAGAGGCTCAAGTTTTAAAACCATTGCACAGTAATGATAGAGTGAGGATGCTTGTAAGTCGCCCTGAGTCCACTGCGGAGAGGGGCAGGGTAAAAATCTAAAATAAAATAATAATAATAACAACCCCCCTCTAAGGGTGCACTCTGCTTCAGAGCTGTGCACTAGTCAGTGTCCCTCCCAGTCCAGAATCTATTCTCCCACGTTCCAAGTGCCGTGGGCTGACAGTTTTACCATAGTGTGGTCAGGCGAGTGCAGTGATTCTGAATGGAACTAAGCCCCTGCATGGAAGGCAGGGGTGAGGAGTGGAAGCCCAGGTGAAGAACTGCCCCCAGCCCTGTACTTTGTAGGCCAGAGGGTACTGTACAAGAGCCAGCCACAACCTTGTCCTGTGTGTGGAAGCACCCGGTTCAAGTTTGGGAACAGA
Organism: Sphenodon punctatus; assembly: GCA_003113815.1. Lineage (NCBI taxonomy): Eukaryota > Metazoa > Chordata > Lepidosauria > Sphenodontia > Sphenodontidae > Sphenodon > Sphenodon punctatus. The sequence goes on from QEPC01014017.1 coordinate 1,026,767, forward strand.
AAGTGAATTCAGAGTAGCCAGCAGGCCTTTGACAATTGATAAAAAAAAGGGGATCTGGCACTTTGAGGATGAGGGGAGATTAATAGCTTTTCTTTTTTCTTTTTGCCACCTTCATTCACCCCTTTGCTTCTCCCCACCTCCTCCCAATCCTCATTCTCTGGATTCCTTTGTCCCTCATTAACTTCCCACAGTAACAGGATGAGCCCTGGCCCAGGTGGTTCCCTTCAGGATCAACCCCCCCAAGTAACCAGGTCCATATCAGGAATTAGCTCAAGTGTTTGTTTATTTACAGTGTACCATTCCTCCACCGTATATTACACAGCTTTACCGTTCAGTGTCTCATCAGATTGTAAGCTCTCGGGCAGGGACCGTGTCTATCTTATTCTTTGTGAAGCACCAGGTACATCGCTGGTGCTATATAAATGATAATAATAATAATAATAATAATAATAATAATAATTAATTAGTTCGTCCAGAGCTCCCTGCTCACCTCAGCCCAGCTCTCACTTCCGTAAGCCTCTCTTAATAATTCCCTCAAGGGAGTTCCCACTTCTCTTGCTCTCAGCTTTGCAAATATGCCCACAGCCCTGATGTCCCTCAAACTGAGCCAGCCCGGGGCTTTTCATATCTGGGCTGTCTTGGCCACACCCAACCCAGATGTGCCCCTGAGACCCAGAGCTGCCCTGTTAAAGAGCCAGTATCCATAGGCGCCTCTGCTCTGCTACACCCACCCATCCGTTTAGCACAGTAAGCCCATGTTCCAAACAACAAAGAATTCAATGCAGTTGGACCTTATTTTTTCTTTTACTCCTGAAATGTTCACGTGAGTAGAGAGCTAAACTGACATTCTTCAGGAGTAGGAAGAGAACTAGATATGCCTGACAAACCAGAAGTACACAGTCCCCTTCAGTTTGTATTTTGAAGCAAATGTTTGTGTGAACACTTATCAGTGTGAGGATAGTGAGCATGGTACTGTTACATCTCGGCTACAGGGGCAATTGACATGGTACTACTTTAGTTTACACTGTGCACCAGAATATACCAAAGGGGAGTAGTCACTTTGAGTTAATTAAATCAAAGCAATTACTTCAGTTTCCTTTTGTTTGTCAGAATGCGGCCTGGGTGTCTACCTCATTAGCCCTGTGTTGTTGTTTTTCTTAGAGCGTGTGGAGGTTCTTATTTTGTTTTCAGAGTGCCTTATTTAGGTTTAGATTATGCCACCTTCCTAACTGACTTAAGCTACTGTGAAATAAGCCTTACTTCGATTTGAGTCTCTGCAAAGCCCTTTGCACTGATGTAACAAAAGCAATGTTCCGTGGATCACTTTCAACAGGTTGACAACGAGTAAATGGTTTGAAAATAGCAGCCCAACAGCATGATTCATAGGGCATTTAGTGCCCTAAAACTGGCACTGTAAAGTCCCTCGAAAATATCTCTTTAATTAAGGCATTGCAGTTTGATGACACCAGCAGCTAGATTAATTTTTGTATTTCATCCTGTCTAGAAAGTGCAGGGTAGGCAACAATGGATAAAAAGTAACATATAAAATAGAAATAAATAAAAACCTATACAAACCCCGCGAAGAAATCCAACTCCTCACAAAACCCTATCCCCTTCTGACGAATGCCTAGTCAAATAAAAAGGTCTTACAATGCCTCTCGATGGTGCTCAAACGCATATCCTCCAGGGGTTACGGAGTATGAGTCTCTCCAGTCAGACTCTACTTGGAAAACAGAGAATCACTGACTCACCATAGCAATGAATCTGCAGTTTTACTTAGACACTGGAAAAACATGTGAATAATATTGGAACACAAGGGACGGGGAAGCAGCAATAGGTTTTCACAGAAGTATAGTTGTAAAAATGGGGTAACAGAGTAGGCATGCCCCCACACTGACATGCGGACTGTGCCTTCCTGCATTTCGACCCACTGTGATCTCTTCAGTGACAATAATCACCACTTCCACATCTCCTTTGCTCTGCTGACCCCCCCTTGCTCATGAGGCTTTGAGGTGTCAAAGCAAATGACTGGGAACCACAGGATGGGGGGGAGGGGAGAGGGCTCCCCCCTTAATTTGGACTATGGTTACCCCACTGGAGAGAAGGAAGGATAAAAGAATAATGTAAATGCCTGACAGTTTAAAGAGCTGACTGTAGAACGTTGGATGCATGTTGTACACAGCAGGGTATATGGAAGTTTCACATTCAGTGGGAAGACCTATCTGTGAGCCAGTGTTCTCTGTTCTCCTGGATGCTGTCACGTCTAGAAGGAGTATGTCCCAGAAGGGAAGGGCTGCCGTGCTTGACCTCACCCTCAGCGCTGATTCCCAGAACTAACAGCTCTCGGACACAGGGCTTACAGCAATGATGCAAATAGAATGATGGTCCCCAGTGTTTGGCATAGCTGTGGGTAAGAGGGGATTTAGGGGGATCTGACACACAGTATCGCTGTGTAAATGGAGGATTTAGAGAATACCAGAGAGATCATCTTGACCCGTTAAGCAATTTTCAGTAACTTATTCCTTTAAGCTTTTGCCAGTGTTTCTCACAGCTCTTCCGGACTGATTGCCTTCCCCTCCACAGCCAACAAAAATAGTCCGATTGAATTCATCAGAGATGGATTAGGCCCTACATATGCTGTACAAGAGAGCATAATTTGTAGGCAAGCCTGCAGCTATCTTAAGAGTATCATCAACGGCCCTGCTTCCTGCATAGCTCATGGCGTGGGGAGTTTGGACTTCACAGAATCGGCTCCAGACATCCCCTGTGTGTAATTCTGAAAGATAGGACAGTCTGCATTCACAAAGTATATCTGCATATTCACTCCCACAAATTCATCTTTGCCACTGAAGTACAGTTTGCTTCTTTGTTTAGTTAGGATGATGATTTTGGTTACTTTGGATTTTGTTATTTGGTACTTTCATGACTTTCCATTCCCTTATGGACAAATTAGATTAACATTCATATTCAAAAATCCACAAAAAACACCGAGGATATAAATACCAAATACTGAAGTGATCCATTTTGCCAGGGTGACTAAAATATGAAAGCAAAAACCCCAAACTAAGATTCAAACCTACAAAAAATGAGAGAGAGAGAGAGAGAGAGAGAAGTGAAATAGAATGAGTGTTTAAAGAGAAGGACGAATGGACACCACCCTTCCCTTGGCCCTATTTCAGACCCGGGAGCCCTGCTCCCTGGAACTCTTAAGAATTCAGAGGCCTGGTAAAGCAGTGGCAAGGCCAGCAGATCCTCCTCCCCTGGCTTCCCTTGACAAGGGAGCAGAGATCCAAAGGGAGAACCACCACTCAGGCTGCTGCTTCTCAAGGTGAGAAGCAGCAGCCTCCTGCTATTCCAATGGCTCCAAAAGAGCCCTGCAGAGCACCAGAAAGAGGAGGGCTGCCCAAAGGATCAGAATCTCCGGTAGTAGACTCTTCCTGGAGTCCCCTGAGAGTGGATCAAGAAAGGAAATCGGACACCCTGGCCATTGATGTAAATTGAAGGGGTAGAGGAGTATCTGTCCCCCATTCATCACTTGAGACCCACTCTATTGCACGTCTGGCTTCCAACCCAGATTATTTATTTATTTTATATTTATTTCCTTATATTTATATGCTGTCCCCCATGCCTAGGGCATCTCGGGGCGGCTTCCAACGCAATATAAAACAATTTTTTAACATAAAGGTCTAAGATTAGGTCTAAGATGCCTGTGCTGTTGCCAAACACTGTCTGTAATCTGCCTCGGATATTTTTTTGACAATGTCAACACGTCTGATACACCTTAACAAGCACCAGGGCTGATGCGGCAGCAGCTGTTACCGCGCCGCGATTCCGTTCCACCATTTCGGAATTGCCTGCGCCACACCGTGACTTTTCTGTGGACATTCCGCTAATTCCGCCAGAATTCTGCAAATCGTGGCATTGCAGAAAAATTGCGGAAATTGCGGAAAAACGCTATTCTGCTATTTTGTGGCGCTGGCGGAATTGCGGAAGTAGCGAAAATGTCATGTTTCCACAATTCCACTAAGTAGCAGAATTAAATAAGTGGAACCGTGGAACCGCGGAATGAAACTAGCGGAATGAAAGCCTCTGCCATGCCGTTCCACTAATTGCAGAAACACTGTTTCCGCCGGAAATAGCTACCGCTGCGATATTCCGCTACAGCCCTAACAGGCACAGTCAAGAGAGTATGCCAACTCCCACCAACACCAGGCTAACTCTGTCTAGAGCCAGTGTAGTCTAGCAGATAAGGTGTTGGATGTGCAGACTGGCATTCAAATCCTGTCTTAGCTAGAGGTGTGCACCAGGGACCTATGTCATTTTTCGTTTTCATTTTTGTTATTTAAACCTGTCATTTTTGTTTTCAAAATATCAAAATTTCATTTTTGCTTTCCATTGGTTTCAATGGAAAACACATTATCAGCTGTAATTTTTCTGTTTTTCATTATATTTAGATAAAACATGGGGTGCCTGTACCTCAGATATAAGGTATTAAGTGCACCAAATTGCAGAAAGATTGGTTAAAAGAATCAGATTTTATAAGCAGTTGAATTATGATATTTTGCAACCATCTGCATATACATTCCTAGATGTAACTTCTTTGTTTCCCATATAATGTGGATGAAGCTTGGCATGCTTATACCCCATTTAATATCTATGCCAACTTTCAGAAGGATTGGATAAAAGGTCCTGGTAGTATACACAATTAACCTATAAATGTATGTCTGACTGTAACATCTTTGTAGTCCAACCAGTGTACATGAAATTTGGCAGGGCTGTATCTAACACTTTCAGGATCATCTCTGCCAAATATCAGAATGATGTGATAAAGGGTCTGAAGGGTCTAAAGGGTTGTATGCCTGCACAGCATACAAAGAGAATGAGCCTATGCCAGGGATTCTCTTACGTGTCACTGTGGTATAAGATTAGTTTGTGATGCCAATTGGCCAGCAGAAATGTCAGCCAAATATCCTCATTCTGTGCTGGGACCATCCCAACATCTCTCCCCTACTTGTTACT
>QEPC01014017.1:1033937-1073869 GCA_003113815.1 Sphenodon punctatus
TTTTTGTTCTCCTAACAACAAAAATGAAATGCACACCCCTAGTCTTAGCTGAGTGGCCTTGGCAAGTCATTGGGTAAAAACAGACATGACTTTGGCCCAGGCCCCACTGGCACGTGTAAACGCATGCTGCCATATGTTGGCCCAAGATTGCCTCGGGGAGCGTTGGCAGCTAGCCTGGGCTGTGGGCAAATCTCCAAGGTCACAGCTCAGGCTAAGGACTGCCCATGTGGGGAAAGTGGGCTAGGATGTCTGGTTGGGTCCCACCACCCAATTGCTGCTAGTTCATCATTGGCTGCCATGGTTGTCTGTCATGACAGGGCACGGGGAGGAGGGAATAGGCGGTGCCGGTCAACTGCATGTTTGTTGTGCTCCTGGCGCTACCTCGGCCATGCAGGTGGCAGGATGGCTCCTCAGCGACTTCAGTTTGATGTCCTGACCTGGATCATCTCGCCTGCAATTTTCCACCCCGGGGAGCAGTCCTGCTGGCTGCATGTCTGTTTTTACCATTATCTCTCAACCTTAGTTACCCATCTGTAAAATGGGAATAACGATGAACTCTCTCACAGGATTCTTGTTAGGGTGAACTAGATGAAGATTGTGAAGCACACTAAAATCACTATAGAAATGTTTAATAGTCTACATTCTCTTAATGAAACAAAACTGGCGCCCCCACCCCCAATACCGTAACATCTGAATAACACAGATTATTTCAAACCAGATGGCACAGATTCCTCGTGTCAGTGAGTCCACCCCGCAACTCCTTCCTTGCCCCTGCAGTGCTGCCATTCTGGATATTATTTTCTAAGAGCCATATTTTGGACCAAGAGTCCGTTTTGCATGCTCAGCAATTTGAGCAGGGATGAGGACGAAGAGACCTTTCTCACCAGCTCAGGCCGCAAGGCCTCTCCATTGTTGCTAGTTCACTACACAAACTGCAGAGACACTGGGTGTTTTTAGCAGCCCCATGGGTGCACCCTCATGTACACACACTCACTCCCAACCCTGACTGGGTCCACTTCAGACAGACCCAGCAGGTTCCCCCAGCTGCAGGCCAACCCCCCCCCCCCACACACACACACATCATAAAGTTGCGGGCAATCACCCAACCCCCTAGACTGGTGCCCACAACTCTATGGTATTGCCCATGACAATGGTCAACTGCAAGCAGAGCTACAGCAATGGTCCACACATCAGATTAACAGCTGCTCCACTTCAGGTTGGTGTTCTGAGTTTGGCCGGTCTGCTCCACAGGGCTGCCTTGCCTGCACATCTGGTGGGGTCATCTTTAGATGGGACTGTCACGGGTCACCCGGGGGGTGAAATGAGCATCAGGACAGCCTATCCGTCTGAAAAACACCCAGTGTGACTTTATTGTGTTGTGTGGTTTTGCACCAATAACGGATCTGGCCCTGGTGGGGGATGTTCTTGGGCCTACCTTTTGTGAACTTGACCCATGCCCGTCCTGGCTGGTTAAGACCAACCAGGAGACAGTGGGGCTGCTGCTGGCGGGGGTGATCAATGCCTCCCTTCAGGAGGGCAGATTGCCGGGCTGCCTCAAAGAGATGGTGGTGCAACCTCTGCTCAAAAAACCATCACTTGACCTTGATTCCCTTGCCAGTTATCGGCTGGTCTCTAACCTTCCCTTTTTAGGAAAGGTTATTGAGTGGGTGCATCTAGCTGCAGGTGCATCTAGACCGCACTGGTTATCTGGATCCCTCTTAGTCCGACTTTCATCTGGGTTATGGCACTGAAACTGCGCTTGTGGCCTTGGTCAACAATCTTTGCTGTGAATTAGATCAGAGTCGATCACCCTTGCTAATTTTGTTAGATCTGTTGGCAGTTTTTGATACCATTGACCATGAGATATTGGTGACTCACTTGCGGGATCAAGCTGGAGTAGGCGGGATCATTCTTGATTGGTTCCGCTCCTTCCTAGCCAGGAGGACTCAGTGTGTGGTGCTCGGGGACTGTTTTTCATCTCCACGAGACCTCGTGTGGAGTCCCGCAAGGTTCCATTCTGTCCTCGCTCCTGTTCAACGTGTATATGCAGACAATCGGCAAGGTCATGAGATGGTTTGATGTTCAGTATCATCAATAGGCTGATGACACCCAGCTCTACCTCTCATTTTCATCTGACCCAGAACTGGCAGTCTCAGTGCTTACTCGATGTCTGGTGGCTGTGGGGGACTGTATGAGGGCGAGCTGACTGAAGTTGAATCCCAACAAGAAGGAGGTGATGGTTGTGGGTAAGGCAGTGGATGTGGCGGCTCCCATCATTGATAGATTCACCCTCCACTGGTTTCTGAGGTTCGCATTCTGGGCATGCTCCTCAGTCCACAGCTCCGCCTGGATCTCCAGGTGGGGGCTGTAGTGAGGAATACATTTTGCCAATTACATCTGGTGTGACGGCTTTGGCCATATGTTTCAGATAGTGACCTGGCCACTATCATCCATGCTTTCATTACCTCAAGATTGGACTATTGCAACATGCTCTACGTGGGGCTACCCATGATGATGGTCCGAAGATTGCAGCTAGTTCAGAATGCAGCGGCCTATCTCCCTATGGTGATGGGTTGCCGTGAGTATATTACACTGGTGCTCTGGGCTCTGCACTGGCTGCCTATAGTCTTCCGGGCCTGATCCAAGTTGTTGGTTTTGACCTACAAAGCCCTACACAGCCTTGGCCCGACTTACCTGCGGGATCGCCTCGCTCTCCACACTCTGGAGCGACCTCTGCAGTCCGCTGAGAGTGCCCTTCTCGAGGTCCCCCGTGTGGCCCGGGGGACCACTGTGGAGAGGGCATTCTCAGTGGCTGCATCTAGGTTGTGGAACTTCCTTCTGGCGGAGGCTCGGTTGGCCCAAGATCTTCCTTCCTTCCACCATATGAGTAAAACTTGGCTATTGCACCTGGCTTTTGGAGAGGGAGATGGAGTGTAGGATGGGATGGGGGATTGGGAGGGGGTGGGGTTTTTCTGTTTTTTTCCCAGTTCTGTGCCTTCTCTTTTAATGTATTGTTTTTGGTTGTATAAGTTGTATGTGTTGTAATGTTTTAAGTCACCCCAGGCTGCTTGGAGCAAGAGGGGCGGGGTAGAAAATTGTTTTATAAATAAATAAATAAATTTGTAGTTAGTTTTCTTTATAATATAATCAAAATCCATAATAACCCTTCAAAGTAGTGGAAAGACTGATCTGAAAGCAAGATTACTCCTTACAACTTATATCCCTTACAACTGTGCATCCAGACCCCAAGGGAGATTGTGCCATCACATGATGGGGTTGTGATTCTGGTGGATATATGATAAACTCTGCACATCTCTGTTGCTGTTAGGGGTTGCTACTCTCAAAATAGGACCAGACAGGCAAAAAATAAAATAAAATTAGTAACTGCTCTCCCAGAGCTTCAGTCTTTAACTTGCCTGTAAAACTCAAGAGAAAATTCTAAGAAAGAATCTGAACTAAAGGCTAGCTATGATTATGATTAATTATGAAAGATAACAGTAAAAAGAGATTATCAAAAGAGAGGACAGAAAAGAAAGATTAAAGCAAGAAACTAAATAACTACATGAAGTCTCGTTATACTGCTGTGTTTGGGAGCCATGTCTCACACCATATTACATCCAAATCTGTTATGATGAGGTGTTTTCTCCATGTAAATCTCTTTGTGGTGCCTTGTCTCATATTGCATTATAACTGAATTTGTGCTAGAACGACAGCTGTTATAATGAGGTCGCACTGTACTTTCCAATCAATGCAGCATAGTCACATACTGCCAGGCAAAAAATATTAATTTCTGCCCCCCCCTTCCAAATAAAACAATAACTATTTTCTTTGGCATTTTTTATTTATTAGTGAAAAAATTATAAATTAAATTGAAATTGGTTTAATTTAACATTTTTCTAAATTTTTGTTTTAGTTTTGAAAACTAACGTCAGGATCCCACAAGCCACTTGCTCTGAAATTGTCCCAAGGAATCGGCTTGTGCATTGCAGCCAAAAGGCATGATCCTCAACTGTCAGGTGTTCAGGAGGGTTAGCACACGTCAGCTGCGCGCTAGAGTGCATCGCTAGACTGAAATGGGTACCAGAGCCTCCTTAATATGAAGAATGGGTGTTTTCACATGGACGCAGGGGTGATCACCCGGGGAGCAGGTCCAGGGGTGCACCCCTGCATCTCCCTGCTTGTAGCCTTGCCTGGGTCGGGTTTAAATGACTTGGTGGCTGCCATGGCTCACCCACGTGGCGCTCCTCCCTCACACCACGGAGCTGCTAACTAGAGCATCTGAAATGCTATGGTGTTGCCCAAGGCAAGCAGCAGCGACAAAAGCTCCGCCTCCAGCAGGGCTGCTGCATTTGGGCTGCCCACTCCACTAGTGGTGCTCCAGGATGTTCTGGAGCACTGCCGGCGGGCCTGCTCCAGAGCAGGGACAGCCTGCCCTGCCTGTTCTCCACCTGAAGATCTGACGAGCTGCCCGTGCCCGGGGCTAAGGCAGAGCAGACGCATGGGTGCAGTCCCTCTGAAGATATCCATTGTCTCTCTCCTCAAAACCCCATCTACTTGGCCAGTACTAAAGCGCTATCAGAGTGCTTGTCATTATGCCCCCATTTACAAATGTGTATTCTCTGTGTCAATATGACAGGTGGCAGCCTGTGGTATACATGGATATCTCTTGCCCATGGATGCTCCAATATACTGCACAATTATGCCTCTCTCTGTGAAGAAGGATTTTGCGCCAACTTAAGTCTTAACATAGCACTTCAACACACAACTTACATACATACAACTGACTTGTGCATTTGGCAAATGAGGATTGTGTCCCCAAAATGCAATCCTCTCTCATTAAAGTCAAAGCTGAACCACTGGGTGTTTTCAGACACACGGTTATCTAGGAGACACGAATCCGACCTCCCATCTGAAGGTGGAGCGGCCGGATGCATGCTCTTGTGAACCACAGAGCACCCACCCATGGCCACGCATGGAGCCATGCTGGGAAATCCACAGTGCTCCATGCAGGGCCAGCCAAATGCACGGTGGGCACCTCTGTGGCTGCGGTAGCCATGCTGGGAGCCGTCTGTTTTGAATGGCTCCCCATGCACTCCACCTGTGGGGTGTGCTCCATGGCAGAGCCATGTGGCAGCAGTGGACCCCACCTCCCCAATCAGCTTGCTCGTTTAAAAATACCCACTAGGAGACTGATCCAGGAGAAGTATTTTGAGGATTGCATCCCAAGACTCAAATCCTAAGTGTTCCACCAGCATAAACTGCAAAAAAGATTAATTTAGGGGGTTTTAGGGGAGGGTAAATGCAATTATGAATTTTCTAGTGAAATGAAATATTAATATGGGAAAGTTCTACTTTATTCAAAATTCTTGTAAAGAAAATTTACAAAAATGTCAACCAGACTTACTCATCTAAGTAAAAACTGCAGATTATTAGCCATGGTGTGTCAATGATTTTTTTATTTCCCCAGTTGATTCTGCTGGAGAGACTATTGTGCACATGATAGTTCAGTGTCATACAATGGGTGAAAATAAATGAGACAGTAGCTCATGAGTCACCTTTCCGTCAGCTAGGTGACCGCCAGATGTTCACCCACTTTCGCCGTGGGACGAGCACCTGGCTGCTATGGGATGTATTGGCTGGAGAAGGCCAGTGAAGCAGTGCGGGCTACTGTTGCTCCACCTGGGCTAAGGTGGGGCAATGTGGCTGCCTCCCATCTGGTTGGCTCATGCAGCCGTGCCACAAGGTGAGGTTCGAGGATTGGACCTGGAGAAGTCTGCTCACTCCAGCTGCCAAATAACTGATTGGGTGGGTGGGTGGGGTGGGAACAAAGGAGCCCCTCCCACTGATCAGCTGTTTAGTAGCTGGGGTAAGCACGCTCTTCTAGGCCCCCAGATCAGCCATTTCATGGTCGCCCTTCTTGGGGGCACAATCCTACTATGCAGCAGGGGTTCAGGACTCCTGTCCTGTGTGGACGGCTACTCAGCCAACCTGTGGCATGGAGAGATTTGTGATGGCAGCTCCACTGCCTGGATTTCCTTGGGGGTGGGGGCTCTCATTTGGACTATCCGCCCCACCAGTGTGGCAGCTGCAGAGGTTCTCCCGAGGGCGGGAAGGGGGATCGGGCTCGCCCCGGTCTCATTTGTTTTCTCCCAATAAAGAATATGTCACCAGATGGATGCTGACTTAGCAATTGCTAGCATTTTCATTTAAAACCTATTAAAAGTTCTTCCTGAGTCCAATGCACTAGATTTTAACTGTATAATCACCTTGTCACTACAGCATCTGATGAAGCAGACAATTGACTACAAAAGCTCAGTCCTCTTTCCACCACTTAGGCCCTTTTCAAATGGAGTCCCCCCGCCCCCTCTTGCTCACGTGTGGGTGTGGGGGCATCTGTTTGAATGCCGTGGGGGGGGTTGGGGGGGAGCATCTGTTTGAATGCCGCGGTGGGTGTGGGCAGGGATGGGGGGCATCTGTGGTAATACGGCAGTTGGTGGGTGGGGGTGCATGCGCACTCCCGTGCTCCACCGTCCTCCACCCATCTCCACGCACGGAGTGTCCGGCATTGGCACCCGTTGCTCCATGCGTGGGTGATGGGTGAAAGTGGGTGGAGCGTGGGAGCATGTGCACTCCCACCCACTGGCCGCAGCATTCCCATAGATGCCTACCCACCCCCCGCACCTGCCGCCACGTTCAAACAGATGCCCCTCCCCACCTACACACATGTGCGAGGGGAGTGGGGGCATCCATTTGAAAAGGGCCTTAGTCTGAAGTCAGGCAGAAGAAAAGGCAGGATAGCACTTTAGAGATTAACACATTTATTACCTCTTGTTTCAAGACTCCTCAGGTCTTGATTTTTCTCAGACTGGAGCAACTAATAACCCAATGTTGGCTAAAATCATTTTTAAAAAAAAGCTTGGCTGGGAACCATAAAATGAAATTCATTTGTTGTAGCAAACTTTTTTTAGGGGCAATACATTTTCTTTTTGTATTGCCTATGCTGTCTTGGGAAACAGGCGATTCTTTCCTTTGAAGATGGAATGAGACCGCATTTCCAAGTTTCACGCATAACTTGGTCTTTGTATCACACAGAAATAAAAGCGAACACAAGAGCTTGAGATGGAATAGGCTTGGCTGCCTGGTCTTACAGTATATAGAAAGTGGTACGGTATTTTCTAAAAGGGTTTTCATGACTGGAAATGGTCAATCAAGCATTTTCCCCTCTCGAAAGTGGATTGTAACTAGGAAGACAAAATAGTGCACATTTTCTATTTACCACAAACTTTCACTTCAATCTAAGAGAGGTTGCACCTTTAAAATTATTTTCCATTGCCTCTAATCTGCAGCACAGCAGTGCGCTGTCTGGGAAGATTATAAGCCATAAAGCCCTTCAGACTTTCTCTCTGTGCTGGAAAGCTATCAGTTTTCTCCTCCAGTTTTGTGTGCCTTACTGCCTTAAGTCAACTCCAGTTTTTCTCCAGTTCACACACCCAGGGATTATAGGTATCAAGTTTCTCCTCATGAGTCTGAATAGCCGTAAGAATTGCGTTTAATGAAGTGACTCCTGCTTCAATGGAATGAGATTGTTGGTAATAATAATAATTAATAAAAATACAGTACAAGCAATTTTAAAAATCCTCCTTAGCCAGCCACTGCCACAAAGATATGGCATGATTTTTTTATCATGACAATATTGTAAGAATTAAGAATTGTCACCAAGATCTCAGTACAATCTTGATAACAGATTGAGATGTTGGTTGAGAAATTTCTCAATACACTGTTTACCATTAACCACAATTTACTGTTTATTTACCATATACCGATTTACCATGTACCACTTACTGTGTACCACCTTCATCCTGGTAATTCGCATGCACAAAATACAAAATGCTACTTTGTGCATGTGCATTACCAGGATGAACGCAGTATAAGGTAAACTAATAAATGGTCGACTGCAGTAAGCAATAACGGTAAATGGTATTTCGAGAATAAAATCTCAATCAAGAAATGTTGAGAACCAGCATTTTTTTCAGTGATCGTTTCTCGCTTAAAACAAGTTGGGAACTGTGATTCTCAACGATAACTAAAAAAATGCTAGATTGATTTTCAGCCCTAGTTCCAGTTGTTTCTCGCTNAACGATAACTAAAAAAATGCTAGATTGATTTTCAGCCCTAGTTCCAGTTGTTTCTCGCTTAAAACAAGTTGGGAACTGTGATTCTCAACGATAACCAAAAAAATGCTAGATTGATTTTCTTCATCCCTAGTTCCAGTTGTGCGGGACTTCCTGCCAGGGAGTTGGTGTGGAAGTGAGAGAATTCACTCCCAGAGGTTCAGTGAAGTAGCAGAGGTCCTCAAGAACTGCTGTTTACTTCAAAAGTGTGGCTTGAATTAATGGATGGGTAGATGTACTGAATGATGTTCATTTTCCTGTTTTTTTCTTTACCTGTGCAGCTAAGTCGAAGAGCTTCTTCCCTGAAAGGCAGGAAAGATTAAAAGGTTTTGCATTTCTTTCCCTAAAATTGGCACCTGAAGTTTTAAGCCAGGACCTCATCAACTGAGATGTCTTTTGTGACCCTTCTACTGTGAGACTAGCATGAGATGTTAAGTGATTTGTGTAACAAGAATAGATTCCTTCACAGGCTCATAGCATGTTCAAACCTGTCTCGACCCAGAAAATGTCTGGAACCAACCTGGTGTGCAGGACTGTGGTGCACAACCTGAACTGAGTGGTTTGGCAACCAGAAATTCTACCCCTGAAAAACAGAGTCAGTGTGTATTGGTAGTGTAGTGGATAAGGGGCTGGATTTGGTCCTGGGAAGGCAGGGTCCATAACCCACCCTAGCCATGAACTCACTGGGTCGCCTTGGGCATGTCACAACCTCTCAGCCTCAGTTCCACATCTGTAAAAATGGGAATAAGTGTGTATCTGTCTTTCCCTGTGTTCCTCTCACCCTTGTCCATCTTAGATTATTAGCCCACTGCAACAGCACATCCTCCCCCAATGCTTACTGCACTGGGAAAAGTGCAGAGCTAGGCAGGGTACGGAGATGTTCAGAGCTGCAGGGACCAGCATCTGTTTGCAGCCTGCTAGTAGACTCAGAATGGGGAGAAGAGAGGGGGAAATGTGTGACTGACAGGGGGAATATTTGGCCCTGGTTCTGGGGTGTGTGTGTGTTTGGGTGGGATTGTTTCTGGCATGGGGGCTGGGAGGAAGAGTAACGGCCAGGAAGAGCGAGACTAGGTTAGGGAGCATCTAGAAATTTTTTTAAAAGAACCCACGCTATTCCCACTGCTGGGCTCCCTTCCTATTCACAAGTAATTTACCTGGTTGGAAAGACCCTGGAAGGGATGAGAAGGGGTGCTCTGGGCTTCCCATTCTCAGAGAGGATTAGCCCTACCCCCCCTCAAGCTAGATCACAACAGTCTGACTCAGCAGTGACTCACAACAGTGACTCGGCATGCTGGATTGCTGGAGCCACTTGTGGCTAAACAAAGGCTGCAGTGGCTAAAAGTCTGCTTTAAGATCTCTTGCCCATTTCTGTTTGGGAAAACAGTGCCCAACCCAAACCCAAGCCTGACACAGCTAGTCAGGTCAGTTTGGATGTCAGGGCTTTAGACAGGAATACACAGATTGATCAGAAGGATCTATATCAAACACTGAAATTGCATTAAAACAGAAGAATTAAATGGAAATGGGTGCTGCCAGACTCTAATTTCTGGGTAGCCTGCATTTATTTTCAGAGAGAAAAAATGTTCACTGCTGACACTACAGTCAAGTCCACTGAAAGGTCTCTGCAGAAATGCATACATAAAGCAGAGCCCACAAACAAATGTCTTGAAGCAAAGATTCTCCTTTAAATCACTGTCCAGTAGTAGGGTTCATATTTGGCCTGTTTATCTCACTCAGTTCCAGTGCCATAAGTTCAGTCGACTTCGAGCTGAAATGCAGTAGAGTCATTAATCAAAACCCCAATAAAATTAAGTTCTAGGAGTTTCTAAATATATCATTCAAATAGCAGTTGTAGGATTCCTTCCCCCTTCTTCCCCCTGTAAACACACTCTCATCTGCAATGTTTCATATCTCACCAGGCACTTCAACTTCACCAACCTGCACGGTCCTAGGTTTTCCAACAGCTTCATTTCTACAGTGGTATAACGCCTTTAGTTACCCAGTCTCTGTCAAGACTTACATGAGACATGCCCACGCAGATCTGCTGCATGGGCATGTGTGAGTGCTGCCCGTGTGACTGCCGCGATGGGTGGGTTGGGGTGCGCGCGCGCACTCCCGCACTACACCCATCACCCATGCACAGAGGAACCGGCAAAAACAGCCATTGCTCTGTGCGTGGAGGTCGGCGGACATGGGGGTGTGCTCATGTAACGGCAGCCCCCGCGCACCAGTGTGCACACCCATCCCCCCCTGCACAGTGGCCCATTTAAAACAGGACCATAGATGAAAGGAGGAGCACTTAAACCCTCCTAGAAGCTTTAATAGTTCACCAGAAGGAATATACTCCACCAAAAGCATTCCAAACTTTCTACCTGAATTTCCTTGGTAGATCAGGTAGGGCCCTGGTGGGAATGTCCCCAACATCAAACAACGTCACTCAACCACAAAGGGGACAACTGTTTGAAAGTGAATGGTGCAGAGGGGTATAAAAAGGCAACCAAGAAGTCAGGTGTTTAGAAGAATTGCTGAGAACAGAAGCAATTCAAAGTGCCTGTGGCTGGATGTTATCCCTGCCCCATACTTTAGCTTTTAAAGGCATCCTGGGGCATTACACTCTATAGTATAAACTCTCTCCCACCAAGTGAGTTTAAAATTCTCAGGCACACTTGAGAATGGGAATTTAGCCTTCTGGTGTGTGAACCCCAGGGAGTTTTAAAACTTTAAAAACCCAGAGCAGTAGGATACTCCAGATGAGTTTCTGGTGCTTGCTGCTCTGGACCAAACGTTTGGCAAGTAGGTCTGGAGAACACCTCTCTCGCAAGGGATTAGGGAAAAGTGGTCTCTCCAAGGCTGCGAGGAGGGGGAAGAAGGACCCCAAGCTAGTTTTAAGAGTGTATAGTCTCAGATATGTTCCCTGCCCGTCGGCCTGCCCAACCGAGCAGAACCTTAGAAGGCGCGGGGCATTTGCATCCCCCTCCCCTTGTTCCTTAAAAGAAAAAGGTGTGCACAGTGGTGGGTTCACCGCCGCAGGGTGGGAAGAGGCGCATGGGCAGTCTCGCATCATGAGATTTGCCATCTTGGATTTTGCAACTGCCCAAGTCTCAGTCGGCTTGGGCGGCAGGAGGAGAAGGAGCTCTCTTGCGAGCTCCTGAGCATCCATTGATCCCGCCCTCCCCCCCCAACAGCATACGCATTTGCAAGCGGCTGCTCATGTCCCACGCAGCCTTTGATCCGCAGTTGCTAGCGTTCCCCCCCCCCCCTTCCTCAAATTACCTTGGCTGGGGGACACCTGTGGCAAATGGGTTCTGGGGGCGCTAGCAGCACACACACCCCATCTATCTTCAGGGCTAACTCATTCCTTTGGCCCCCTCTTCAGGTGCTACCCCCTCCCCATGACAAGGGGCATTGCAGGCATCAGCCAGGACTCAAATCACATTGAATCTGCACATGGTTGCAGCCTGGCCGGTTTTAGGAGATGGTAGGCTTCCCTCACTTTTCTTTTATTAAAACCACAGGGCACTCATGGCCAAGGGTGATGGGTGGAACAAGGGCAAGGCCCCTGCTAAGTCAGCTGCACAAGAACCAGGTAGGGCCCCAACAAGGAAAGTGAGGAAGGAACTGCGCAGCGGGAAAGTCGAGGACATGGGGTCCCCTGCAGGACCCTCAGGGATAATGGGGGACCCATTTGTAGCTGTTTTGAGTTCCCTGCAGACAAGGCTGGAGGGTTGTGAGGCGGCTCTCCAGCAATGGCCCGTAGCCCCTCCCCCTCCATCTGTCCTTCTGACCACAGCAGAACCCCCTCCACGGGCCTGGACTGCCCCACATGGGGTTGGTGGGGAAGACCCCCTGCGCAGACAGGGTAGGCGCCACTGCATTGTTCCCTCTCATTTTAGGGAAGAGAGCCCGGATAGACAGCGAATTAGGAGGAACTCGCAACAGGTGAGGCAGGACCAGGTGTCAACCCCTGAGAGACGGCAGCCTGGACGAAACCCGCAGAGTGAGGGGCAGAACCACGATTCAAATCCCGAACAGATGACCCGCAATCTCCAGCAAGAGAGGCAGGAGCAAGTGGACGCGATCCTGTGGCGAATGGAGGCAATCGAGAAGGCGGTACGGGATGCCACCACTACGTAACCCAGGCCAGTGCAACAGGCGGGGAATCCCAGCCTGGACGTCCCCCCTCCACAAGTGCAAGACTATAAGTCCTCCCCTCAGGGTGAGTACAGCGGGCCTATTCCATGTCAGGGGGGAGGGCACAACCAGGCAGGGGTGGGGGCTCATACCTCCCACCATGGTAACATGGAGAGCCCTCCAGTGAAATGGGGGTGGACCGGCACCTGGATGCCATGGCCCTAACAGCAGGACCGCCAAGTTCACATGGGGTACCAGCAGTCAAGCATGGCCATTCGAGCTGTGGCGCCCCAGGGCAGTGTAGGCCCATCAACGAGCCAGCACATGCAGGGTGCAAACACGATGGCCATGATACCCATAGGCGATAGGGGCACCTATCCAGGTCTATGGCAGCACAGTGTGCATGCACTGGCTGTTCCTCCACAAGGATTCACACAGCAGGCAACTCAGGTATGGGCCCCTCCAACACCATGTTGCCACCATGTTTGCTATCCCAATCCAAATATGCAGGAACTACCACCGCTGGCAGGAGGTTACGCTGCCTTCACGGCGCCCACTGGCACCCATCTCATGCAGGTCACAAGGGCTAAAATATGGAAAGGGGAATATGTGGATGTTTTTTTCACTCCTATTCACTGACCCCATCCCTGACCCAACGGCAAAGGATGAACCCAAAGACAGGGAGCATTTTAAAAGATCCGAAGTCGACCGGAATTGGTCTAACTGATCGGCTGCCTTCACCATACTAACGGGAGTCATGGTGGAGATGTCCCCCGGGAGAGCAATGGAGCTGATAAAGTATCAGGACCTAGTCAGGCAAGTCTTTGATACAGGTCACCTGGGGGCTTTGCTTTGCTATGACAAGGCCTTCAGAAAGTGGGCATCCATTACCCCAGGCATGCGATGGGATGTTTATGCACAAGATCTTTGTGCATCCAATGCCCCAAGAGCAGACAGCGGCCACATGCTCGTGTGGGATGGGGTTACGCCCATTAATGACCCCTTTGGGGCAGATGGGCGCCACACCCCCTTAAGGGGTACCACCTGCTGGGAATATGACAGTGCAGGGAGGTGCGCCTGCTCCCTCTGCCGCTTTCGGCATGCTTGTGCCCACTGTGGCAGCAACCACCAAGCAGCAAATTGTGGCTGGGTCAAGGCCGCAAATAGAAACAGACAGGGAAAGTACCCACCAGGTGGTAATGGGGGTGGGGCTGGCAAGGGCACGAACGCCGGTGCACCATGAGGCACTCCTCAGAGCGCTTAGTGAGTGCCCGGACCGGAATGCGGTGAATTATGTAGTTGAGGGGTTTAGGTGTGGATTTCGAATCTACCTGTGGGAGTACAAATCAGACAGTGGGTGACCAATTTAAAAATCAGCAGTCGGCCGGGAGCATTTGGTGCACGCCAAACTCCTGAAGGAGATCAAGGAAGGCAGGGTGGCAGGTCCGTTTTCCCAACCCCCAATGGATGATATGCATATCTCACCCTTGGGGATTGTGCCAAAAAAGGCCCCGGGCAAATTCTGCCTGATTCATGATCTGTCTTACCCAAAAGGGAAGTCATCAGGCGAATTCCCCGATTCATCATCTGTCTTACCCAAAAGGGATGCCATCCTGGATGAGCTCTGCTCTGTCCGTTACGTGTCGTTCGACAAGGCTGTCGAGAGGACTAGGGCATGTGACCAAGGGGCATTATTGGCAAAATGTGACATCAAATCAGCCTTCCGTCTGCTGCCAGTCCACCCTCTCAATTTTAAGCTGCTGGGCTTTCAGTTGCAGGGCAACTTTTATTATGACATGGCAATGCCCACGGGGTGCACGATTTCATGTGCCGCCTTCGAGAGCTTCAGCACGCTCCTCGAGTGGGTGGTCCGGCACAGGATGGGATCGAACAATAACATCCATTATATCGATGATTATTTGTTCAGCAGCCGGCCCGGTACCCAGGACTGTGAACATTTATTGGCAGTATTTAAGTTCGTGGCAGAGGAGCTCAGTGTTCCCCTTGCCCTGGAGAAGATTGTCGGGCAAGTTACATCACTCACCTTCTTAGGGATAGAGATGGACACCGTGCTCAGCGTGTCCCGGTTACCAGAGGATAAGCTTGCATTGCTCTGCGAGTTATTAAGGGCATGTATAGGGGCCAAAAAGGTCACAGTCAGGCAACTGCAGTCATTGCTGGGCTCGCTCAATTTTGGTTGTGGCCCCGGACTGAGCTTTTTTATCCCGCTTATACAGCGCCACCGCAGGAGATCTTCCCCAGCACTATCACGTTAAGAGTCATGTCCGATATGAGGGAGGACCTTCAGATGTGGAGTAGGTTCCCGGCAGAACACAATGGTGTCAGTTTTTGGAGGCATTAGCTACTGCTCGAGGCAGAGCTCCAAGTGCAATCTGATGCTGCAGGTAGCATTGGTTTTGGCCTATACTTCAGGGCAAATTGTGCAATGCACCATGGCCATCTGAATGGGTCAAACAGGGATTAACCAGAGACCTCACCTTTCTCGAGTTCTTTCCTATTGTTAGCAGTTCACCTTTGGGGCCGGGTGTTTGCAAATTAGGTTGTGCTATTTTGGTGCAACAACCTCGCAGTTGTCCAAGTTATAAATTCCATGTCATCAAAATTTCCCAGGACAATGCAATTAGTGCGTAAATTTGTATTGCAGTGTCTCAGGTTTAACATCCTTTTTGTGCCCAAGCATGTCCCGGGAGTCAGCAACAGCATCGCCAATGCTCTCTCTTTGTCAGGACCGCTGCCCGTAGGAGGGCTCGCCTTCAAGGGAATCCCCCTCGGCAGCAGCAGGAGCAGGCTGGGGTTCCCCCACCCCCTTCGGGGCCACAGGCTCCGGAGTGCTCGGCGGGGCCGCCAGGCGCTGAGTCAGGGCTTCGGCCGGTGGCCACGCCCCTGAAGTCAGGTCATGCTATGGGACTTCCCCCACCCCTGCTGTGGCGCTCGGAGCGCCTGAGAGCATGCACAGGGGTGGGGCCTGGGGCTTAAGAACCAGCACCACTGAGGCAGCGGCACTGGTGATTTCTGAGAGACCGCCCCCCCGCTTGAACTGTTGTTTGTTGCTCTGCTTGTGGAACGCTTGGCTATACAACTGTGTGCTTGGACCTCGCTCCCCTGGACTCTGGACGACGTCTGTGAGTGCGAAGGATTAGCTTGCCTGAGTTAAGTGTGTATTCCCTTGTTTACCCTTCCCCCTCCCTGGGCTACCTTCTCCTTCCCTGCGTGAGTTTCCCCTTCTTCCCTTCCCCTGTGGGACTCCCTTCCCTATTCCCCCGGCACAATACCTCACATTACCCCTTACCCTCCTTGTTACCCCAAGTGTGTGTTGTCAGGACTGCTGGGGCAGACCTTGGCTTCCCAGTACTTACCACGCCCTATGATGATAGGGATCTGTTCTCTTTAATTAGAGGTGAAGACCCACATACTATCCTGACGGGCATTCTTCGTGTAGGGCGCGTGCCCCCCTTCCTGGGAATTAGCCTTGGTAACGTGTGGATCAATGTACTTGCTTCCCTAACTCCCCCCACCCCGGTCACACTCTCGCTTCCAGATGGACCGTTTCTGCCTGTTGGCTCCAGAGGCCCAAAAGGACCCAGAGGTGGTGCGGCTGGACACCTGGACCCTTGGATTATATAATTGTTTCACTCCATCCAGGATTCCCCATCTTCTTGAACCAGGGCTGCTTACATGGGCACCTTCACTGACTTTCAGCATTTCCGTGCTACCATGGGTTGGCCCCCAAGTTTCCCCATACCAAATCCTAGTTGGTGCAATTTGCCATGGCCCTGCACAGGGAGGGCCTTGTACCCAACACGATTGGCGGAAAATTGTCAGCGTTGTCATTTGTAAGTGGATTAGCCAGTCCCCCCACAACTAATCAGGGATTCTTCAGCCGTAAGTTACTCGAGAGTTGGTCTAGACAGCATGGTAACACAGCAGACAACAGATTGCCAATCACTCCAGACCTACTCATGCGTATTGTCTCAGTCTTCCCTGGGGTTTGCTACAACTTCCAAGAAGCACTGCTATTTGAGGTAGCGTTCAAATTGGCATTCTTTGGGGCTTTTCGAGTCAGCGAGCTGACTGCAGAGTCCCACAGTTCCTGTCAGGGCCCGGCCATTAAGATGGAAGATACCCACATTCGATCTTCTTCACTACAGTTAATTCTCCACAAATCCAAAACAGATCAGTGAGGCCTTGGGCAAATCATCACACTACATTGGGCTGGCACTCCTGGGCTTTGCCCAGTGGTGGCAGTGACCAAATATATAGCCATTCGGCCTTGGGTGCCAGGACAACTACTCCGGCACTCTGATGGTTCATATTTGATCCGTCACCAGTTCTTTTCTGTCCTTAGAGCCTGTGTCACCCACCTCCATCTCCCCCCACCCCACACGTTACGGGACTCATTCTTTTTGAATTGGTGCAGCCAGTTACACTTCGGCAATGAGATTTTCGGACGTGTCGGTGTCCAACATCGGCTACTGGCCATCTTCAGCTTTCCGGTCCTATGTTCGGCCGTTTAACAGTTAGTTTAATCACTCAGTGAGTTTCTCATTATTCTTTACAGATGCCAGTTCCCTCTGCACAAGATTAGTCAGGATAATCGGACACAGTTTGGTGTATTGGGCGGCGAAGGCGGCGAGCTGATCACATTGGGGAACGCAATTGGGCCTAAGTAAAACAGCAAAGGTGGTATGAAAGGCTAGGTCAGGTATGAGATGGGAACAGCTCATTCCAGTCCTACACTTGGCTGCATCAGGTGCACGCCCCGACATCCTAGTGATTCACCTCAGGGAGAACAATCTATCACGATCCACGGACCTAGCATTGGTGATGAGAATGAAACAGGACCTAGCTGATGCATTTTGGTTGTTACCCAATACCAGATTCATATGGACACATATGTTAGAGAACATAAAGTGGTCAGGGGCCCTTTCGCCTGGCAAAATTGACAGAGTCAGGAAAAAGATCAACAAGAAAGTTGGTCGATTAGTATTAAGTACGGGAGGTGATATTATTTCCCACAGTGAAATTTGGTTCTTTCAACCCGATCTGTACCAGATCGATGGTGTCCACCTCTCTGAGCAAGGTGTCCATATCTATTTTCATGGGCTCAAAAATAAATTAGTACAGTTGTTGAGGCAATAAGGGGGGTGGGACGAAACCAGCCAAGCATACACTGATGGTTTCATGTGGCAAGGGTCCAGATAAGGCATAGGATAGTAACATAAGCATGAGAATTAAAATGAAGACATCTCTTAAAGAAATGAGGCTGAGGAAGGAAGCAAGAGCAGGGACAGCCAGGTTCCTTCCAAGGCCTAGGAGAAAGGAGCGAGCCATCCATCTAGGACAAGGGGGTCCCGAGTGGGGCCGTTGCCTTCTCTCCTGCTTACCGGTCACTACAAGGCTACGACACCTTCGCAACCAGCCAAATGGCTAGGGCGAGAGTGACCTTGAACAGTTAAATGTAGCAAGTTAGGAGGTGGCACTGACGTGACATCAGGCCACATCCTCAAGTTCAATTTTAAGTTATAGAATAGATAGAACTGGACCCAGGAGGAATTAGCCTTCCCCCCTTTCCCAACCTAATTGAATAAAGAGTGCGACCTTTAAAATCCCAACTACTGTGTGTGTGGTTTTTTTTGAGGTGCTGGGCAAAGACCGACTGGATGAATTCTAACAATCAGCAACAGAATATGCATTTGGAAATCCTGCAGATGCCCAAATCTCTTTGTCTTCACCATGTATGTGACAGGAAAGAACTTCCAAGTCTCTGCCGGATTCAATTCCTACTAAGTTTAGGTTCCCCAGATTTTGCCTGCATAACCCCCGTTTTGAGATATACATATAATCCTGTGATCCCATGGACAATGCAAAGTATATACAAAAATATCAACCAAATTGTGACCCTCTTTACATGATGGCATGACTCCACTTGGGGTCCTGACCAAAAGTTTGCATTTAAGGTGAGCAGGATTGTATTCCTTTAACGTAGAGACTAACAGACACATTCATGAATCCTGTACCCTATCCTAGCAATGTAATTGCTCTCCTCAGCAATTTTAGCTTCAAATAGTCTTGCCAAATCCCACTTAAGTCCAAAGTAGTCTTCTTTGGACTTGCATGGAATCTGGACCGGGTCCAAAGCGCTGAATTTCAAAATGACCTAGAGCAATTGACTTTGTTTTATAGCTTCCTCGGTGTGAGTTTGCTGTTTAGTGTGTGTGTCTGAAGTTATATCAGTTTCTCAATTTATAAATCCTGCCAAGTTCTCTTAACTTGCCATTGACACTGGGGTGCTCAGCACTGTGAAGATGCAGGGTCACTGAACTCCCTCCAGCTTCCTTGAAGCACCTTCCAGGACTGAGTGAGAAGCCTTTATAGTGAGTTCCTAGTGAAGTTATTTGCTCCTGAATCCACCAAGATAGGAGGATGACATAAATTATCTTGGACAAGAAGACTGTATTGTGGTGATAAAAATTACTGTAGAGTTAGCTTTCTGTAACACACAGCAGAAATTTCTTCAAAACAGAAGTTTACTAAGAGCTCAGAAGACATGCTTCCATACTGTACAGACTGCATGGGACTGTCAGGGTGCGTTCACTCCAGCGGCGCACCTGGCGCCTCCCGCAGTGGAACCAGGAATGATGCACAGCCCGTGGCGGTGATGGGAGGATGTCGGGGGGGGCGGGGCCCCATGGTGACAGCGAAGCTGACAGCCCCGACCCCACAGGTGATGGGGGTTGAGGGCAAAGGCACAGCGCCCGCACTAGCCGCCAACAAGGAGACAGTGCCCCCCGATGCACCATGCCGCTCGGCATGGCTGCATGCAAAAGGGGGCGGAGCCTATGCCATTTAAACCAGAGAGGGCATCTCACAGGCTGCCGGTGATCAGCAGTGCTGTCAGACTGGCCCCTCCATAGGATACAGAGTTTTTGCTTGCAGACGGAGTCTTGGAACTAGTGGCGGTTGCGTGAGTGAGAGCGAGAATCGGTGTGTGTGAGAGAGTAGGTAAGCGTGGTGTGGCACTCCCATTCCCTCCTTTGTACCGGGCCCCTACCTTCCGCCCCTTGCATGTGTGCTGGGGATTCCCCAGACTCGGCCCTCTCCCCCTTCATTCCTGGATTGCTAACCCCGCTTCCCTTCACATCTGTCACTTGTTCTCCCCTTGTGCATGGTGCGGCTGTGGTGTGGGTTATAGGGGGAGTTGGTGTAGGGCTAGGGGTGGCCTTGCCAGCATGTGGAGGGGCTCCACTCAGGGCCTTGTTGTCTCCTACCCCGATGATGACCCGGCCTCGCCCCTTCCAGGGCATTTGGGGCTAACTACGAACCTGAGGGGTTGTTTTCCTACACCATCGGAGTGGAGTCCCCTCCTTGTAGGACACAGGGAAAGAAGGAGGGTTGTTGCGGTGGGTTGGTGTGTGGCTGTTCGAGGTCCGTGGGCACATCCTAAGCCCTTTCCCTGTACCTACCCTAACAGGGACAAGATGGAGGACAGAGAGAGGAGAAGAGAGGAGACAGGGAGAAAAAATAACGGTTTCATCCCCTGACCCTCCCCCTACTGGACAAGCCCCATATTAAGCTTGCAGGGATTGCAATGGGCTTTTACTTGTGACTGTTGCACAATCCAACACCCGTTCTCAACAGTCACTAGTCAAACCCACTAGGTTCATTCTTCTTAATAGCTTCTGATGGCGTTCCCCTGCTAGTGGCTTCATGAACACATCCACTGTCATATCCTCTGTAGGACAGTATTGCAGATCTATGAGTCCTTGTTCCTGGAAGTCTTTCAGGAAATGGTATTTTACATCAATGTGCTTGGTTCTGGTGTTGATACTTTGTTTCTGCCAGCGCTATACATCCTTGGTTGTCTTCCTGGATAGGTGTGGGTCTGTCCAATTTTTGCTCCAGATCATTCAGAAGCTGTCACAACCAGATAATTTCTTGGCTGGTGTGTGCCGCTGCCACATGCTCTGCCTCCATTGAGGAAAGTGTCACAGAGGCTTGTTTCCTACTGAATCAGCTGATGGGTCCTCCACCAAGCAAAAATAGGTACCCACTGGTAGATTTTTGGTCCGAATGGTCTCCAGCCCAATCTGCGTCCACGTACCCTATCAGGTCTGACACGGAAGTTGCTGGGAGCCATAGTTTGAGGTGCACAGTCCCTTTCACGTACCGTAAGACCCTCTTCACTGCGTTCCAATCCCTTCGGGTTGGGGCTGAGACTTGTCTACACGGTATACCTATTGCCATTGCAATGTCAGGCCTTGTGATTGTGGCAATGTACAAGAGCTTTCCTATTGCCTTTCTGTATTGCTTATTGTCTGACAGCAATAAGCTTGGTTCTTTGATCTCCTTTGGATAGCTGGTTTCCGTAGGGGTATTTGCTGCCTTCGCACCCCAGATGCTGAAACTTTCTATCATCTCTTCTATTGCCTGTCTTTGGTTGAGAAGATAGCTTTTGTCATCTTCTCTTTCAATTTGTATTCCAAGGTAGTGCATTATGTTACCCAGGTCCTTAGTTTCAAAGTCCTGATTTAGAGCTCTCATTGTTTCGCACTTGTCCCCTTCTTGCTCAAAGCATACGATAAGATCCTCAACATAAATTAATACAAAGATCCACCTGCCCCTTAGTCTCTTTGTGTATAAGCAGGGATCTGCTTTCCTTCTGGTAAAATTTTCCCTCATGAGCACCTTGTTTATTTTAGTTTTCCATGCTCTGGTGACCTGCTTAAACCCATATATGCTTTTGTGCAGTTTGCATACAAGGTCCGGCCTTTCAACGTCTGCAAACTCCAGTGGTTGGTCCATGTAAATACCTTCCTTCAACTCACCATTTAGGAATGCTGTTTTCACGTCCATGTGCTTGACATGCATTTCTCTTCCGCCAGCTATACTTAACAATGTTCTGATTGTAGTGTGCTTAACTACAGGTGCAAATGTTTCTTCGTAGTCTTCTCCATACTTCTGGGAGTATCCTTTCATGACAAGTTGGGCCTTGTACCGTTCAATATTTCCCTGAGCATTGTACTTTATTTTAAATATCCATTTACAACCTATAGTCTTTCTCCCTGCAGGCAGTGGAATAAGTGTCCATGTCATGATGTCCTGCATGGACTTTACTTCTTCTTCAGCTGCTCTTTCCCATTTTTCTGCTTCCCCTTCTGACATCTGTGAGATGTCCTCCCAGGATGCTGGCTCCAACAATTTACTGGTGCGGACTTTGTAGGACAAACGAATGGTGGGAATGCCTTTGTTAGACCTCGTCGACTGCCTTGGCTCAGCATTAGCAGCCGACTGTGTCTGTTCCTGCACTTCTTTTACCTTTGTGACGATTTTGACTATTTGTTCAGAGGATTGCTCCCTTTCAGTGGTTTTGTCTGTGTCTGTTTGTTCTCCTTCGCCTGGACCTTGGAGAGACATCACACTGTCACTTGAGTTTTCCACAAAGGTCACACTGTTACTAATGGTTATTCTTTCTGTGCGTGGATCCAGGATCCTGTAGCCTTTGAAATGTTTGCTGTATTCTACGAGGATGCCTTCCACTGCTCTGTTTTGCAGCTTGGTAAGTTTCTCCTCTGGGATATATACGTAAGTCTTACTTCCAAATACTCTGATGTGGCCCACACTAGGTTTTTGACCGTGCCACAGTTCATATGCAGTTTTCCTCACTGTTCTAGAATACAGCTGATTTTGTAGGTAGGTAGCAGCAACTGCTGCTTCACCCCAGTATCTTTCTGGTAGTCCAGAGTCTGTTAACATGCATCTAACCATTTTGGTTAGCGTTCTGTTTTTCCTTTCAGCTGTTCCGTTCTGCTTGGGTGTATATGGCACTGTCTTTTGGTGCTCAACTCCATGGAGTCTCAGGAAGTCCTCTACTTCCTTTCCTGTGAACTCGCCTCCATTGTCAGTCTGCAGTGTCTTTGGTCTGCGCTGGAACTTGTTGGTCATCATGGTCACATAGTCCTGAAGTTTGTCGAATATTTCATCTTTACTCTTCATGACATACGTGATCGTGTACCTTGA
The DNA here is from genome assembly GCA_003113815.1 of Sphenodon punctatus. Lineage (NCBI taxonomy): Eukaryota > Metazoa > Chordata > Lepidosauria > Sphenodontia > Sphenodontidae > Sphenodon > Sphenodon punctatus. Next base: position 1,056,278 of record QEPC01014017.1, read on the forward strand.
ATAGTCATCAATGAAAGTTACCATATACCGGTTGCCTCCTGACATGAGAACCTTCATTGGGCCACAGACATTTTTGTGTACAAGATCAAGGGGTTTCGTGGCTCTATTCTGACTCTTCTTAAGAAGCGTAGCCCTCATGGCTTTGGCTTTGATGCAACAGTCGCATTTCATGATCACGGGACATGTTGATACCTTAAGGTCTTTAGTCAACTGCTGTCTGTGCATTTCCTTGATGCTGTCTGGGTGTCTATGTCCCATGTGTCTATACCACAGGTGGATGCAGTCAACGTGTGGCTTATGCACAGTGAGCTTCGCCTGTTCTTTCACTGTGCTCAGATAGTACAGGTGCTCATCTGCAGTGGCTCTGGCCAGTACTTTTGTCCCACTTTGAATTGTGCATTCATCTCCCTGGAAAGGATGGTGAGCCCCCTCGCTGCCAGGTGCCTCACAGACAGGAGTCCCCCTTCTACGTTGGGCACATAGAGCACATATTTCATGGGTATGGTCAGTGTGCCTCCCTGTGACTGGTTGCAGTACAGGAATCCTTGTCCAATTCCTTCTGCGTTGATGCTTCTCCCATCTGCAAGGTAGATTCTTTCTTTATTGCTCAGATCCAGCCCTGTGAAGAATCCTTTATCGCTAGTCATGTGGCTTGTTGCCCCGGAGTCTACACACCAATTTTTGGATGAGCAGTCTTGTGTTGCTCTGAAGCACCCACTCAGTTGTTGAGCAACTGTGTTGCTGCTTGTGACTTTAGCCCTCTGCTTAGGTGTTCATGGAGACAGTTTCTGCTGTTCTGCTTTCCATATATAGCAGTCTTTCTTTAAATGTCCCTCCTTTTTGCATCTGAAGCATACTCTGGTTTCTGTCTTAGGAGCATTGTCTGAGGTTTTCAGTGCAGTCTCATTACCCTGCTTTAGATCATTCTGCAGATTCTCCTTTCTGCACTGGAATTCATCAACAAGTCTACCTGTAACAAATTCCAGCTTCAGTTTAGCCTCTGGCCTTGTCTCCAGGGCATTGATGAGGGCACTGAAAAGTTCAGTCAGGTTGCAGAGGAGTAGGGCTACCACATGGCTGTCCTTTATATCTTCTACAATGCCACGCAGCTGTGCCACTACTTCCAACATGGCATTTATATGCTCCTGCATTTCACTTTCTTTGCCAAGCCTAATTTTGTATAGTTTCCTCAGTAGAAACAGTTTGCTATTCAGGCTAGTTCTCTCATGCAAGTTTTGCAATGCAATCCACATGCCTCTTGCTGTGGTCTCACTTCTTATATGGATTAGCTGGTCATCTTCTACCAATAAACTTATTGTAGCCTTTGCTAACCTGTCCTTTTTATCCCATTCCTCGTGATTTGCTGCTGGTCTGTTCATGGTAATCACCTCCCATAGATCATCTTTAGACAGCAGCATTTCCACTTTAAACTTCCACAATTGGTAGTTTACATTGTTCAGCTTTCCTACTGAAAGTCTGAGCTCTGAGCTGCTTGCCATACTTGCTTCCCTCCCTTTCCCCTTCTGGGATTTAGGCCTTCTTACTCACAGTCAGTAGGCCTCTCTGTCTGGGAGTTTTCTTTCACAGTCTGCACTCCTTCTGGGCTGCTTCTAGTCTTCAAAATTGCCTTGAAGATGTCCTGGGCCCATAACCTATTGTAGAGTTAGCTTTCTGTTGAATAACACACAGCAGAAGTTTCTTCAAAACAGAACTTTACTAAGAACTCAGAAGACATGCTTCCATACTGTACAGACTGCATGGGACAAGATGGAGGACAGAGAGAGGAGAAGAGAGGAGACAAGGAGAGAAAAAAAACTGTTTCATCCCCTGACCCTCCCCCTACTGGACAAGCCCCATATTAAGCTTGCAGGGCTTGCAATGGGCTTTTACTTGTGACTGTTGCACAATCCAACAAAAATATGTGTCTTTCTTACCGATTCCTGACTTATAAGGAGTGTCCTGCAAGCTGCAGGGACTTGGTTTGTTTTTTCAAACCCCCCTTTTCTTTGGACTGGAAGTTTGTTTCATTAATCCATAGTCCACTTAAACTATTATTTTAGCATAGCTAAAGGGGAGTTGTTTAATCTTCCATTTTTTAGTGGTGACTTAGATCATCCCGTTTAAAAGGCTCCAAGCTCTAGGACTTGGATACCATTTCAAACCTATAAATCAGGCTCAAAGTACAACGGGCTGTTTATGCCTGTTAAATGTTTCCTTCTCATTTGTTCTGATCAAGGCATCTGATAATTAGGTTTGTGGGTATAACTAGGGTCCCATGTAAGTCAGACTGCATGAAACTAGTACAGTTTCCTGAAATCAAGGAAATTGGGGTTAGAAGCCTGCGACAGATCCAAGCCCAATGGAAACCAAGGTCAGGTTCGGTACTCTGCAGTTCTATAGGGGTGGGGGCATGGATGCATTGGAAAGTGGTGGGGGAACTCCTTAGCCCCACCCATTTTCTGACAGTCTGTGCCTGCTGCAACATCATGGGACACCATGGGGGTGTGGCCATGTGGTATAAGGGGCAGAGAAACTAGCCCCATCCCTTTAATGGCATAATCCCACTCTTTATAGAGTGCTGTGAGAGCATGGCTCTCTGTAAGGAGGTTGGGGCCACCCATTCACATGGAACCTGGGCTTAGACCCAAATTTTTCATCCAAGTAGAGCTCTAATTGAGGTGTCCCTGCTCTAGCCAGTGGAAAGGCAAAGAAGAGCCAAATCTTGGAGCCATAGTACTCTCCACTAGAGAAAGAGAGCATGAAGGAGAGGAGACTCAAGAGTCCCTGCTACTCAGCTGCTCACAACCAGAGCAGTCAGTGAAGGTTCCCAGCAAGGGTGGGAGGTAGGACCCGAGGTGGGAGGCTGTACTCCTGCCTGGTCTTCTTGCCCATGAATTATAGTCCCTGACTGGGTTTCTGCTCCCTGTATTGGAGGCACGTGCTGACCCACGTCAAGCCGTCAGTGGGCTCTCTTGTGGCATTGGTGACCCAGGTGCTCCTGCCGGCCCACACTGGAACTATACTGATGTCCAAACCTCTTCACTCAAGCCGCACCTAATTATCTGTCTGTAAATTCAATTTCTGTGCAGACTGCTCAGTAGGAGAAGATAGGAAATGAATATTCATAGGCGTTGCTATAAAACAAGCAGATGGAACTAGAGAAAACATTCCTCACTGTCTACAATAAAGAGAAGTAAATAAAGCCGGCTGTGGAAGTGACAGACTGCAGCTCCCTCACGCCAGTCAATGCAAAGGGCTTGTGAAGTAAATAGAAAAATACATGACTAGCATTCCCAAGGCTGATTAAACCTCAACCGATCCAAATGAATGGACAGCCAAAATACTAGGAAGGAAATGTCAGAGCTGATTCTGGCCCATATCCCATCCCTTTTATGTCCCAAAGCAGCACAAATAAGAGCTTCATGCAACTCCTGCACTGAGAGAAATGTTCCCCATGTCTCTATGCTCCAAAAAATTAACATTATGCCCCTACACTGCCCCTCTTGCCAACTCTAGAGTGAAGGTGCAGGGCTGGACAGACCGGGGAAAAGAGATGGTGTTTCCAAAGCATTCAGCACCATAGGAAATCTGGGCTGCAGATCTGCCTCGAGGCAGCTGCAGAGAGGCTGTCAGAGGACAGTGAAATGTTTAGGCCAGAAGTTTTTTCCACCCCTGAAGGAACCCACTCTCCAGTTGGAACAAAAGTGACTCGTGGGTATAATTGCTCTCTTCCACCCTGCGCTTTGCATTCCAGGAGAATATGCCCCATATTTTCCCCCAGGGCTAGGCAAATGCAGACACTGCAACTGCAGATGGCCCTTATGTTGGGATCCTTGAATAAATCTGAAGCGACAACATAAGTGTGAGAAACACTGGCATTATATGGACCCGGAGTGGGAGACCCAACCTATGAAGGACCCAAAGTGGTTCAGGAAGGAGTCCCAAGCATATGGCGCCCATGAATAAACTAGAAACAACATAACAGGTCTGCAGTTCAATGGATCCCATCCCCTGAAGAGGCTTATGTTTAGTTGAATATTTATAATATATACAATTAATTACAGTAGTGTTTTCCTTTTCCTAGTGGGCGAGTCTGGGTGTATCTGTCAAACATTGCCATCTTCCCTAGAGCCAGAACCTCTCTTGAATATAGGCTATGCATTCAAATGTAGGTCCGTTTTGGAGTTGCCATTAAGCAGCTGCTTTTATGAAAGGAGCAATGTGGTCAGAGAAGTTTTAAAAAAGACAGGGGTCAACATTGTCTAGTCCATACCACTTGTATTAAATGGCTACCTGGCAGGCAGTTTTTGGAGAATAAACTTTCTCCATGACCAAAGGACCCGGAAAAACTTAATTCCTCTTTTCCTGGACCAGTGGATCCCAAAGGTTTTGAACCAATGAACTGCAATCAAGACTCAAAACATCTAGTGAGCCCAATATATACTCACCAGAGATGGCATTTGCTCATTGTAGGTTAGTGGCAGCTGCATAATACGGGAGGCTTTGATTCCCACTTCCACCCCAGCAATCTCCAGGGTTGGGAGATGCTCATCATTGGGCATTTTTACAGACACCTTAAAGTGCTGGTCTTTCAATCTTCTGGGTTTACAAGTTCACAAGTCGGATGCATTTTTCACACACACACACTGACCTGAGGCAGCCTAAAGAAGCCACAGCTGTAGACGTGAGGGGCTGCCATGGAAACCAAGTGACCACAGCTGCCTGGAGCAAAGCAATTCACCAGGAGAAAATTTTATACACACAAGTTCTGAGAGACACCCAGATGTTACAGGATCCAGATTTGTAAAATCACCGAGATCACAGAGATCAAGGATTTCTTAAAACTGTGAGAACATGCAGAAGTTCAAAGAGCCAGATGTTTAAGATCTGGGTGAGTGATTAAGACACACGAAGCTTCAGGTTGTAACAACAAACACGCACGAGAAATGTGTGTGTAAAAACACCCATTATCCCTTTACTTTAGAGGTTTCCGAATGTAGACAGGGACCAAGCCTGCAGAAAACAGTTTGGGAACCACTGCTGTAGATGTCATCCCTCCTGGTTATGCAGTGGCATAGGATACACAAAGATAAAACTTTTGCCCAGGCTGTACCTGTTCTGTGTATGGTGAGATCATCAGGCTTGTCAGTTTGACAATGAGGCCCTGATCCAAGGTGTGCTCTGCCTGCACACAATATGTGCCTGCACTGTGCATTCATGATGTGTGCAGTGGACGCACAGTATGGTGCACCAGGTGCATGAAGACCTTGGATCAGCCCCCATGTTAGCTTAGAAAGCCCTAAATTCTGAGCCATAAACATATTCAAAATAAGCATCTAGATATGACAAAGGGCAAAATATGGCACCAGCTGCCTTGAAGACAAGAAACAACTACATGAATAGCACCTTCAGTGTGGGCCCAAGTGGCTGGCTGACCATGTGTACATTCCTGAGAGTTATGTATTCCAGTTGTGTTTGACCTTCTACCACGAACCACCTCCAATCCACCCAGTTGTAAATGGATGCCTGACCCATTCAGTTGGAGAAAGGCAGATATGGTGCAGGTTGCACCACTTCCTTGTGTACCATGATCACACAATCTGATTTTAGTAGTGCTTGCCAGGTGAGCCAAAAACTACAATGCTTGTGAATGGACTCTGGGTGCTTTTAAAGGAGATGCTACCATGCATGGCCACCAAGGGGCCACTCATTGACTGCCCGTATGAAGGTGGAGCAGGGGAACACGCATTCCTGTAAGTCACTCAGCACCCACTCATGGCGCACTGCCGAGAAATCTGGAGTGCGCCCTGTGTGGCAAGCCAAAAAGGTCGGTTGCAACCAGTGGCTATGTATCCCCTGCCTATATGAACAGGGGTGGTCAGCCATGTCAGCAGACCTGTCTGCTGCTCATAGGCACTGTGGGTGGAGAACATAGCCTTTGCACATCACAGGAACTGGCCGTGAGCACCAGGTTCCCCAGTACTCACACCATGGCATGTCAGTTTCAAAGGCCAGCCGGAGTGCTTCCCAATGGTCCATGGCAGAGTGGAGTGCATGGTGGCTGCCGTGGTAGCCATGCTGGGAGTCGCCCATTAGAGACCTGAGTGGCTGCTTGGCACATGTGCCACTCAACAGTCATGGACTCCTCCCCCCAGCCTGCTAATTTAAAACAATCCATAGACGTTTCCTTCCAAGGGCTTCCCAAGTGTTAAACAACACGTATAGATAAGATACCACAGAATGGCAATGGCAAAAGCAACATAAAAAGAGAGAGTTAAATACTGGCCATGAAAACACTTATTGTTATGAAAAGCTCTACAAAGTCTAATGTGAGAGTGTAAACATAGTGAGAATCTGAGGCATCGTTCAAAAATAATACTGAATAAAAATAGCCTAGAAGGACAAAAGTTAAACACAGAGCAAATTTTATGCAGCAACAATTACGTCTCAAGTAGCAACTCTAATGCTAAGTGTTTGTCATTAGAGGGAACTAGTTATCCCTTCTCATAAAAGTCTAGCACATAGCAGGTGTTGGAAATGGAAATGTAATTTCCTAGCTAGGCAAGCATCCAATATTTATGAGCCAAGTCTATGAAACAACTAAAACTAAGCACAATGCTGATAGGGACAGAATAATTTAAAGGCAAACAAAATATCTCCCCTCCATTGTGAGAAGAGCAGTAATCCACTGCCAAGTATCTTTTAATATTGCTACACACAATTATGGAATTATTTTTCTGTGATGGAGAAAATGTACAGGATACAAATACAAAGCTTTATGGCTCTACTTCAGCTCAACTTTTTAGTTATTTACCAGAACCAAATGATGTACACTGCAATCCTTAAACTGCATATCTCAATATGCTGATGATACCCAACTCTACCTCTCTTTTTTTATCCGACCCAGACCTGACAGTGTCTGTGCTTACTCAGTGTTTGGCGGCTGTGGGGGACCGGATGAGGGTGAGCCGACTGAGGCTGAATCCTGAAAAGATGGAGGTAATGTTGGTGGGTAAGAAAGTGGGAGTGGCATCCCCTGTCATTGATGGGGCTTGCCCTCCGTTGGTTCCTGAGGTTTGGAGTCTGGGAGTGCTCCTTGGCTCCCAACTCCGCCTGGATCTCCAGGTGGTGGTGGTAGCGAGGAGCACATTTCGCCAATTACATCTGGTGCAGTGGCTTCAGCCATATGTCTCGGACTCCAACCTGGCCACCATCATCCATTTTTTCATTATTTCTAGACTCGACTATTGTAATGCACCATACGTGGGGCTACCCATGGTGACAGCCTGGAAGCTGCAGCTGATACAGAATGTGGCAGCCCGTCTTCTTGTGGGAACCCGCTGCCGTGAGCACATTACACCAGTGCTCTGTTCTTTGCACTGCCTGCCTATAGTCTTCAGGCCTGATTTAAAGTGTTGGTGCTTACCAATAAAGCCCTATACGACCTGGGCCCTCCCTACCTGTGGGACCGCCTCACACCCCAGGCTCTGGATTGACCCCCGCGGTCGACTGGGGGTGCTTTCTTGAGCCCCCCCGGGTTTCCCAGAGGGCGACTATGGAGAGGGCATTCTTGGTGGTTGCACCTAGACTATGGAATTCCCTCCCAGCAGAGGCTCGGTTGGCCCTGGACCTCCCTTCGTTTCGATGACTATGCAAAACCAGGCTGTTCCACCAGGCCTTTAGTGAGGGTGATGGGAGGGGGGTAGTGGGTTAGGGCGGTTGGTTTTTTGTCTATATTTTTAACTTTTTCCTTTTGTTATTGTTTTTAATGTATTTATGCTTGTTATTGTGCATTTATTATTTTATTTTAGAAAATTGGCAGAAGGGGCGGGATACGCAATTTTATATAAATAAATAAATTAAATACTAGTCCTACTAATGTCAAATGGATGGACGATTGTGGCCCCAATGACTGGGCTATACCGGTTTGGGTGCTACTCATGCTTTACAGCTGCGTGTATTACAGGTGAAATGAAATATTCTAGAAATTGATCAGTTAGTATATTTATTATCAAAAGGGTAGTATTGACATTTTTGGTAGCTCTATAAATATCCAAACAGTGTCTGTGACCAAAATAGGTCTTCACATATCTGTCTTTGGGGGTATTTCTTTTTTTGTATTTCCCCCCTTTTTCAGTTTTGTTAGTTTTCCCCCCCCCAATATTTTTGTTGACATCATTTTGGCAATTGTATATGCACAATAGCGCTCATAATGCCAATATGACTGAAATACCAAAATAACCAAACTAAAAAAACAGACACCCTCCCCACAAAATAACCAACTTTGCCACTGTTGGTTTGGATATGATAAATTTGATGGGTTTGCACGGTTTGGCAAATATTTGTCTCCGCTCTAGAATATTTGGATAAAACAAATAATTAATCAAATCTGACCTCTTTATATTTGTTTGCGCAACACAAATCTGGAGGTCAGATTCAAAACGATTAGTTTGTGAAATATGTCACTTTGTTTATTTGGTATTTTCATGCAGTATTTCGTTTCCCTTTTTGCTTTGTTTTTCAGTGTTTCGTGTTTTCGGCACAACTACTTCGTGGCTTGGGTTTTGTTTTTTTAAAAAAGATTTTTGAAGGTTAATTTGATTGGACCATCTGTGTGAATACAATGCAGGAGGAAAATCACGTAAAGTACCAAGTAAAATACTGACTCATAATGTGAACCAAGATTCTTGAGGCCAAAAGCTGGTTTACTTCTAAAGGGCCTTTAAATCTTTTGCACAGTTCCTAGCTGAGGCGGCAGTGTTGGGACCAGGATTATGTTTAAACCAGGTTGTGGGTTTATATTCATGTTTAATAATGGCTGAAATCTTGCCAGCTTCTTTTCTTGCAAAGATTTCCACCATCTTGGGCTGAGATCTTTTAAGAGCAACAGCTGCTGCTGTAAGATTTCAGAAAGTAGGAAATACACCCCTATCCGTTTGGATGCAATCCAAAACCAAAAGCCTATGGTTAGTTTTGCTCTGGGGATTCAAACCTTGAACCTCTCCTGCTGAAATCTGAAGATTTGATTCAGACCATTTTTAAAACCCTCTATTTTTTATTATTATTATTTTAAGTACAAGCATCAGTGGCTGCCAGACAGAGGGATCTGTGCTTGTCAACACTTCTCACTCAGCAGGCAATTCCAAATTTGCTCGAGGATTTCCTGTCTCCCACTGATAAGGCTTGTCTCTTTTCTTTGACAGACCACCTACATCAAGCCAGAAAACCATGAAAAATGAGTTACGTTTCATGGGTGTTTGTCCAACTTTGGATGGTGCTAGAATTATCATCCGAAACCTTGGCTGAATGTTGCATCAGGGAATGGCCACACAACACTGCAACAAAGAGAACCAAGGAAGCAATCCCCAGAAGAGATTGTAAAGGACCAATTTGCTATTGTTTTAGGTAGAACTAGTCTCTCTGCAGAAGGCTAGCACACAATCACAAAATAATTCTAAAGTGAGACTAAGGGCGAATTCACACGTGCAGCACTTATCTGGATTTTTAAAAACTGGTTCTCAATAGTTCGCTGTTAACAAGTCCTGTTGCATTCACATGCATGCCATACCGTTTTTAAGTACAGCAAAATAATGCATTCAGACCTACTTGTAGTGCACGCTTACCAGGCTGCTCAGTGCGGTTCAGTTACAGGAAGTGGCCTGTGGGGAGCCAGAAGGTTGCTACTTTGTAAACAACATTCTTTGAGATGGCTCTAAACATTCTCACAACACACAACCTTCCAGCCAACATGGATTTTTTTTCCTTGTATGTTTAGAAAGGGTTGGAAGGAATGGTCATTCTGAAGGGTAGAGTGCTTTTTATACTAGAGAAGCTGAGACCATCATGTGGTCTATTATTTGAATAGGGTGAACATGCACAACCCAGTTATGAGAATGTTCGGAGCCAACTCAAAGAACGTTGCTTGCAAGGTAGCAACCTTCTGCTTTATCTCGCAGTCCGATCGGAGGGGGTGCCCCCTGCTTTCCTGCACGGGACTTCTAGACTGGGGGGGGGGGATCAGGGAGTAAAGAGGGAGAGCCTGAGGCTGCTGGAAAGAAGCCCCTCGCATAGTGAGGCGCGCTGCTTCTCTCCCTGGTTTCTTTCCGGTATCCCGCTGCTGCTACTGCTGCAGCACTACGGCAGAGGCAGAGGCAGATGATTGAAAGGGACGGGAAGCATGGAGGGGAAGAACTTTTTTGGGGAGAAGCTGGCTGCAGCCTGCACCCAGCGAGGCAACTACAGGGCTCCAGCTGGTCTCACTGCTTCCGGTAGGGGCAGGAGTAAAACAGCGCACTTGGAAGCACGGTTGCATTCACATCAGAAAAGATTTCACACCAGTTAAAACCAGTACGATGTTGCTTTCACACTGCTGTTAAGTGCGGATTTATTGAAAACGGACAGCAAAAAGGTAGGTTTGAGTAGCTTTGAAAGTCGGATTTCTTTAGTGCGATATTGACCGCATTTAATCGAATTTATGTGTTCAGACAGGCATGAAACATTCGGTTTTTTAAAAAAATTCGCAAAAATCAGAACGTCTGAATCCCCCCTTAGATGCCACAAGTGTTAGGATATCCATTTAAAAGCCTGCTTGCTTACTAGCTCAGTCTAGCCTTGCAGAGGTACATAAGTTGCTACATTTATTTACCCTGAAAAGGCAGTCTGCACTAAATGCCAATTGAGACAGACTGTAGAGCTGGAGACTGGCTAACACATCCAAACACCTATCATCCTTAAGCTCTGTCTAAATACTCCTTCCATAAGAACCAAACACCACAGCATGCTATCTGTCTGCCCAGAGATGGATTTCAATATTTGTGAATGGTTTGAAAGGAGATTTGTGATTTGCTCAAATGTATCTTTTTATTCAAAAACTGCAGGCAAAATAAGTTTTGCAAAAATTCTTTGGCTGGAGCTATTGGGAACACTTGGGATTCAAAATTCCAGCTGCGTTGGTTAGTTGTATTTGGTCACGTTGCATACACAGTATGGGGTTCTCCCTCGGATTTGTAAACCATGACTTTTACAAACAGGATTCCAGTGTGAACCTTTGAAATTAAGACGTAGCAAACATACTCCAGTCTTCCCTTAAAATTCACGCTTTCTGCAACTATTCATAGCAGTATATTAGTTGGCAAGAATATTCCTACCAATCAGGCCCACAGGGGCATTATCACAGCCAAAAGAAGCTTGGTGGGAAGAGGATTTGCTCAGCTCTAATACCCTTTTTGTCACATCTGATTGTAGCTTGCTTGCTGCAAGGGTCTTACTGAGTGAATGCAGAGAGGGCATTTTTAAATGAGCATGGCTGGGTGTGTGTGGCTGCTGAGTGGCACAGCTGTGGAGCAGCCACTCAGGTGGAGCGTGTGGGGAGACATTCTAATGGGCAGCCCCCAGCCTGGCTACCATGGCAGCTGTCTTGCGCTCCCCCTGCCACGGACCAGGGAGGAGAGGGCAGCAAACCAGATGACCTTTGAAATTGACATGTCTTGGCATGAGTGCTGGGAAACACTCCCCAGTGCTCACAGCCAGTTCCTCTGACGTACAAAGGCCGTGTCTCCTGCCCACAGTGTCTATGAACGGCAAATCTGCCTGCTGGCGTGGGTGGCCGCCCCACTTCAAAAAGGCAGGGGATGCATGAGCACGCATTGCCATACATTTTGTTGGCTTGCCCCACACAGCACACTCCAGATTTCTCAGCAGTGTGCTGCGAGTGGGTGCTGCCTGGCTCACGGAGCATGCATCCCCCACACCACCATCAGACAGGTGGTCAGGTGAGTGGTTACTGGGTGGACATGCGTGGTAGATTCTTGTTTAAAAACACCCTAAGAGTAAGGCTGCTCTGTTGGTCCGAAATGCAAGAGATGCAAACAAAGATCGCCTTCAGACCTTCCCAATCATAAGGTGTTGTGAGGGAGGAAGGTGAGCGTGTCTGACCTGTGCAGAATGCGCAGCCTGAATATGCGTGGGGATCGGCTGGTCTGAAAGCCCCCCTGTGCGGCTTTGCCAGCAGACACGCTCAGGGATGCAGAGCTCAATTTCCTGCTCTGCCTCCCTGCGCGGGTGTGCCAGAAAACCGCCCCCACCCCTCGCAGCATGAATATGCGCCCAGGGGGGGGGGGGCATGTCTGAAAGTGGCCTCAGTCTGTTCCCTGCCTTTGTTTCAACTGCTGCAAAGTGGAAGCTGCCCCAGGCAGCAGACAGCAGGTCAGACCCCCTCACTTTCCTCCGTCACAACACCTTATGATTAGCTGCTGGCTACCACAACGTTTACATCTCAATAGAGGAAGAAGTTGGTGTGTGGTGGTGGAGGAGGAGGGGGAAGATACATGGTTGGGATTGCCTATGCTGGCCAATTGCTCATCGACACACTTCTACCACTTCTGCTGCTTCTTCAAGCGTATCTGGGGAAAGGGAGTGGGGAAATAGGCATTGCCGAAAATCTCCAAAGGTATGCCAGTCCTTAATTGCACAGTGGCTTCTTTGCTGCTCCAATTTAGCATAAGGGAAACTCGGGACTCATTCACAAGACACTCTTCTTTTTTTTGGAATGGGGGAACGCTCTGCTAACTTCCTACTGCTGCCTGTGCTTCTTCACAACCCCATGTTCCCTGCCACCTGATGCAAGGGAGAAGCCATTGAAATGCAAAGAAATCAATAGCTATGAGAAAGCACGGCTAAGGGATAATAAAAACCACTGTAGGAAAATCATGTGGTCCTGCCTAATGTGAGCAGTATCTTGCTTTTAGAGAAAGCTGCCACCAGAGCCCCAGCACACATGCCATTGGAGTGCCCAGGTGCCCATGGGTGGCTGCCACTGGAGTCCTGGGACCGCCTATGCACAGCTGCCACCAAAGCACGGAGGCCCCTGCAACACTAGATGGTCCGGCAGCTGGTGGAGCTGGCTCCCCCTAACAGGAGTAAGAGGCCACTGGAAGGGTGGGTGTGTGCGGATGTGTGTGAGGAGCAGGGCTTATTGGAGTGGAGAGCGGGGCTTATGCCCCTCTTTGGCAACTTAAAATGTTGGGATGTTTGTTGCAAAGGCAATATTTATATCAGTTTTGCAACTCTCTGGGTGGATTGGCTGCACTTTCTTGTTCATTACTACCAATTGTTTATGCACACGTCACAAATAGAAGTCGATGTAATTTGAACCCTTCAAGACTGGCACATCATGGTTCATTTTGCTTTAGTTTAGTTACATCCCGGAGAACAAATAAGGGCAGGGACCTCCCTTAAAGCATTGACAATTCTGCTGTAATTACATTAGCGCAGTATCAAAGGATTTCCCATTAGATTGAAAATGCCATTGAGAACTGCAGGATACCAAGGGCCTGGAGAAAAAAAAAAAAAAACACAAACCAAAAACACCAAGCAAATCAATTACTGAACTTTAAATAGAAGGAAATAGTGTGATCCTGGCAATTAGGATCCAGTATGTCTAGTTTATTAAAGTAATGGAAAAAATATTAAGTCAGACGTTCCCAAACTGTGATCGGGACCTCAAGTAGGGGATCATGATCCCAAATGATTTTCAATATACTTTGCATTTCTTTTGATGTTTTTAGACAAGCACCTCCCCACCCATTATTAATTATTATTATTAGCAAACATTTATATAGCACCAGCAATGTACCTGGTGCCTTACAAAGTAATTTAATAGACACAGTCCCTGCCCTAGGGCTTACAATCTGACCTGGGGGGGAGGGGGTGAGACAAGGAATGTAACATTCACGAAGATGCAAAGTCTTAGGTGCATGCCATTACCCACCCATCATACATGTTGCAGGGCTACATAGGGCACCAATGCGGTCTTACAACATGCATGATGGGTGGGTAATGGGTGGGGAGGCACTTGTCTAAAAACACCATTATATTTAAGTCTCGAAATAGTATCATATCGGTCAGACTTTATAAACCAGCATACTATGTCAAAGACTAGTATATAAGCACCCAGAAGTATCACAATTTTTTGTTTTTTTTGGTTAAAGCCATGCTAGATTTAACTCATTTCCTTTTTTGGGCAAAATTATAAAATTAGTGTACAAAGGGCATTCCTTAAAACATAATGGATCTGGATTTTAGCAAAGTATTTGACACTATGTCTCATGAACTCTTCTTTGAAGAATTAATCCAAATTGGTTTGGATGGGAATGCGGTTGTGCAGATATAAAACTGGCTGAAGAACCATAGATTGAGAGCAAGGAGGAGTTTCTTAGAACTTAAACAGCCCCAAACTTTGCGAAGTTAGTCAAGGCTGACAAAACATCCTTTAAAAAGTCAGAGGTTCCAAAACGGTGCCCTGTGTCCCCAAGGGGTAAAGGGGAACCATATCTGTAGATATCTGTTACACGCTGTTGCTTTCTTGGGTCATGAGTTTATATAAAGGGTGTTTGCCAATCTTCAGGGAGGGGTGGGGAGTCGGGGACTACTGTGAGTTTAATTCATGTTAGCGCGGTCACATGAAATCCCCACTTGTGTGCATGGAGGTTTTAACTTTCTTTTCCCATTCCCCCGTTAAATTCAATAACGCAAAACAGGGCTGGATTTTGAGCCCTGTATCACATTATTGAATTTAACAGGAGAACAGGAAAATAACGCTAACCCCTCCTTCCCAGAAGCGGGGATTTCACGGGACCGTTAGTCCCCCTGCCCCTCCCTGAATGCTGGCAAGCAGCCAAAGGCCCTTTTCTAACAGGTGCGGGGGGGGGGATGGGGGAGCGGCACAGTGGGTGGTTGGTGTATGTGGGGTCATTCCCATGGACCCCCATCCATCTCCACACATGGAGCATCGGGCATTGGCACCCGTTGCTCCATGCGTGGGTGGAGGTTGCGGGAGCGCACACACCCCCTCCCCATTCCCGCAGGTGCCCACTGATCATCCCCGCACCCGATGCGGCATTTCCATGGGTGGCCCCCCACCCGTGTACGGGGGGTGGGGCATCCATGTGAAAATGCCCTAAGTCTCCAAATGGTGTTCCATGGGCAAAAAGTTTGAGATCAACTGCTTAAAACAGGAATGGGGAACCTCTGGCCCAGGGACAAAATGGAATGCAGCCTGTGGACAGCTTTTATTTGGCTCCTTTTCAGTTCCTTGATCTGGCCCCTGGATCCTGTTCCTACCTCCCAAGCACTGAAAGACTGAGCTCAGGATAAGGGAGCAGAAATGAGGGCAATGCACATAAGGACAGGAGACAGATTCATGGCACAGATCCATGATCAGCACCCTCCTCTTCCTGAGTGCACCCCTTAAGCCCCCCCCCCCAATTTCTATAACTTGTACCAGCTTTCAGAGGGGGAGGGAGTTTCCTCAACCCTGGCTTAAAACATAATTTTCAGAAATCCACTAAAAAGAGTCATTAGTGGAACAATTCATTTATTTGAAAGGGAG
This sequence comes from Sphenodon punctatus, assembly GCA_003113815.1. Classification (NCBI taxonomy): domain Eukaryota; kingdom Metazoa; phylum Chordata; class Lepidosauria; order Sphenodontia; family Sphenodontidae; genus Sphenodon; species Sphenodon punctatus. The sequence goes on from QEPC01014017.1 coordinate 1,071,666, forward strand.
TTAGATAAGAATGATAATCCTTTTGGTTATGTAGGGTATTTACAGTTAATTTTCTAATTGTTACTATCTGCGATTGTTCTCATTGTCCTGGACGCCTTAAAGCTGTACTTTCGCAATAACACTGTAAATCTTCATTGAGAAATCAAATGATTTGCCCAAGGGCAGATATGATGTCTGTGGCAGGACAGGATTTGAATCTTTTTTGGACCTTTGGTTTTCCTACTTAACAATAAAGCCATCTGTCCTTCCAGAACTCTTCCAAGCATTGCTGGCCACCTTCTGCCTTTGAGCTGGAAACACTCAGAAGTTCCTAAACAAAGCTTAACCTTGATCAAAAGATATACATAGATATAGCACACCCCAGCTATTCTACTTCCTTTCGAGGTACATAAAAAAACAACGTAAGGACAGTCTACACCTTCCCACCTGCATTTGCAGCATATGTGCTTGTAAGTAGTAACTGAAGATTGCTTTCTCCCCTCTCTTGCTTCCTGGTTGTGGGCTGAGGAAGTTATTTTGCTCTCTCTTCTTTACTGCTGGAGGATAGGAGTGTCAAGACTGTTACAATTCTGGTTACTGAGAAGGGAAGAAATTCCTCATCTCTTGCTCTTCCTGGAGGCTAGCACCGTGGGAGGGAAGCTAGATGCATTTGATCCCTTTGGTTATTAGGATCAGGACCACTCAAAGACCGGTGTCCTCTCTCTGGCCAACGCAGCAGCTATTTTTATGTGCATGGCTCCCCAAACATGCAGAAGGGCCACATCCTTCTGGCATGCCCTGTTTTGGGTCAGTGGGCAAATTAGAACAAAATTTGGGTAGAAACAAACGTGACCACAGTGGCAACCCAGCCTGGGGTGAGGAGACGCGGCGGACACAGGCCGGGTCAGGCCACAAAACAAATGTGACCGCAGCCCAAGGAGGGCAGTAAGAGAAACATGAATGTGTGGCCGGCCGGCCCCACCCCCATGCTGCTCTTGGACCCCTGCCATGATGGGCAGCCATGACAGCTGACCATGGCAGTCAGCCATGGCAACCCCCAACCTGGGCCATGTCTGCCAGCCCAAACAAATGTGATTGTCCACTCTGGCCTGGTCAGGTGGGACTTAGCCTGAGCTGTGACCTCAGAGGCTTTCTGAGGTCAGAGCCTGGGCTAGCTGCTGACATGGCCTAGGTCAAGGCAAGAGTAGGTGTCCACTACTGTCATCTTTTGTGTTATAAAGATCATTTTATTTTTATTTTTGTATATACATGCATGTGTGTTTCATGCTTATTGGGAACATATTTAGCAGTCTCTCTGTTTACCCTTGACATGGCCTAGGTCAACATCTGGCAGCATCTGCACAGATGTGCAGGTCAGGTTCAGTCCAAAGTGGGCCGCTGTCGCATCTGTTTTTACCCTTTGACATATGGTCCCAGCATCTGCCTTCTTTGCCAATACCATACTCAGATGTCTTAAGAGATGCCTTCCAGGTACTGGGAAGGTTGCATAAGCACAAGCAAGATCACAATCAGGATCAAACTCAAATAGCTTGTACATTTAGCTAGTGGATATTTGTGCGCTGGGACTAAACAAACAGCTCCTTCCATAAGTTTTTGTGCAATCACCCAGCCCTGAAATGCTGCGTATGTTCTGGGAGCTTTCCAGCATTACCAGAGAGCAGCAATTCAAAGAGCTATTAGAATAATTAAGTGTCTGTGGGGATCAATTTATAAATCAACATTGAACTAATAAGACACATACACAGCAGGCTAAAGGAAGACAATAATATCCATGTTCAAACATTTGGATGGTTTGACCCTCAGGGGCCAAATGCAGTCTCAGGCTGGTTTTTATTAGCTGTGTCTAGTTCCCCCGTGGAACCAGGTCCTATTCTGAAGCACTGAAAGACTAAGCACAGGGTAAAAGAGCAGAGAGGAGGGCATGCACTCTAGGATAGGGCACAGATCCATGGTCTGGACTCTTCAGGTGAAAACAGACAGGCACGTAACTCGGCTTTAACATTTCGTATGCACGTTGCAGGGCTGTATTGGCACCCTATGCAGTCCTGCAACATGCATAAGAAATGTTAAAGTGGTATTAAAGTGGAGTTAAGATGTCTGTCTCTTTTCAACCTCCTGAGTGTACCCCTTAAGTATTCCCACCCCCAATTTCTATGTGCTTCTTGAAGCTGGTACTAATTGACAAAGGCCTTTTTAAAAAAAAA
>QEPC01014017.1:1087490-1122880 GCA_003113815.1 Sphenodon punctatus
TTTCTTGTCATAAAATGATATTGGGAAGTTTTAAAGAGAGATTTATTCCTTTGCCCAACACTGAAAATTCGCTAACGTTCTCAATTGCTAAAATGACTGCAAATAAACTCAGAAAAAAACATGAAAAAAACCTTCCTCACTATTCTGCTTCTCTAATCAGAAGCTTCCAGACTCGCAGGTTAGGCCCTTTTTACATGGACCGCAGTGGGTAGGGGTGGGCGGCGCGGTGCGTGGGAGTGTGTTCCCACGGACATCCACTCACCTCCACCCATGGAGCATCAGTCATGGACGCCCGTTGCTCCATGCGTGGGTGATGGGTGGAGGTGGGTGGAGTGCGGGGGTGCACATACACCTCACCCACCACCCATGTTTTCCCACAGTCACCCACCCATCCCCCCTGCACCCACCACGGTAGTCGCATGAGTGACCCCCCTACCTGCACACATGTGTGTGTCTGGGGGGGGGGGAAGCACCCATGTGAAAGGGGCCTTAATCTGGATTTTATATTTAAAGTAAACCCCAATGTGTGTGTGTGTGTGTGTGTGTGTCTTTGTCTTTGTCTTTGTCTTTTGCAGAGTACCTGCCTACTGTGGGTAATTTCAGACGTTACAAGATCACGCTCAACCACGGAAAACCCCCTGTGGTGGCGGATGGTCCCGTAACATCTGGTTGCTCGCTGCCAGATGTTCACCACGGTGAACCGCCGTGGTGAGCAAAATAACCACGCTTTCAAGGATGGTCCGGGCACCATCCCCAAAAGCGTAGTTAATTGAACCACGGCCTGGAATCAGCGGATGGTAACATCTGTTACCGCTGCCGATTCTGGGCTGTGGCCCAGATCCTGGGATGGAATCAGGTGCAGCAACCAGATTGGCTGCTACGCCCGCCCGTCTCCAGGAGGGCAGGGTGCTGGGGGAGCGTGGGGGCGGGGCTGTGCGGCTGCACGTTGCGCTGTGCAGCCCCGCCCCCCCCGCCCCCCAGATTCCCTGCTGGAATCAGTCGGGTCGTCTGTTGATGGGCCGTTCTGATTCCGGCCGGGAATCAGAAAGGTGATTCCATGACGTGGCCAATAGGCACCCCGTCACGTCTGAAATCACCCTGTGTCTCACCCACAATAGAGGCTGACAGAGGTCATTTCCTACACAAAACAATATGCAACCACCACTCGCATGGTGGCTCCACTTATGCTCCACACCTAGAAAGGCGTTGGAGAGCACGTGTGGACTCCCACTAGCATCATCCACAGTTCATCCTGCAGCACACTGCACTGGCAACATGTGGCCTAAATCCTGGGGTGGCTGCAGTAGTTTTTTCAAACATGCACAGGTGTTGCGTGACAAATACAAATACATGTCAAATGTACAGAACAATCCCTCCCACCCCACGATTCTATTCCCCCCAGAATCCTTTGCTCCAGTGAAGATAGAATATTTTCACATGCCACTGCCTGTGGTGCAAAGGATTCTGGGATCGGTTTGGGAGACGACGACACCCTCCTGTATGAATGAACAGGAACAAAAACTCTACTTTTGTGAGGCAGGTGTTGCCACAGATGGGGACTGGTTCACTAAGCTGGATGGGAGGAGAAAGACATCAAGTCTCCTCTTCATCTAAGGATCTGTGGCCACATTTTTATATACAAAGAGGCTCCTACCCTCCTTTGTCTACACACCTTTGTATTCCAGCGCAACCTCTCACAATCAGCCTCTGCCTCCATACACAAGCTATACATTGTCCCACGTAAGTCTCCCAACATACACATCACAATTCAAGCACCTAACCCCTCTCTCACCCACAAGGACATTCACAAACCTTTCTCCCACATAACATCCTCCCAGCCACCCAATCCATATACACATTTCCTCACCCTGGTCAAATGTGAATATACGTTCTCTCTGCACACATACCTATAGTAGAAAGAGATTCACTAGTGAATGTAATACTTCAACTAATCCATACCACTTTAGTTAAACCCATCATAGCGAGGCATGTAACTTGGGTTTATGGCCGCTTTATGTCATAGTAAAGGACCTTCCAATTAAACCTAAAACCTTTCTGCTAAATCTGGTTTCTCCAGGGATGATTCCCCATTCTCTGTTCTAATTAGAGCTCTGGCATTCTCACTCTAAGGAGTTGAAACAAACCAACATCTTCCTCAAAAAGCTATTTTGTACACCTTCCATGGAGCTTTCACACACCAAGACTCCACTTTCTAGCCTATGCAAAGCGAGATTACATTTTAAGATGAAAGGCTTTTCAACTGCCGGATAAACCAAGTGACTCTCCTGCATTGCTAGGGGGTGGCCCACAGGGCACAGGTCCTGAATCTTTTCCCCAGAGCCCCGGATCTCAGGGGTCAAGACAGAGACACAGAGCAGAGTTTTAGTATGTCCCTTAGTAATTTCTTGGGCCTGAGTCCTAAGTCTTTTCAGTAGCTATCCACACCCCTGCCATCCACCCCCACAAGATTATAAGAAAAAACCAAATGGTTTCTTTGTTATAGCCTTGGCTCAGCTGAGAAACAATAAAACCCTTCTTTCCAGACTGATGAATGGCCATCATGAAACAGATAAAATAACTAACCTGTTCTAATTTAGGACCATTCAGTTTTCACAGCCAAACACCATTATCTAGGCATTCTGATCATTCATTTTTGGATCTTCTTGAGAGTAATTGCTAGAGTAGTGAATGCATCTCCTTTGACTGCTGGGTTTGGGGGAAAAGCACTATTATCAGAGTCACTAAAGGGGCACTATTTCCCCCTGTAAATGTGAGGAAAGGACTTAGAGGGAAGAGTGTCTGCTTGTAATCTCTCTCTTACATAATTACTAGAAACATTATGCAGTGAAACAAAAAGAGGACGAGCGGGCATTCCTCCATGGCACAACATGCAAAAGGGCAGCCTTTATATCTTCTACTCTAACTCTGACCTTGTGGCACTGTACAGAGATCTCAGATTGCTGGTTCTTCTTGGGGACATTCCCAGTTTGACCCACAGTCCTGCCTGATAGAATCAAAAACTACTCGTGTGCTACAAAGAACTAGGACTGGCTGAAGAACAGTAAAAAACTAAAAACCAACTTAATTGGATTTCTTCTTTTTTTTAAAAAATGTCTTTTTTGAAATTAAGAAAACATGAATATTCCAACTAAATTGAATTGTACAATAATACTGCCAAGAGAAGCAGTGAGTGGGTGGTTAAAACACTCAACTACATCTCTGAAAGAAGTGGGTTCAAGTCCTGTTTGGTCTTACACCAGGTAGCTAGATCTAAGCCGCCCAGCCGCAAATGAGTACCTGACCCGGGGGGGGGGGGGGGAGAAATCAAATGTAGCTGAATGTAGGCCACCTAAATCCCTTGCGTACAAGCCACAGGTGTGCCTTAAAACCTGCCAACCCAGAGAGCCACATGACCTAAGATGGACTTTGACTGGATTGAATATTGTCTTACATATATTTTGGTGGGGGGTGAGATTTGCAATTTAAGCTTGTCTGCCTAGCTGCTCCTTGGCTGTCTAACACTTCCTTATTCTTCTAATTTAGAACCACAGAAATCTAGGGCTGGAAGGGACCCCAAGTGTCATCGAGTTCAACCACTTGCTCCAAGGCAGGCTACCCTATATCTACCTTCAGCACCACAGACGGATGCTCGTCCAGAATGTTTGAAAACATCCAATGAAAGAGACTCCACAGCCTTGCGTGGCAACCTATTCCACTGCTCAACTCTTCTTACAGGTACAAAGTTTTTTCCTACTAGTTATCTGAAATCTGACTTGCTGTAACTTAAGCCTATTCCTTCTTGTTCTGTCTTCTGTGACAGCGGAGAACAAATTGTCACCGTTTTTTGGAGGGCATCCTTTTAGATATTTCAAAGCTGCCATTATGGATAAAAGAACAGCTACGTGGGTGGCACAGCCACCCCTCCCCAGGTCAGGAAGGGACATAGAACTAATGTGCCCACAGCCGGAGAGCCATCCCGCTGCCCGCATGCCACAGGTAGGGCAAAGAGCTCAACGAACGTGCAGGCTGGAGGACCCACCCGCGACCTGCTCACAGCGCCTTGCCCCTCACCATCACAGACAGCCATGGCAGCCCCTCCCCCGAGGTGGGGATGGTATGACTGAACACACGTGCTAACCTACGTGGGTGGTACTTGGCCTGGGCTGCATCCTCACAGATTTTCTGAAGATGCAGCCCGGGCTAGCTGCCTACTCACGAGCATTCCCAGGCCAACATCTGACGGCACGTGAACACATGTACCAGTGGGTCCCAGGGCAAAGTGGGCCACCATCACATCTGTTTTACGCTATCTCCTTCATGTTCTTCTTAAATTTCTATTATCTGCATGCAGAGCTCTACAAAGCTTACAAGTTTGCACACACTCAGCTGAAGTAGATTCATAAAAGGTGTCAAAATCTTTCCGATAAAATCCTTCTGAAGAGTCATGAAAACAACAGACTATCTTGTCAGTTACTATCTCGTCCAGACTGTTACTATCTCGTCCAGTCTGCTCTTAGCCCTCGGGATAGGGCAAGATAAAAATTCAAATAAATAAATAAGTAGAGTAGTTAAGGAGGCGCTTGCCCACAGCTAGGTAATACTTAGTCAAGAGTGACTTCCCTTTAAATTATTCCAAGCTTCCCTTCCTGTTTGCCAGGAAGTGGCACAAAATGGAGGAACTTAAGCATGCACTTTCCATTGTGCTCATTAAAGAGTTCCATGCAATGCTGGTGGAGGGAAGTGCTTGTGAGAGAAGCTTACAGGTAGGCAGAGGAGGTTGGTCTCAGTGGCAGTGCAGAGGAGGCAGGCTTATTCAGAGCCTGGTGACAAGAAGCTTGAATGTGAGGGATGGAGACAGTGGTGGGATGCAAGGAATCAGGTTGATAGGGTCACAGACGCAGCCAGGAAAGATGATCCTAGCAGCAGTATGTGTCTGTGGAGGCAATGTGGGTGTAAGGAAGGTCAGAGGAGATATTTAAAATACAGCATTCTCCCAACCACACACAACTTCTCTCATTCAAACGCTGCACTCACATGCATACCTTATGTTCACCATTCACCCCTATAGCTCCTACCTACTCCCCGAGACATACAAGGGTTGAGAAACTGAACGAAGTACTAAACAAAGAGTAATGATAAAGTGTAATGTATCAAGGCAAGGGGAGTTTCTGGTGGAGTACCCCGTCGGAGACCGGAGTTAGATCAGCTGTTGGGTTAACAATTTATTAAATGAGCTGGAAGAGATGGAGTAAACAGCACGTTGTTAAATTTACACACAGTGCTAAACAGAGACCTGTTGCAAATGTCAGTGAGGACAGGAAAATAATAATACAGAGTGAACTAGAAAGGTTTTTGGGGGGTTGTTTTGTTTTTTAAAGGCAGATAAAAAGATTCAGAGACTGGAAAAATCCAAGCTAATACATCTGGGGGAAATTAATGTGATGCACAAATATTAAAATGGGAGAGGAAAAGCTGAGAACACTAAAGCTGAAAGAGGATGAGGTGTGACTCTGAAAGAGTAAGTTAGATGTGGAATTGCAGTGAGATATGGCAGCTAAAAAGGAGCTAGTGAGATTAACAGGTGGCATATGACGAAGTTGTCACAGAGAAAGAAGTCCACTATTTCTGTTGCCCCTGGAATATTGCCTTCAACTTGGGGCATTTCAATACCAGAAAAATTGGAGGGACTTCAGAGGAGAGCAACAAGAATGATTAAGAGGCTGGAAGGAATGACTTATAAAGGAAAAATTAAATACGTACAGGAGAATGGGGCCAAAATATGTCTAAACGTGTCTAATGAGGGGAGATAACCAGTTACAAGCATTTGAAAGTTGTAAACACCCACGTCGGAGAGGAATTCTTTAAGGTGAAGCAAGATACAATAAGGATGACATGACATGCACATTTAAGGTGTCTGGGAAAAGCAAAATTCCAGACACCAAGATTTATTAAATTGTGCAACTCTTTCTGAATGCTGTTGCTAGAATGCGACAAAGCTGAGTGTTTGGGAATAACCCCTGCACAGAAGTAACAACCCTTTTAGCCAGGCCTGACCCAAGGTGTTTTCCTGTCCTAGGCCATATGCCTCAGGCACCTCATCCCAAAGCATGCTCTAGTCACGGAATAAATAATAATAAAATTAAAAGGTATCTTTCAAACCACCTTGTCTCCATCTTTGGCCCTTTTTAAATAGGCCACAAAACAGGGACAGTCCATGGGCATGATGCAGCGTGGGCGTTGCAGGGGAGCTGGTGCACATGGGCAGACACCGATCCACACCCCCCCCATCCCCACGCACTGACCAACCAACATTTTCACCCATTGCTCCGTGTGTGCACCCCCACATTTACACGGGATGCTTCACTGTGTGGACAATGGGTGTCCATGCATGGGAGTGTTTCGTGTTAAAAGGGCCTCTGTCAAAAAGGGTTGCTGTCAACACAGCAACCACACAATCTCTCTGGATTGTAGTGAGGAATGGAACCCTTCTGTTCACCTCTGATCCCTGAATATGGCATTGGGAATGCTGTACCCACCCACACCATGCAGACAGGTATTCTGCTCAATTTTGGCAGAGAGAAATGGGAACTTTCTGGGGGCGCTGGCCCCACTTTTATTTAATACTCATATGTGCGCACGCCACTGTATGCAAACACTAGGCCCATAGACATTATTACACCCAAACCCCTCCCGTGACAGGTGCAGAGCTGTGCCAAATGGAAATTTGTTGGCTCAGGCACTGTTCTTTGGTACTACTGCCTGCTTCCCTATTCCCTGCTAGCCACTATTCCATGAAGCTTATTCACTAAAACCACCCAGAAATATAGCAAACTTTGGGTGTTTTGACAAGTGCCTCCCCACCCACGAATCTGTGATCACCCACCAATGCAGGGCTGCACTGTTGTCCTATGTAGCCCCGCAACATGCATGGTGGGCGGGTGATTGGTGGGGAGGCGCTTGTCTAAAAACGCCCATTGGATCGTCTTTCCAAACATTTCTGAAGCCTCCGTACTGCTGCTCTCCTCTGGCTGCTTTTTGCATCGTTTGGAAGGCTATACAATATTATTGTGGGTCATCCCTCATCAGGCACGTGGATGAAGCAGCCAATGTATCTCAATTTTGTTTTATTTATTATTAAAATGTATATGCTGCCCCCTCCTACTACAAACTTCTCGGGGCGGCGAACAATATTTTAAAACACAACTAAAAATACAATTAAAACTAAAACCCCCAGAGTAAAATAACCCATACCCAAACCCTCCCTAACCCAACCCAGCCCTCTGCCCATCTCTCCCTCCCCTACCCACTCCCTTCCCTGAAGGCGTGGACAAACAGCCAGGTTTTACAGGCCCGGTGGAAAGCCAGCAGACTCGGGGCCAGTTGAGCTTCCTCCAGGAGGGAGTTCCATAGCCACGGTGTGACCAAGGAGAACGCCCTCTCTATTGTGCCCCCCCGGCTAACCCAGGGGACCTCCAAGAAGGCACCCCCGGTGGACCGCAAAGATTGCCCCAGGACCCAAGGAGTGAGGCGGTCTCTCAGATAGAAGGGGCCCAAGCTGTATAGGGCTTTAAAGATTTAAACCAGCACCTTGAATTGGGCTCGGAATGCTATAGACAACCAGTGCAGAGCTCGGAGTACTGGTGTTATGTGCTCCCTACGGCCCGTTCCTGCCAGAAGATGGGTCGCCGCATTCTGCACTAGTTGCAGCTTCCGAACTATCACCAGGGGCAGCCTCATGCAGAGCACGTTGCTGTAATCCAGCTTTGAGGTGATGAACACATGGATGAGGGTGGCCAGGTCAGAGTCCGAAACATACAGCCGGAGCCTCCGCACAAGATGTAGCTGGCAAAAGGCTCCCTTCGCCACTGCCTCTACCTGGCAATTCAGTCAAAGGCTGGGGTCCAGCAGAATTCCCAAGCTCCGGACTTGGGGAGTCAGAGGGGGGCGGACCCCCTCAACAAGGGGAGCCATCACCCCCACCGCCCAACCCACCAACATCCCCTTCCGTCTTATTGGAATTCAGCCTAAGTCTGCTCTGCCGCATCTAGTCAGCCACTGCCTCCAGGCACCAGGAAAGCACTGAGACTGCAGGGCCTGGGTCAGTTGAAAAAGAGAGGTATAGCTGGGTGTCATCAGCATATTGGTGGCAACGTACATCAAACCATTTCACAACCTCCCCCAGGGGCTGCATATAGATGTTAAACAGTAATGGAGACAAAATAGAACCTTGCGGTATGCCGCAAGAAAGGTCCCGGTGGCTAGATGTTTCAGCCTCCAACACCACCCGCTGGCTCCTTCCTGAGAGGAATGAGCAGAACCATCCAAGGACCGTTCCGTTGACCTCACCACCCCCCAGGGACCACAGTCGTCTCAGCAATAACCCATGGTCCACCATATCAAAAGCAGCCGAGAGATCTAACAGGACGAGTAGTGTTGAGCGCCCTGAATCCATCTCTCGGTGGAGGTCATCCACCAAGGCCACCAACGCAGTCTCAGTGCCATACGCTGGGCGAAACCCCAATTGAAAAGGGTCTAAGAAAATTGATGCCATCCAGGTTACCCTGGAGCTGCTGGGCCACAACCCGTTGAATAATCTTCCCTAAAAAGGGAAGGTTAGAGACAGGCTGGTAACTGGCTGGTGTGTCAACATTCAAAGATGGCTTCTTTAACAGGGGCTGCACCACCACCTCCTTGAGGCAGTCCGGCACCCTGCCCTCCCAAAGGGAGGCATTGATCACCCACATCAGCACCAGCCCCAAGGTTTCCCTGGAGGCTTTCACCAGCCAGGACGGGCATGGATCTAATTCGCAAAAGGTGGCCCTAACAGACCCCAGGACACCCACAGCATCAGCCGGTGTCACTTCCTGAAACTGATCCCACAAAGATGGACCAGATGGGGCATCCATAACCCCAAGCTCTCCTTCCCCTGCATCAATCCTGGCTCCGAAATCTGAGTGATCTGAGCTGAATCTGAGTGATCTTCTCTGCAAAGTAGGTGACAAACTCCTCACATCGGGCCTGGGATCTCTCTCCGTCCAGGTGACGGGAGGCTGGACGACCAGCCCCCTCACCACCCGGAAGAGCTCCGCCGGGCATGACTTTGCAGCAGCTATGAGGGCGGCAAAGAATTCCTTCTTTCCCGCCCTCACGGGCACAGCATAGGACCACAAATGTGCCCGATGCTGCTGTAGGTTTGATACCAGTGCCATTGATGGTAAAGTAAAGCATCAGATGGTTCTGCAACGTTATTTCACAGGGTAAAAACAGACGAGATGGTGACCTGCATTGTCCCAGGACTCAACAGCTCGTCTGTTGGACTGCTGCCAGATGTTGGCCTGTGACTGCTCCAAGGCAGGTAAGCAGTTGGCCCAGGATGTGTCCTGGGCCCTATTCCAAGTGACGGTCCCGGGCCAAGGGTCGCCCATGCAGGTCAGTGTGGTTCAACGTGGACTCGCACATTTGTTCAGCCCTGTCTGTCCCCACTATGGCTGGTTGCCATGGCTGCACACCATGGTGGGAGTGGGACGCTGGAAGTGGGCAGGGCCAGCTGCCCACATGTTGTTTGTGCTCCCCGGGCCTAACTGGGGTGTGGGATGGCTTGTCAGTCACCAGAGGTCACAGGCATGTCTGTTAAGCACCCCTCCCCAACACAGGGAGTGGCAGCTGCAGTTTCCCACCCCGGGCTGGGCCAGGGAGGCACCTAGCCGCCGTCTCATCTGTTTTTATCCACAGATAGTATACTGGCAGCTTTAACTGGTGTTTTGTGAGGTTTTAGGGAAGCACAATTTTGAAGTTTCATAATTCACAACTCTAAGATTGGAAGGGAGCTTGGAACTTGACTTGGCTCTGAATGTACTAGCAAGGCATATACCTGCGGACCTCCCACCAACAACATTTCATTCTTAACTATGTCCCTATATCTTATTGCAATCTGTTAAGTCATCTGGAAGCACTCTTCCAAGTTCCATTGGGGTATCAAGTCCATGTCTCATGGGCACACTTAATGTGTTCTTAGTGGCTGCTACACACCTATGGAACTCCCTTCCTCTGAAGGTTTGTCAGATCCTGGGCCTGAGCATTTTCTGGAGGCATTGCAAATCCTTTCTATTTAGCTAGGTGTTTGGTGGATTTGTATGTTTGTTTATACTTTGTTTTCCCCACTCTAAGCCTTCAAGAAAGGGTAGGATATACATTTAATGAATGGCACATCTACTTAGTTCCCGCACCCCACAAAGATATATCCGCATCTTTAGATTCATCCATACCTGCCACAACCACCCTCAAACACACCACAGCCTCTTCCTTTGCACAGTATCAATGACCATAAATAGTTATGTCACAGAAATGTACATTCCATCTGCTCATCCAAGTATCTAGGTAAACACCCTTATTGTCCATCCTATGCACATTGCCATTTCAACAGCTTCATACCCATGCAGAAATGTTGGCAGAAATGACACCATTCAAATCCTCTTGCCTTTTCAGCACACATCTAACCTCCCATGCCTTGTCAGCACCATTTGCACCCTTGAAATCCATTCTCCCTCCATTCCCTGCTTTTGAGATAGGCGGGGGGGGGGGGGGGGGCACTTCCTGCTGCTTTTTAAAAATGGCTGACGCGTGGGAACATTGGTCTGAGTAAGGGTAATACTGTGGGAAAGCTTGGAGGCAAAGGTGGGGTCATCCTGTGGCAAGGTTATTGTTGTCGTCATTAAGATGAGATAATTAACACTCCATAAGCTAAAAGAGTCAAATTAAAAACAGATATTTCTAGCTAGTCTAACAAATTCATTTAGAGATCCCACTGATAGAAAAATAGTGTGATGCCCACTCCCACCCCCCTTTTTTTAAATGGACACCAACCACCTGCTTCTGAAAGTGTCTTTGCCCCTTCTCGCATGCCACTCCTTATACCTTATACCTCATTCCCCAAGTACATATGCGCTGCTCCCTCCCAACTATATAATTTCTCCTAAAAACCTACATCTTCTGCCAGGTTTTCCCTAGATCTTCTTCCCCGGAGATTGCTCATATATGCTACCCCTTATACTGACGTATCCTTCAGGTCCTCACCCCCCACCCCCATAACTAAGCTTCCAACTTTTCAACTTCTTGAACATGCCCATTCCACCTGATGTTCCTCTTTCCCTTGCCTACCCTCCATTGTCCATCTTTGATTGTAAGCCTCTCAGGGCCAGTGACTATCTCAAATAAAAACTGTCCAGCACCAGGCACAATGCTAGTGCTACAAAGAGATGTGTTTGATTTGCATTGGGCATCTATGTCAATGTAACAAGTGCTACAAATCGGTGTAACCATTGCTATCGTGTTACCAAACTTTGTTTCTAAGCTCCTAACACTGGGAGGCAGATCTTGTGGTAGTGAGGTATAACATATCCAACTAGGAGTTACTTTATTAAGAGTTCTTTCCCAGAATGAATACCCCAAGAGGTCTCATAAGTCAGTGGTTCCCAAACATTTTGCCTGCACGATCCTATAAATAAAGTTTATTGATGATCAAATGGGGATTGTGTGACCCTATCCACCGATGGTGCAATCCCACTTGGGAGTCTTGAGACTTAACTTTAATTCTTCCAGCTGTGTACAGAGCTTGCATGCTGATGTGCTACTCTAGGATTGGGTGCTAAATCCTCATTCATAGGGAGAGGCATCATTTTTAGGGTTGCCATATATGCACATTTTAGAGGACATTTATGAGATTCAGGTTGCAGGGTTGCCCTACAACCTGTATTTCTCATAAGTGTCATCTAAAGATTGGCATACATGGCAACCCTAATAATTGTGTAATGTAAACATGGTCATCAGGCTGCTGCCTGTAACGTGGGAGCACAGAACACACTTCTATCTAGAAGCATACATGTGGAGAGACTATACATATAGGTAGGTCCCTCCTATTCCTCTGTGCCCTCTCCATCCCTCATAACTCCCTTTTAAAAAAAAAGGGAAAAGGGGAATCAGTAAAAGTATTTTGAAACACCTTCCCCAAGCAGTTATTCCGACTATGTGGTTGACTCTCCTCCAGAGATTTCCCCTTTATTCCACAAGAATATCCGTCCTTTTTTCATGGTTTTATAATGGTAGTCCTGCCTTCTAGATCCTTCAGTAGTAATCTGTGATATCATGTTGAAATCAGGACCTTCAGAGGTGGCCTTACCTGTAATCCATGTGTCTCTCCTTGTGAGCGATCATTCTTATTCTGTCTAGGAGGAAGTGGTCCAGTGGATAGCGTGCGAAGTTTGAAACTTAAGAATCCCAAGTTCAAATCCCAACTAATTGGGTGGTCTTGGGCAAGTAACTTTTTTCAGCTTCCACTCCTTGGCTATAAAACAGGGCACGATTATCAGGTCTGGCCAGCCAGTTCTTATACAGTGGCTTTAGGCATGTGAAGTGACACGCCACCATCATGCTAGCTTTAAATCCTTCAGTATCAAGATATATTCTGCCCAAGATACAAAGAAGGATGGTACTTGGTTTCTTATGCTTAGTCTCATTCCTGTGAAGCGTCTCGCCTCTAGCAGTATCTCGCCCCTTATTGGTCAATTCTAACTGTTGCAGTAGGACATAGCTATCTTGAGAAGCCAGCCTCTCCAAGACACAAGGAGTATCTCAGGTGGGTAGCTAAGGTGAATTCCACTTCTGTATTCAGTGGTGAACTAGTGCTGAAAACAATGAATCAGACCGATGTTTTCTTGGCACGCTTTGTTGCTGAGCAAGTGAGCTTCTGTTGCTTGAATGAGCTAGAGCTCTTTTTCATTGCCTCAAGCTTCATAACTAGTTATGGCGGGTAAGGTCTCAGCTGGTTTAAATCAGTTTAGAGCCCTCGACTTTGACGGATCAATGCTGATTTACAGTAGCTGAGGGCCTCAGCCATAGAATTGAAGCATTCAAGTCTAAATGTGTGAATTAGTGGCTAGGTTTGAGCTTGGCAGGTCAGACTCAAACATCTCACCAGCTGCAAGATGGAAGCAGATGCTATTTTCTTCCTGGGTACCAAAGTGGAGTTCAGAATCTAATACAGTTTGCAGGTTACTTCTGAAGGATGGGGCTGTTTATGCAGGAGAAGTCCTCAAAGTGTTTTTCCAGCAGCATCACCTCAGGCTTTGCATGGTTTAGCTTCAGACACCCGATATTCAATAGCTGAGCTCCACCAGGCACTGAGAAAAGTTGGTTGTTCTCGACCTTCGATGTAATTTGCCTACATTTCACAGTTCTATCACAGGTATTCCTCTCCCGTACACCAACTGTTTATCAGTAAATATTCCTATGTAGTGGTCCATCTATCTCGCACCTTTCCCCCTCCTAGTACCAATAGATATTCCCATTTGGCTATTAGTCTCTACAATTCCACTAACCCAAATTCTAAAGCCTAATAAAACAAGTCTGCATCCATTCAAAGAGACCTCTGCATTGACACATGACCTCTCCAACATACCATCTCCAGTGCATGTGTTTGCCACCTTGTATTTATTTATTTAAATACATTTATAACCCACCCCTCCTGCCAAAGCATCTCAGAGTGGCTAACAATTCATAAAATACAATAAAAAATAAAATATAAATATATCATAGAACAACTGGAGGCTGTCAAAAAAAAACACCCAAAAACCCCCCCAAACCACCCTAACCCAGTCCCCCCACCCATCTCCCTCACCAAATGCCTGGCAGAACAGCCAGGTCTTACATTGGGTGAAAACAGACATGTTTCAGGGCTGCATAGGGAACCAATACAGCCCTGCAACATGCATAAATAACCACCAAGGGTGGTTAGCGTCATGTCTGTTTTCACCCATTGTTGTTGAAAGGAGGAGAGGTCCGGGGCCACCCGGGCCTCTGCTGGGAGGGAGTTCCACAGCCTTGGCGTGGGCACCGAGAACACCCTCTTCATCGTCGCCCCCTGGAATACAGAAAGGTGGCCCCGGTTGACCACAGGGGTTGATCCAGAGTCCAGGAAGTGAGGTGGTCCCACAGATAGGTAGAGTATACCTTCCCAATACACACTGATGACATGCATGCTGCATTCATGCCCCCACAACCCCATTTCTGCTACCATAGGGACATAAACCCCTGCTAGCAAACTCAAACACCTACATCTGCCTTTATATCCTCCCACAAGCGTACCCTCCTCTTTCTGCCCCTGGTAACCTCCCAACATAAGCTTCCCTTTACAGTCCTGTGCCACCAACCTGAACACGCACACAGATTCAACTCCAAGCACATACACTTTCACAAAATAGTCACAAGCCCTTTCACACAAATGTGCCGCTGCAAACTTTAGATCAAGATTTACCTTCCAAATTACTGCATCATGCACAACCTTTCCTTAATTCTAGTGATGCCTTACCCCACAGGTGTTTCCCCACACAGATGTACAATGATGCCCCAATGCATTGCAATTTCCATACCCACTTTTCCCAGTATGCAATCCCCCCCAACTTAGTTTCTACTCCTGAATCCCCAGTCCCCACCCCCTCCACATAAAAGGCCCACGCACACACTACAGACCTAATAAATCTGCTCTTAACATGCCATCATAACCCACTCAAATTTGCCTCCAGCAAAGCTTTTTCTACGCTCACCTGTCTACCCACCCTTACCCATGACTGAATCTCAAGCACATTCTGTTCCACACCCATTTATCCCTACCATCACACAGGTTTTTGTACCCATCCACATGAATCTACCCTCTATTCATCAGACTACTGACAAACCTGCCCATGCCCCCAACACAAACACACTGACAGCCCTAGTTTTATGCTCTCTCCAAAGTTCCCCTGAGTACCGTCTGTAAATCAGAGATTCCCAAATTATGAGATGAGATTCCCCCACCCCACAAGTTGGGTCATAATCATGACATTTGCCTCTGCCCCTCCCCACCACCCCCAGGGTGGGGTGGTGACAGACTCTTTGCCATGCGCGCCTCGACAGGAGACGGCAGGCATCTTGCTGTGCTGACAGGCTACAAGCCCCAAAGTAAGAAAGCGGCCGTGCTGGAGTGCAGGAAAAGGGAGAACCCCACTGGGGTTGCCAGGGCAACCCCGGTTCCCATATTTTTTGTCTTCTTTGCAGTACTTGGTAATTGGAACAATTTGTCTCCCCTCCATTAGAGCCAAGGGCATGTTGTGCCTGCTTCCAATTTGTCGCACTCTGGCAGGGGTCCAGAACTGAGGGCTAAAGTTAGACTAGTAATTGATAAAGCACGAGTCATCTCCTTAAGAGATGGGGAGGCAACACCCACCGGAAAAGCAGGAGTATGGCAACTGGTGGGGTGGAATCTCTGGGAGGGGGGTAGGGAGACGTATGGTCCCCCGCCTACAGGCCCACTCCTCCTTACTCAACTCTGGAAGGAGTTTGGTCCCCCTCGTGCGTGGCAAGTGCCAAGACGAGGGGGAGACGTTGTTCGGTTAGAGGTTGGTAATCGATGGTACATCGAAACCACCCAGAGTTTGTTTGGTTTAGGATAGGCTCAAGTACTGGACCCATATCGCTCTAGGTGATTTCCCCCACCTAATCGCAATTAGTATAATCTGGTTTTAATAAAGAGTACAGCCGTTTAAAATCCAGCACTTGGTGTCCTGTCTCTTTTTGGTGCGTCGGCAAGTGATATATTCTGCACACTTTTGCTGCTGTCCAAGGACACTGGATTAGGTTTAAGTCTCAACACAGGCAAAGAGTTTTAGTAGCGCTGTTGTAAAGTGTTCTCCGCATATAGCCTGTCCTTCAAATATGGCCACTTGTCTTCCCTTCACTCACACAGAAACACCAGGACCATACTCACTACACACTTATTCCAAACACATAGTTTCCCCTTCACCATTCCTTGTATCTATCTCTCTAACCCCCATCCCAGTCCATGGGTGTCCTTAGCAACTGGAGGCCCTCTCAGGGTCTGTGCAAAAAAGACTGTGGTGAGACGCTCTCCTAGTGTAGGGTCCTGTCTGGGTGCGGTACATTGCACATGCCTAAGGATGCCCCATCTCCCATCCCGCCCTAACCACAGCTAGCTGCAAATTTACTCTTTCCCCACCATCCCAGTATGTCTGTTCTCCAGAAGATATGTTTAAGTACTCTCCATACTCCCTGTTTTTAATAGCTGTTGACACATACTTCTGTTCCTGCTCCTGCAATAGCTTTTACCCTGTGTCTATATCTGCCACGACTGCCAAGAACCCTACACATCCTACAGTGGCCCCAGAACAGGCCATCCCCCAAACACTGTCCATGCCTGTTCTCCCGCTCACTTTCTACTAAGCCCAAATTGTAAGAATAATCCTCATCTAGCCCCCACGAACTCACCTTTCATAGCCCTTCTCCCATTTATATCGAGGGAGCTTAACTCACTGTAATCACATGGGGTAGCGACCTGTCTATAACTATTGATTGTACAGTGGTAGGTACATTGCTGGTGCTATATAAACAACAACATGCATTTCTTATATCATCTTGCCACCACTCCATCCCTCCTTACATCTCCACACCCAGACAGCCCTATCCATAACCTAATCCACAAGTGCTCTGCCACCTCCCCGCCCATCAATCCGTATGTGCTCCTCAGACCAGTACCCTTATATCCTGTAAACTGCTGAAGCCAGTCAGGGCATAAGACCCCACAAAATCCAGTTCCTGACAAATCACCTTTACACATCATCTGTGGGATTTATTCCTCTCCAAAAGCAAACTGAAAGTTGTACAGTCCCCAAATATAAGCAACGGCCAAAACCTTCTTAATTGAAGTGAGCCCTTCCCTGGGCTCCAAGCCCTTGCCATGGCAGCCCCTCAGCCTCCAGGCCTTCTTCTCTGCCTTCATCCAGGACTAAGGTTGCCAGTCCTCTCACAGTTTTGACTCCAGCACTCCCATAGACCAAAATGGGAGTATCAGAATCAAAACTGCAAGGAGTGGCAAACCTGCACCTTTGTGGCCTGCCTTTCCTCTCGGGTTCTCTGCCCACTAGTCCTATTGGCTTTGGGATCCCCACCACCGAGGCCCAACTACCTGAACCCTGGTGGGCCTTCCAGCTCAGTATTTTATGTCTGGTGCTAAGTTTCCTGCCACACCCAGCTGGAAGTTAGTCATTCGCATGGTCTAAGGCCGTTTTTAGACGAGCGCGGCGGCGCCCGCGCTTGTTTCCAAAAAAGCCGTCAGCTCATTCCACACGAGACGCTGCCACCGAATACGCGCATGCGCGGCTGACGCGCATCCATTTCCGTGCGCGAACTGACCAGGTCGGCGATCGAGGCTGGTCAGACGCGGCCGGAAATGGATGCGCGTCGGGCCGCACATGCGCGTATTCGGCGGCAGCGTCTCGTGTGGAATGAGCTGCCAGATTATTAGGAAACAAGCGCGGGCGCCGCCGCGCTCGTCTAAAAACGGCCTAAGTCAGGGGTGGTCAGCTTTATAATGCATGTGACCTACTTGATCCAGGTGTCAGTGTCAGGTGATTTGCCAGGACCCTTCCCACTTGCTCTGGAGCTCTATATTGGAACTCTTCCCCCCACATCCACTAGTTCCCTGCTCCAAAACACCTCAGCAACTGGCCTCAAGAGAGAAGCACTCCCTTTTAGAGAGAGCCTTCCTCATCACATCAGAGGAGATTTCCTAGCCCATCTACTTCCTGGAGACAGTCCCTGGAGCACTGTTCTCCCCAAAGGCAATCCCTGAGAAGCAATTCCACCTCTGCACACCATGGTCTGCTAGACACTACCCTGTTACCCACCAGTGGATCACAATCCACCTCTTGGCCACCCCTGGTCTAACTGCTAGCCTCTCTCTTGAATAAACTTTCCTGGGTTTTCTATAATGCCTACTCAAGGAGGTATGCAACCGCACAGGGACTTATTCAGCACCACTCTGGGCCTACTCCCACCAGGATTTAGGGGCATCCTTTACACAACTCTCATCCCTATATCACCCCTTACCATTGTACAGTCACCGTCTTCAAATACACATCCCAAATCTTTAATTTTTATATAGCGCCTACCTGCCATGGCACTCAGAGCACTTTACATATAACTAACACAACTTTTTAATCTTTGCAACAATCCTGTGAGGTAGGTTCAGCTGAGAGAATAATGTGACTGGCCCAAGGTCACCCAATGGGTTTCTGGCAAAGGTGAGACTAGAACCAGGGTCCTTCCCCCTACCTCCAGGTCCAAGTACTGCAGTGCATAGTATACTTAGCCATTACATCACACTGGCTCTCCAGCCACCTCATTTATTCCAGCCTCACACTTTGGGGTATTCCCATATCCATGCAGTCTCAGCACACCTCTGCCATTTTCCCATATCACCATGCCTGCTCCACCCATTCATTCCCTCAACACCCACCCACACTTTAGGCATGTACTCCCCATGATCACATCTCTTCTCCCAATCCCAAATGACTCTGCAGCCATTCTCCGATTCACCCTCCGATACTCCCCTCTCCTTCCATTTTCTACCTCCCCCAAAATACACATCCTGTCCATATCTTCCCCACTGCACCCCCATTTTAAAAATATCTTCCATACTGTCCTTTTCACACACTATGCACCGCAGCTGTAATTCTGAAAATACCCGACGTCAATGAGAAAACGCCCATTAATTACTAATGGATGATGATTGTACCCAAAGGGTGTAATCCTTCACCATTCAAGACCATTGGAGCTTTGTAATTGATTTCAATGGGATGAGGACTGCACCCACAATGTGTACAATGCAACTTTTATAAGAACATAAAAGTTGCCATACTGGATTAGATCAATGATCCAACTAGCTCAGTATCCTGTCTCCAGGAATGGCCAGCATTGGATGTTTCAAAAGAATCAAAAAAGAACAGAGTATACGAGTGATCCATCCCCTTCTCTGTTTTCAGAAGTTCAGCAACACCCTGAAGGTGAATTTACATCTCCTGACCATTTTGGCTACTATTCTCTGTGAATTGGTCAAATCCAAGGGTGGGGAACCTTTTCTCTCCTGGGGGGCCAATTTTAAAAGTTAGCACAAACTCCAAGGACCTCATAGAAGTTGGGGGCAGAAGTACTTAATGGGTACGCTCAGGAAGAGGAAGGCCCAGATCATGGATCTGTCCCATGTCTTTGTGTGCTTGCTTGCCCTCGTGTGTGCTCTCTTACCCAGAGTTTAGTCTTTCAGTGTTTGGGGATCCAAGGGACTGAAAAGGGGCCAAATAAAAACTAGCTGTGGGCTACATTTGGCCCCCAGGCCTGACGTTCCAATAAAAGGATTAGACCAAGAGCGAGGAACATAATAAATGCTCTACTGGGCCAGATCAATAGCTCATCGAACTCAGTATCCCTTCCAATAGACCCCTTAGCTTGCCTTCCACATGGCTGTACTCCATCCATACACCTTCTGCATCTCCCCAATCCTCCCCACATAACTATAATCCTCAGACACCCCCACACATCTTTTCAATTCCTTCACAACCCACCACATTCACACAGCTCCCTTTCACTTGTACACCTCTACCCCCTTTCCTTCAATCCTACTTCACCACCACAGTACCTCTGCAGCTGCGCTCACAACCCACCCCTAAACGCCACAACAGACATCCCCTTCCTATTTTAATTTAATTTAGGGAGACTGCACTGGCACATCAGCAGGATTTAGGGGCATCCTTTACACAACTCTCCACCCTATATCACCCCTTACCATTCTCAACACTCTCCTACGGCTGTACAGTCACTGCCTTCAAACACACATCCTTAATAATAACCTTTATTTTTATATAGGCGCTGCCTGCCATGGCACTCAGAGCACTTTACATATAACTAACACAATGTTTCAATCCTCGCAACAACCCTGTGAAGTAGGTTAGGTTGAGAGAATGGTTGACTGGCCCAAGGTCACCCAGTGAGTTTCTGGCTAAGGTGAGACTTATCACAACTTATTATCAGCAGCACTTACTCCTTCCACCTTGTTGCATTCCATCCTTTTCAATTGTGGACCTCCTACCCGAGGCTCACCTTCTCCTTCCCTCCCCTCCCTTTGCCATTGTTTCCAAACACTTGCATATACCTCACTGTGTTTGCTCAGTTTCCAGTTCTAACTCCTGACCTGACTGATGAAGGACCCTGTAAGGCCCAAAAGCTTGCATCCCTGCACCAACTGGAGTTGGTCAATAAAAGATATCACTGTACTACTTTGTCTCTATTGGCACAACAAGGAATACATGTTCTGCCAAAATGTAAGAAGAAATGGGGAACCGTTCCCCTCCCTAGGGCCACTTGTAGTACAAGCTCCAAGGGTCACATAGAAGTCGGGGCTGGAGTGCTTAATGGAAGAGGAGGAAGCTCAGAAAGAGATGGATCCAGATCGTGGATCTGTGCCATGGACTGGTCTCTCCCTCATCTCTGCTCTTTTAACCTGAGCCCAGAGCTCTGCTTTTCAGTATTTGGGGTTAGAACTGGACCAGGGGCCAAATCCAAGAACTGGAACCCCCTACCCCCAAGCCTAGACACAGGTTGCATTTGGCCCCTAGGTTCCCTACTGCTTAAGTAAGCCACCATCCCCCATGGGATCACACATCTCTTATGTCACAGACACACACACCCCACGCATGCACACACACTGGTGCTTCCCCTTATTGCTACCCATAAGCACGCTATTGCTTTCCTCCACATCAATCCCCCTTATTCTTCTACCTACCCCCATCTTACCTGTGACTGCACAACCCTTAGCTTCCATATGCACAAATGCATCTCCTTGCCTACCTCCCGCAGATCTGAACACACCTCAGAGTCCTTGCTCAAGCATTCCTTACTGCAGTTTCCTCAACCTCCTCTCACTCCAAAAGATACACGCTGTGGAGAGGAAGATACACCCTTCTCCTCCACAGCTCTGTCTCCTGCCCTTCTAGTCCTGCTTCTCATTGCCCCCACTACAGTGCCTTCCATTGTTGTCTCACACCCATGCTTCCCCCCTTATAGGCCCCACATACTCTCCTTCCTCCCCCCCCCCCACACACACAACACACACCCTTTCCTTCCCCTCCCACATGTTAATGTCCTATAATGACCTCCCAAACACACCCCTTGCTTCCATCCATACACCCTCACCTATACATTCCAGTTTACCTGTGTTCTTACACACCAAATGCTATGCCTCACCCCAGCGCACAATCCTCCATAACTGCTCCTCTCAAGGGTGTAACAATGCCTTGAGCTGGGGCAGGGGAAGGAAAAGACTATCAGTTCTGACTCCCAGAAGCCCCACCCCTGGCCATGCTGCCCCTCCCCAACCCACCCTCACCTCAGGAAGGAGTCCCCTGAGCTACTGTTGGGAGTGGAGAAAGGAGATTTTCCCTTCTACTGAGGGGCAGGAATTGCTGGGGAGAAGAGTTTCTGCTGTGCCTGATAAGCCCCCCCCCCAAAAAAAAAATCTTTTTGGAGTTGCGGGGAACTCTCCCACTCAGGAAATTGAGAGAGGTCAGCCCCCCCCCCTCCAACGTTGTCACATCAGTGGTTCCTGTTCTCTTTCCTCCCTTTATTTTATGTGTCTCCCCACCATCCCTCAAGGGAACTTCCACCCATTCCTCGTCTCCATTAATGCACCTCAACACCCTCTCCTTAGCCCCTCTGTTACTCCCTTCTTCACTGCACAGTGCACACCCAAGCTCACACCTACTCTGCCTCTCTCAGGCACACAGCTCCTCAAAGTAGCATGTGTTTCTCAGCCCCACAGCAGCTGCAGTCGCTTCTAACTCCTTTAGTGAGTCCTCTGTTGCTTTTTGTCCATTGTGCCACAAAGCATGTGGGGAGAACGGGAGGGGGTGTATTGTTTTATTCTTAGTAATTTAGCCTTGCTGGCCCCATTAGCAGGAATTCCAGGCCGTCACCCTTCCCTCTCTCATATACAGCAGGTAAATGTCTGCCTTTTGTCGACAAGAGACAAAGTAGCTAAGAGGTTACCTTTTATTGGACCAACTTTCAGCCGACATGGAATACCCTTCCTCAGGCAGGTAAGTAACTTTTGGTCAGGCACTTTCTCTGTGGGTACAATGTTGGGGCAAATTCAACACCCCCCTTACACCAGGGCCACTGCAAACCCTCAGAACATCGTATAATGTTCCGTGAATGGCTTGCACAGACAGAGACCAGACCATAGAGCAAATCCCTGTGTACTTGGTTTCCCCAGTCTCACTCCTCTTCTCCATAAATAACTGGGGCTTGCGATACGGAAAGCAAAGAACGCCTGCCTAATTCAGTCCAAAATATCCATCTCTCCACACACCACATATTTATAGATCAAGAGAAGAAGGCAAACCCCAAAGCTTTATTTTAATGAAGGATTAGCAACCGATCGGAGAAGTATCCAAACCATTTGAGGACTTTACTCCCCCCCCCCCCTCCTTTGGCTAACAGCAGTTTGGTGACTCAAAAGCACAAGAGTCCAGTAACTGGAAGCCTCCAATTCAGCTGTTTAGATGTGAAATAGCTTACTATTTCCCCTGATGTGTGTGCGTTTGCTGCATTCCTAGAAGGGACTTTCTGGAAATCACAACGGAGAGTTGCCTGCTCTTCCAATTCCCAGTTTATGCCTCTTTTCACCTAGACACAGATGTGCAGGGAATCCTTTGATCTCCAGTATTCCTTCCAGAGAATTTATTTAGTGCTTGGTTTGGAGGGGAGAGTGTTGGGGAAGCTATTTTAAAGGAGGGGAGAAGTGAGGGAGCTATTTTAAAAGGTCATTAATAGGCTTTCCGAGTCTGGCATAAGAAAAAGCTCCCGGGAAGTTAGCTAGTTAGGGACAGGCTAGGTCTAGAAAGTAAGGATTTTGACTGGGCTTGCCAAGGATTCGGAGTCTGCCTCAGGGCAAGTGTGATGCGTGGTGTGTGCTGCTGCAGCTTGATGCTTTGCGTTCCCTTCTCAGGCTTTTGTTATGTCTGAAAGTGCTGGTATCCCCCTTCCATACACAAGCCACAATCTCCCTTCTGAAATCCAGCACCTCAGCTTTCTGTTGGTCCCTACAGAGAAAGGAAGAGCCTCGGGAGAAAAGAAGCCGGTGGGAAGGGAGGCTTCAGAGTTTGGGCCAGATCCATTGCTTACAATACCCCCCTCTTCATAGAAAACGTCAGCTTTCCCTTACCGTGGTAGAAGTAACCATGGCATCCGTGTGAGTGTTTCCAGAAAAGTCGACATGAAGAGAAAGGTGACTGTAAATACGTTCATTCAAAGTCCCAAAGTTGCTTTGCTGGGCTTGTGCGGAGTTGCTCTAGGAAAGAGGAGCCTTAAACTCTCTGAGTCCCGTGAACATAATCTGCTCGATTATAACAAACCAGCTCAGCCAGATGGCTCTGTGCTCTGCGGATTAACCCCTTGATCACCACTCTCTGCTCCCCCCACCCCCTTCTTCTTTCCCCCTTGCTACCTAGTACCTACCCGTGCCTGCTTTGGGGACTCGAGAGCGGTGGCAATTTTATCTTTTGTTGCAAAACAAACCAACTTCTAGAAAAGCCATTTCCTTTTGGGGAGGGATTAAAGAATCGCAATTTAAAATAATAACAATAATAATGCGAATACTGTTTCTTTGTATTTGCCATTTCATTCATCCCCCACTTCCTGGGACAAACTCTCCCGAGGATTGTGAACAGTATTGGTAACAGGAAATATTTGATCAAATTCCTTTTGCAGTCACAAACATCTACGTGGGAATTCCTCAGAACAGGAGGTTTTTAGAGCATTACATTCTAAGCAGTGGCTGAGCCTCCCCGGTCAAGCTCCCTCCTCCCCCC
The DNA here is from genome assembly GCA_003113815.1 of Sphenodon punctatus. NCBI lineage: Eukaryota > Metazoa > Chordata > Lepidosauria > Sphenodontia > Sphenodontidae > Sphenodon > Sphenodon punctatus. The sequence continues at coordinate 1,111,238 of QEPC01014017.1, forward strand.
AATGTACCCATACAAACAGGTCAAACTGTCAACATGTGCTGCTATTCTTACCCCACACTCAGAAGTCATTAAAGGGCACATAAAATAGGTGGAGACATGCAAGAGGAACTAATGTACATGCCCCCCCCGCTTTCATTTAATTCCAAACTTTAAACCTTCTGTTTATTGGTTTAGCTTTATTTTATTAATCAATCAAGAGTCAAATCTCTCTCTCTGGCTGAGATATCCGTTTGCCAAGAAGAGAAGCCGGCCGGAGAATCCTTGCTCGCCTTTTGCATTTGTAGATCACGTCCATTAGGGAAGGGAGCGTGCCAAAGAGATGGAAAGTAGATTTGCAGCCAGCAGTGACTGGCTTACAAGCGACTTTTTTTTAAAAAAAAAGAATGATCGCTCAACACAGAGAAAGAGTGCTGATAATTTTAGCTCCCTGCCTCTAAAGTCTCCCTCTAAACTTACAGACTTAAATCATCTTTGCTGCTGGGTTCAAATACAATGGCGCTATCAAGGAGGTCACCCAGGCCCTTTTGAACAATTGCAATTCGCCACAGGGGGACGAGTCTCTTTCAGGATGTTGTGGCTTAAATAATTGCTTTATTTCAGCCAAGAGCTTTCTCCCCTTCAAGCTTTTAGCAAGTGTGACCACACCTTTAACACCCCCCAGAACCTCTCCTACCTCCCCCCGTCCTTTTCCCTGGACCTTTAGGTCCACCAGCCCATTCATCACCATTTCGGTGTGAAATATATCATCCACCTAGAACTTGAGCATGCTGGCACCTGATTTATTTTGTCAAATGACACCACTGGGAGAAAGCTGTGTCCGTCCTTACACACATTGTACCTGCCTCATCATCACTGCTTGAGATGATTGTCACATCAGCCAAGATCCCGATCTTCCACCGCTGCGTTTTCTTCTAGAAGTTGCTGCTCTACCAATCCACAAAGTAGATCAAACTCTTCCCACTTGGCGTTTCTGCAGATCTTCCATCAAAGTGTTCTTATTTAGTTTAATTTATTTATTTATGTATTTATTTTTGTCGAGCCCTTTGTAACAAAACAAAGCACACAAAAAAAGAGAGGAAATCAACTTAGTGTAGTCAGATCATCATACCAAGAGAGAATCTTTCCTGGGGGCTGGGGCAGGCGAGAAATAAAGTCTCCACGTAGCAGTCAAAGGGTTAAAATCTCTGCAGCCAGAGAAGTCCGGAGCCGAGAAGTTCGCAATTGCCAGCCAGTCGAGCAAAAAACGGAGGGCAACAAGTAGGCTACAGAGTAAGTGATTCTGCATAGAGGGGGGCTGGCTGGCTACCTCTAATGGGAGGGAATCCAACCAGAACCTTGCATTGTTCGCAGCTTGAGAGCTTTTTTTTCTTTTTCTTCCCTCGCCATGTGCTTGTGGCTGGGTCCGCGTGCAATCAACACGCCTTGTAACTCGAGATGTTGACACCTTAATCTTGCCAAATATGCGCTGCAAAAGGCAGACCAGGGTGCTTGCACGGCACGCTGGGGAAAACCGGAGACAACCAACCGTTCAGGCTTGCATTTTCCCCAAAACTTCGGCTGAGGATTTTCAAGGTGGGATCGTATTAGCCAGTTCTTTGCGCTAGTTTCATCACTTACCTTTAAAAGCCTGTGATCTCCACCCCCACCCCCCATTTCTCCCCTGTAGCTTTCAATATGATCCAAAGTCAAGAGGGGTGGGACCCATTACCTTCTCAAGAGCCTTTACGCAAGCATTATTGAGACCACACTAACGAACTGTTAAGGCCAATAGCATGTCCCAGACGAATTTTTAAAAAGAGTGGAGAAGACGTTAATCGAGGATAGGTCCATAAACAGCTATCAGGCAAGTGGGTCAGGGGATGAGACCCACTATGTGTAAAGGAGAAGGAAAGGATCGCTCCATCTGATCATTTCCTATGAAGTATCCATTGCTAGAAACAGGATGCTGGGCTAGATGGACAATTGGTCTGGTCCGATATAGGGGGTATTATGTTCTTTTGACTGTTGTGATTTGGTTACTGATGTCTGATCCAGTACCTATCCCCAGTCACTGAAAGGCTGAGCTCAGGAGAAGGGAGCAGAGAGGAGGGCATGCACACAAGGAGAGGGGACAGATCCATGATCTGGAGCTGCCTTTTCCTGAGTACCCCAAAGGACCTCCACCCCCAACTTCTATGAAGCCCTCAGAACTTATATTAATTTTCAAGGTCGCCTCTGGGAGGGAAAAAGTTCCCCACCTGGTCTGATTGATGATGTTGTTTATGTACATATGCACAAACACAGAGAGATGTGCATGTGATGTGTGTACACACACACACACACACATTTAATTTTTCTCCTACTTGTTAAAAGCAATTTGTATGTTATGACCTTGTAATGCATATGAAATGGGCCAGGAGGAATTAATAAGTGGATGGCTCAAATCGATCTCAAATTAAGTTTTATCTTTGTCTTAGGTGATTAGAAAAGAGGGCATTAGCGTTTGGCTGCTGGCTGTTAGCTTTTGCAATAGCACCACTTTGTGGTTGAACTATTGAATAGAAACTGAAAGGTGTGGAATGATGGGTGTTTGTGTGCGTACTTCAAGCATTTCATTGTCTGTTGTGTTTCCACGGTGGCCTTGATACAAACTGAAGCTGTAATGGAAATGCTTTCCCCGCTACCTTTCGGGAACCATTTTATTATTGAGAGGTAGTTTGGGGCTCTGGATGAATGAAGGGCAGGATTGATGCTTTGCCCTTGTGAGTATTTTGCATTAGCATATACGCATTAGCATTTTGTGCCCAACTAGTAAGGACATAAAAACAGGACAGAACAGCAGGTCCCTTCCTTAATTGTATTATTTACCATTTATATAGCTCTTCCAGTGTTCAAAGTGCAATACAATGTATATCTAGTTCACCCATGCAGCAAAGTCATTATTATTCTTATTTTATGAATGGGGAATAGAGACTGAGAGCTGGTGACTTGCCTACGGCCACTCACTGAGTTCATGTCTAAGGGTGGATTAAATGAGATGATAGCAGCCCACATTAGCCTTCACCAGGTGCGTTCCCACATGCCTGTCTATTAGGCATCTACCATGTGGTCACCAGAAAGCCAGCATTCACAGAGGAGTCCAGGGATATTGCAGGCCCACTGTGTAAGCCAATCATCATGGCTAATGGGTGCCCACATGACTGCGTCTCATCAATTAGATTCACCCTCAGCCTTGCTGGCATCTAGGTCCACTCTCGCATAGAGCCCCACTTAGCGTACCCAGCCAGCTGAGAGGTAGTAATGGTAGCAGTCTTCTTCTCCCCCTGTGGCTGCCTCTCAGCTGAGAGACACTCCAGAGATCTCTCTCCCCCCCCTCACAGTCTCCCTCCCCCACAACTTCTCAGCGGAGAGGCAGTGAGGGAGGGTGATCTCTAGCTCATCTCTCAGCTGAGCGGCAGCTGCAGAGTAAGAGATTGCTAGCACCACTGGTGGGAAGGTACTGCAAGCACATGAAATACAAGCGGGGGGTTGCCCGTTTATTAGACTGGATGTGCTAAACATGTGACTGGGGATTGCACAGACTGAACACAGACTCCAGCAGGCTGTTGTGTCATTGGATAACATCCTAAAACAGGATTTGAACCCTGGTCCCAGGGTCCAAATCCAACAGCTAAGCCAATAGGGTACACAGCCAGTCACTCCCCAGTCACAATAAGAAGAAAATAAATAGACAGCAGAGTTGGCACAGAGCTAGACAACAACCTGTCACCAGCTCAGGAGTACACAATGATGACCCATAGATACAGGTTCTGGGGTCCCAAGATACCAAATTTCCTCCTGAGTGGGAGATTTATTTATTTATTTAAAGCTAAATATCCCAGCCTCTCCCACCTTATGGCAGATCAGGATGGCTTACAATTTTAATAAAATATATAAATTACAATAAAAATATACAAGTATCAATATCAAAATCAATATCAAATATTAATAAAACCAGACCAATACAGTGATAAAACAGGTATCCCAGAAAAATATCCCCCCCTCTTTACCCTTTCCACACCCACCCACTCCCTCATCAAATACCTGGTGGAACAGCCAAGTCTTACACTGCCTTTGGAAGGAGGAGAGATTCAGGGATGGACGGAGCTCCACCGGGAGGGAGTTCCACAGTCTTGGAGCGGCCACCAAAAATGCCCTCTCCATCGTCCACAGCCGACGAATGCGGGAGACCTCAAGAGGGGTGCCCTCTGATGACTGCAGGGGCCGATCCAGAACCTGGGGAGTGGGCGAGGGAATGAGGCAGTCCCGCAGATAGGTAGGGCCCAAGCTATATAGGGCTTTAAAGGACAGTACCAACACCTTGAATTGAGCCCAGAAGACTATAGGCAGCCAGTGCAACGAATGAAGCACCGGTGTTATATGCTCACAGTGACCCGTCCCCACAAGGTGGCGGGCCACCGCGTTCTGCACCAGCTGCAGCCTCTGGACCATCACCAAGGGTAGCCCTATGTAGAGTGCATTGCAGTAGTCTAATCTCGAGGTGATGAAGGCTTGAATGATGGTGGCAAGGTCAGAGCCTGAAATGTACGGCCAAAGCCAACACACAAGATGTAACTGGCAAAAAGCATTCCTCGCCACAGTCGCCACCTGAGTATCCAGGCAGAGCTGTGAATCGAGAGGCACCCCCAGACTCTGAACCTGAAGGACCAAGGCGGTCAATGATGGGGACCTCTTCCATGCCTGGCCCACTCCACACCCTGTGACAAACACCGTAGAGATCTGTCCAAATACTTTGCCAGTTCCTTTACCACTTGTCATAGTAGTAAACTGAACCAATACTTGCACCCCAGACTCAGGTATGGGATGTGAAAATATGTCCCTTCTGATTTTACCTGATGGATCAGGGCTGCCCTTCTGCTCACTCTGAATTATGGTTACTCCATTACTGAGGACGTAAAGGAAAAAACAAAACAAAAATCAACTTTTGTCCTGGGGATTGTTTTCCCCCTGGATGTCAGCATTGCTTTTAGGTTAGTTTTCAAAACCCAGTGAAAGAAACTGAAATGGTCTGTCAGGAGAGGTTTTCTGTGGCATCTGGAAAAAAATATCTTTGAAAAGCTAGAAATTTGAAAAGTGATACTTATCAGAGACCTTTTATATAACAGGGGAGGGGAATTGGTCTGCACTGTTTTGAAATAAATCTGAGGGCTCATTCACACAACCCTTTCAAATTTACTATGAGTTCTATGGCCTGTGTTTGCTTTGTCCTGTAACAAATATTCACAAATCTGCTGTTTCCCCTGCAATTCCATGGCCACATTCCTCCCTAATTCCCTGTGTTATTTTCCCAAATCAGACACCATTCAGGGTGGAACTCTGCACTCTCTTTCACCAAAGTTTGGGATTCAGCAGCTTTTTTTCCTCAGCATGTCAGGGCTGGATTTTGAGCCCCGACATTCGGAGGGAAAAAAGCCACTGGACGAGGCTGATGATGACACTTTCAGCTCCGTGCCCACGTGCGGAGCTCAGCGTACGTTTCCTGGCCGGGAGATTCCCAGCCAGAAGACTCGCCAGCCCCGGTAACGTTGGCAAGTGGCCTTATTTAATGCAACTTCTACGATTTATGTTCAGCTGTGCAACTGCAAATACTAGTATTTGAACTTCCTCAGAGTGGCATGGAGGAATGCCCTTGTGATATCCCTGCATGCAGTGTTCCACAAGCAGCATGGAATTGTGGAAGGAGGGTCTGCTCTGATCACACCTCCATGGTTGCTTGGAGTCAGGAAATGACAAACAGGAAATAATGTATCAGGGACTGAAGCCTGCTCCATGCTAATCGTCAAGTAACACACAACAACTTTGCTGCTTGGAAGAGTCAGTTTCCTGTAAGCAAATCCTTTGCATGTGTTGGCAGAGAGCAGAGAATCATCCAGGAGCACAGGAAGTGGTAAGGATTTCACACAACACTCAGAACATGGGTTTTTACCACAATAGACTGTTGTGTGAATTAGCTTGTAGGGAATCAGTTTCAGGCCCTGACGTAAGTGGATGAAACTTTGCTGATGCCAGTGGAATTTTATTTTCTTTCACCCGGGCTGAATTTTACTTAATGGGTAGGTATGTTCTCCCAACATGCAGCACAACCAGCATTTTTTAAAGGGGGTAGGGAAGAAAGAAGCCCCACTCCTGGCTCCTTGAATAATTGCATCTTACCTGCTCTAGTCCTCACAGCCACAACCTTCCTGGGAAGGCTGCTGAGGGAGGATGCTAAGCAACCATGAGCACTTCCTGCAGGAGCAGAAGAGGTCAGTGACGATGTCAAGGGGTTGCAAGCAACCCTCCCCAAATATTTCCTGCTGCCCCTTTCACTAACCCACCCACCAGAGAGGTAAAATAGCTTCAGCCTAAAATCCTTGTTCCCTGACAATAGACTTTGCCACCCCTTTGCTAATTATTCTAGCACACACACACCCCTTGTAGAAGTGCCCTATTGTCACAGATTCTCTGTACCCCATTTAGCCAGGTGCTCAGGGGAGCTTATATACTTTTCCTCCTGACCACCGTCTAGTGTGGCCAAATATACAACATTTGGATGCCACTTATGCGAAATACAGGTTGCAGGGCTGTATTGACTCCAATGCAGCCCTCCAACCTGCCTTTGTCATAAATGTCCTCTAAAGTAGGCGGCCAATAAATGTAACGAAATAAATAAATAAATAAAATTAAGTTTGCATATCTGGCCACCCTCCCTCCTTCCTCCCACACCAAGTAAAGCCCCCCTGCCCTGCAATCTTTAGTAAAGCTGCATAGACCAACAATGAGAGGGGCCTAAAAGTTTCACTGCAAGTTCACCCAGTGGGTCAAATTCAGCAGTATTTGTAATTTGGCTAGAATGGGGTGTCCAGTTCATTAAACCACTAGCCACATCTGGTGAATTGGGAATCCAGATGTGACTGAGTTATTAATTGCTATTGTGCGAGTCAAGATTGTCAGCAGCCACTCTGAGGAAGTCAAAATACTTCTAGCTGAACAGAAATCTTAGACGCTGCATTAAGAAGTGCTGTGTCTGATAAATCTGTGCCAGAATCCCAAACTTTGGTGAAAGAGAGAGAGTGCAGATTCACCCTGAATGGTGCCTGATGACTGTTGAATAAATAGATATAAGCAAACACGTGAAGTACTTTTACCTGTACTGCCTGGGTGTATTCTTCAAGGTAGGGGTGGGGGAACCTTTTGCTTCTTGGGCCACTTTGAAAATTAGTCTAAGTCCCGTGGGTTGGATAGCAATTGGAGGTGGCGGGGTCTTTTATTTATTTATTATACAGATTTATAATCTGCATTAAGGGGTATGTTCAGGATGGGGAAAGGAAGGGTAGTATTCAGATCATGGACCTATCCTTGGTGCATTCCCTGATCATCACTCCCTTCCTCTGAGTTCACTGTTTCAGTACTTGCAGGTAGGGACTGGATCCACAGGACAGACTGAGGAACTGGGAAGGGGCCAAATAAAAAACAGCTTCAGACCAGATTTGGCCCCTGGGCTGGCGGCTCCACACCCCTGATGTAAGGCATTTGCTATTAAATGAATGTGTATCGCTTAAATGGGGCCATTGTAATTACTCCTGTGTTTTGTCTGCAGTTTCTGGCGGACGCTACAACACTGGATTAGGTTTCGTTTTAAAAACCCTGATCAGTGTCTAAAATAATCCAGTTATCGTCAGAACTGGGTTAGACAAATGTCATGGTGAAAACATTGGTGTATTTCAGAGCTGTGCTGATATTAGACCACTGGGTTTTTAAAACAAGTGCTAAGTAAGTGTAGACAAGGAATAAGATAGTAGGATCTTGTAATTCTTGGGTGCTAGAGTGGCCAGTTATGCACATTTTAGAGGACACTTATGGAACCAATGCAGCCCTGCAACCTGTATTTCTCATTAGTGTCCTCTAAAATATGCATATCTGGCCACTCTATTGGGTGCTCAGAATGGCACTCAGAGGGCTATGCAGGATTAATCTATGAAAGTGCCAACAGATCCTCAAAGCATGGGCACAAACCTATAAACTCATTCCCTTGAAATCCATTGGGACTAGTTAGGTGAATAAGAATATTCAGTTGAGAAATTTGTGCCAGAATTCAGCTACTTCAGGCCAGATACAGCTAGGGTTGCCTCCTTTCCATGTTTTGACATGGAGCCTTTGGGTTCCATGGGAAGCCTCAATTTCTCTGCCTCCGCCAGAGAAACGTTGCTTCCAAAGAGGCGGCAGGGGACGTTCATGTCAGAAAGGGGGTGGACCATAGGGAGTTTCCTGCTCCCTTTGTGTGGGAGGCCGTGATGTCACAATGCTCTAAAAAAAGGTGGGGTTACGTGAGAAAGGGGGCATTACAACTTTGTCTTATCCCTTTTCTATTGTGGCACTGCCCCCCGTGAGGCATTGTGCTGTCATGTTGCTCTATAAGGGGCAGAGAGGAGAGATCAGAAAGGGTTGTGACAGCCCCGATATGCCCCACCCCCTCTGATGTGGTCCTGCTCTCTCCATATTTCTTCTGGGGGGAGGTGGCAACCCTTGATGCAGCACAGTGATGAACACAATCATACTTCATTTAAATTAATACAGCATCATCAATTTATCTGTATGCCAGGTTAAGGAAGTGCGTAATGCTTATGAAAACATCTGGGTTCCGCCCCGGCTATGGTACTGAGACGGCGTTGGTGGCCTTGATGGATGATCTCCGCCGGGAGATGGATGCAGGATGTTCGACCTTTTTGATCCTGCTAGATCTCTTGGCCGCTTTTGATACCGTGGACCATGGGCTGCTGTTGAGATGACTGCAAGACTTGGGGGGGTCTGGACGGGACTGTCCTTGAGTGGCTCATTCCTCTCGGGGAGAAGCCAGCGGGTGGTGCTGCGGGCTGAAATATCTAGCCCCCGGGCCTTGACCTGCGGCATTCCGCAAGGTTCCATTCTGTCTCCACTGTTGTTCAGTGTGTACATGCAGCCCCTGGGGGAGATCGTGAGAGGGTTCGGGGTGCGATGTCACCAATATGCTGATGATACTCAGCTGTACCTCTCGTTTTCAACTGACGCAGGTCCTGCTGTTTCGTTACTCTCCCAATGTTTGGAGGCCGTGGCGGATTGGATGCAGCAGAGCAAACTGAAGCTCAATTCTGATAAAACAGAGGTGATGGTGGTGGGAAGGGCGGGGGAGGTGCTGGCCCCCCTGATAGGGGAGGTTCGCCTGCCTGTTGCTCTTCAGGTTCAGAGTCTGGGGGTGGTTTTGGATTCGGGTCTCCATCTGGATCGGCAGGTGGAGGTGGTGGCTAAAACCGCCTTTCGTCAGCTGTATCTGGTACGGAGGCTTTGGCCTTACCTCTCCAGGCCCGATCTGGCCACTCTCGTCCATGCCTTCATCACCTCGAGGCTAGACTACTGCAACGTGCTCTACGTGGGGCTTCCCTTGTTTCTGGTTCGGAGGCTGCAGCTAGTGCAGAATGCGGCAGCCCATCTCCTGACGGGGACGGGGCGGCGTGAGCACATAACACCGGTGCTCCGCGCTCTGCACTGGCTGCCTATAGCATACCGAGCCAGATTCAAGGTGTTAGTATTGATTTACAAAGCCCTGCACAGTCTGGGCCCCTTATATCTTGGGGACCGCCTTGCCCTCCGCTCCTCAGAGTGATCCCTTGGGTCCACCAGGGACACCATTCTGGAGGTCCTCCGTGTAAGACGGGGGGCCACAATGGAGAGGGCATTCTCAGTGTCCGGGCTGCGGTTATGGAATTCCCTCTCAGAGGAGGTTCACCTGGCCCCGGGCCTGTTGGCCTTTCGACGTGTCTGTAAGACTTGGCTGTTTGCCCGGGCCTTCGGAATGGAGGGTGGGGGGTGGGTTAATTTTTTTGTGGGGGGTGTTTTAAATTTGTTTTAATGATGTTATTGTAGATTTTTTATGTTTAATTTTTTTTAAATAATATGTTGGAAGTCGCCCTGAGATGCTGTGGGCATGGGGGGCGGCATATAAATATAATGAAATAAAAATAAATAAATAAATAAATAAAACAAGAGCCTGTGGAACAACGGTAATTCCAATATTTTCAGGCAGCGGTTGCTGCCTGAAACTTAAATGCACAGCCACTCTCCATTATAAAGAGGGGACTGCTGAAGCCCCGATTTTGAAGAAACCACTTGAGCTACATTGCTGAAAATGTATCCATGGCTATAGGTTGTGAGGACCATCATATGCACAAAGTTTGAAGAAGATTCATCAGGAAAATAAAATGTTATGACTGTTTAAAAAACCTTAATTGGTTGTGGTCAAAATTCACAGCGTCCTCACAATTTTGAATCATCAATATTTCCTTCCCCTGGATGAGTTGGGCCCCCAAACATCACAGGCTTCCAGCATGAGATCAATAACAACTGTTTTTGAAATATGATAGTAATTGGTGCAGCCAAAACCGAGCTGTTATTAAATAAAAAATCAGTTCTGCAAGCTCACGCATGCGCACTTGAGGGCAAGAAACACAGCTCGGTACTGAAGCCTCGTACATGCTCAGTTGAGCAGCTGATGACCTGAAAGGTACGTGACTCAACTTTAAAAAAACACGCAACGTTATGAGAATGCAGCTCCGTCACAAAGACTTTACACTCCAGTCAGTTTCGTGTTTGTTACACAGTGCCCCACTTCCCCGGCTCCCGGAGAGGGCAGAGGAGCGGAGCCAGGAAGCGGGGCACTGTGTAACGGATATGAAACTGACTGGAGTGTAAAGTGTGTGCAACGGAGCTGGATTCTGAAAGAGACGTGATTTTCAATAGTAGGGTTTAAAATCTACTTTTTACAATCACGTACCTTTCAGAAGCCAGGTATCTTTCACGTATCTTTCAGAATCACGTATCTTTCAAAAGAAGGTGGTTCTTTGCAGAATAGCTGCACAGGTTTTTGCAAGAGGAGAACATGATCTTTTCTTAGGGCACTCTTTTTTTCCAGGGTGCACACAGGGTGCAGCAGCACCCAGAAAGTAGGAACCGGAATGCCCGGTAAGGGCAGCAGCAGCAGCCGCCACCTGCCTTGGGCAGATTATAGATCGTGCGGTGGAGGGCGGGATTGGTGGGTGGGTTCCCACCACATTTTCCCATCACATTTTCCCATTATTAAACATGAATTTCTTATAATTCGAGAACAAACACTTTTTTCACAGTGCATTAAGTCTGTGCTTTACATGTATACAAATTTAATACAAACATAACATTATACAATTCATTGTACACAATGCAGTTGCATACAAACAAACAGACTTAATGAACTGTGAAAAAAGTGTATGTTGTCGAATTATGATAAGAAATTCATGTTTAATAATGGGGAAATGTGAACATTTAGTTATTGATGAAAATGAATATAAGTATGTATGGTAAGGAATTAAGTACATATAACATATATGTTGATGATGGTAAAATATTAAATATTGGTCGAATTTTGAAATAATTTTAATGTTTTTGGCGTTTATATTCATTGCAATGTATGGAGTTGAATGTTTTTTGAATTGTAATTGTCCAGATTTTTTTTTTTTATTTGAAGAAAACATTTGTGCATTTAAGGTTTTTTTAAACTTTCAAGTTTTTTGTTTTGCTTATTGTTATACAGATACAAACACTCGGGGGGGGGGGGGG
>QEPC01014017.1:1136844-1174770 GCA_003113815.1 Sphenodon punctatus
GGGGGGTGTCCCCCCTTCCACCCGCGCAGCCTGGGAGGGGGAGGGAATTAATATTTCATTGGTTTCAATGGGGACACAGCGCCCCATTGAAACCAATGAAATAAAACCGGTACCGGTTACCGGATTTAATCCGGGAATCCGGTTTTCGTAGAACCGGTAACCGGTAAATCCGGTAACCGGTAATGGGCCCAGGGTCCCACCACTAGTGTCTGGAGTTAAGCTTTCAGTTTTGGTGGTTGCTACTGAAAATTAGGCTCTGGTAATTGGTGCCTTTCTCTCTGGTATAGCCCTTCACTGACATGCTGTGAACTGCAGAAGCTTACAGAGTGTTAGCAGCTCCTTGAATGAAAGGCACATACTGTAGTGGTTATTTCTGGGAACAGGGCTGGGTCCACAATTAAATTAAGTAGCAGAGCTCCCGGTAGGTGCAGAGCTCGCCTCTTTGAGCAAAAACAGACATGCATATAACTCCGCTTTAACACCACTTCAACATTTCTTAGGCATGTTGCAGGACTGTATTGGCACCCTATGCAGCTCTTCAACATGCCTAAGAAATGTTAAAGCAGAGTTAAAGTGCATGTCTGTTTTCACCCTTTGTGCAAATCAGATGAGTGAAGCTAGAAAACACTTGCTATTCCTTGAGTTATGGTACTAGTTGTGTGAGAGAGTCTGTGTGTGAGAATTTGTATATGTATGTGAGAGGGGTGGTGGTATGTGTGTGTGTCTATGTATGTATGTGTGAGAAAGATCAGAGACTGTGTTAAGTGTGTCTGTGTCAGAGTGAGTGTGTCTATGTATGTGAGTCTGAGAAGGATTGTGTCTGTGAGAGGTCAGAAAGTGTGTGTGTAAGAATGTATGTATGTATGTATGTGAGTGTGTGTGTCAGTGTGTGTTTATCTATGTATGTGTGTTTCTGTGAGTGTGTGTGTGAGAGAGCGAGAGCACGTTGCTCCCTCTCCCGCCTCATGCCCTCGTCCTCCCTCCCATGGCTGTCCCCTCTTCCCACTCTCCCCCTGTGCCCCCACCTCTCCCCATGAGGCTGTCCAGTTGGCTCCCTTCAACTGATTATGGGGTGGGGGGGCAGCGTGAATTGATTATGGGGGCACAAATGAACTGGTGGGGGCAGCGTAAATTGATTGGGGCACAAGTGAACTGGTTATATATCTAGAAGAATCTCTTTGCATGGCATAATGTGCTTAATAGGCTGCATTTTGGGGTGTCTTGTGTGTTTGATTGTGGCTTGGTCATTTGGAATTTAGTGCTCTGCACGTGCTTTATTATGTGCTTTCTGCTTGTGGTATGCTTGTAGTTGGAATTGTGGGAAACACCCAGTTGTAAACCATCATTGAGGGTGCAGTGAGCACAGACAACCTCCATTTTGAGGAAGGGCAATAGCGCCTTTAAAGTTAATTCACATGCATGTGAGCTGGGCAGTGCCCCCAGGCCCACTGAGCCAGGCAGCGCCCCTAGGCCTGCTGGCGGCTTTGACAAAGGGGAGCCCCATATCTTTTCAGGAGCTAGCAACGCCCCTGCATGCTGGTGCGTCGGCAGGGTGTGCACACAGCTGCACACGCATCCCCACTTACTCCCCACTCATCTGCACCCATGGAGCAACCGCTGTTTCCCCCGGTTGCTCCGTGCATGGGGGCGAGTGGGGATGCGTATTAGGCATGTTCATGGGTGGGAGAGGCCCGTGTAAAAAGGGCCATATTCTCACAACTGTCTATCTTATACTGTCTTAGGTAGGAATTTAGGATAGAATAGATATTGCTTTACATCTTGGAAAATCTGCAAATATGGTTCTGAGATTATTATGGCTGCTATTTCACTAACTCTTCTTAATGAAGTTATTGCTAACAGGAATACTGTCTTTAAACCCGCACTCCATAACCATTTCATTTGCACCCCCCATATAATCAATTCAAGCTGCCCTGGGGGTGCAAATGAAATGGTTATGGGTGGGAGCAGCGTGAATTAATGATATGGGGGGTGGGGGCACAAATGAAATGGTTATGGGGTGGGGGCAGCATGAATTGATTATGGGGGCATAACTGAACTGGTTATATATACGTGTCTTTTCATGGCATAATGCGCTTAATAGGCAGGCTGTATTTTGGGTGTCTTGGGTATTTGATTGCAGTGCCCCCAGGCCCACCAGCAGGAGGCCGATCTTGGCCAGGGGCCCATTGCACCCTAGCTACACCCCTGCTCTAGTGTGCGTGACATCAATGTGAATGAGTGTGTGAGGTGAGAGCATGTGTGGTTTAGTGTGTGTATGGATGAGTGTGTTTGTGATCAGTTAGAATGAGTGTGTGTGAGAGGTGAGAGCACGTGTGTGTGAATGTGTGTGTGACCCCTTTTACATGAGATGCACTCACGCAGTGGCATGGGCGGGTACGTCTCGTATGAAAGCAGTCGCTTGTGCGCTCCTTTGTAACATGCACCTCCCCCCATCACCCCTGCACAGAGAAACCTGCAAAAAAACATTGCTCGATGTGGGGGGATGGGTGAGCGCCTGCGTGCACCTGCCGTGTCCTTGTGTCTGGGGCCAGCTTATGCATTAACAAAAGTATTACGTTTCAAAAGAAGGGCAAATTACCTAGACAAAAACCCTTCGGTTTAAGAAGCTCGTTAAGGCAGCATTACAAATTATACTCAAATGTTAACATGACAGTAAACTGTATGTTAAGGCAACTTTATTAAATATCAGACCCATCTATACAGTTTTCTTTCCTCATTCGTTAATTTAAAAAATAGTATTACTTAACTGACATTAAACTGTATATGTTCCTCATCACGTATAAGTATTGTTGATTCACCATACCACACATATGCAGCTTAATTTCAGTTATCATTAAAAAAAAATTATTAATGAATGAGAAAAGAAAAATGTATAGATTTGTCTGGTATTTAATAAAATTGTCTTAACATACAATTTACGGTCATGTTAACGTTTGAGTATAATTTGTAATGCCGCCTTAACGAGCTTCTTAAACAGAAGGTTTTTTGTCTAGGTTAAGAACATAAGAAATGCCATACTGGACCAGAACAATGGTCCATCAAGCCCAGAATCCTATCTTCAACAGTGACCAATCTCTGTTGCTTCAAGTACCCAACGGGTCATTATGGAACAATCCATTCCCTACTGTTCACTCCCAGCTCCTGACAGTAAGAGGTTACATTCCCCAATCCTACCTGGCTAATAGCTGCTAATGGACCGATCCTCCAGAAACTTGTCCAACCCTTTCTTAAATCCAGTTATACTACTGGCCTTGACCGCTTCCTCTGGCAACAAATTCCACAACTTAATTGTGTGTTGAGTGAAAAAATACTTAATTTTATTTGTTTTAAATCTGCTACCTGTTAGTTTCATGGAGTATCCCCCTAGTCCTACTACTATCTGAGAGGGTAAATAATCATACCCTATTAACATGTTCTACACCACTCATGCTTTTATAAACTTCTATCCTATCCCTTCAGTCGTCTCTTCTCCAAGCTGAAGAGTCCCAAGCTATCCAGCCTCTCTTCATAGGGGAGCTGTTCCGTACCCCTTATCATTTTTTTTGCCCTTCTCTGTACCTTTTCTATTTCAACAATATAGTTTTTGAGATGGGGTGACTAGAACTGCACACAATATTCAAGGTGTGGTTGCACCATAGACTTATATAGTGGCATTATGATATTTTCAGTTTTATTTT
The DNA here is from genome assembly GCA_003113815.1 of Sphenodon punctatus. Classification (NCBI taxonomy): domain Eukaryota; kingdom Metazoa; phylum Chordata; class Lepidosauria; order Sphenodontia; family Sphenodontidae; genus Sphenodon; species Sphenodon punctatus. Next base: position 1,140,543 of record QEPC01014017.1, read on the forward strand.
CTATCCCTCTACAAATAATTCCTAACATCCTGTTTGCTTTTTTGACGGCCGCCGCACACTGAGCTGAGGATTTCAATGTATTGTTCACAGTGACTCCAAGGTCCTTTTCCTGAGTGGTTACTCCTAATTTAGAACCCAGCCGTGTATGTAAAGTTTGGATTGTTTTTCCCTATGTGCATCACTTTGCACTTGTCCACATTAAATTTCATCTGCCAGTTAGATGTCCAGTCACCCAGTCTTGCAAGATCCCCCTACAATTCTTCACAGTCCGCTTGTGTTTTAACTACCTTGAACAACTTGGTATCATCTTCAGATCACCTCACTCCCCTTTCCAGATCATTAATGAATACATTAAACAACACTGGTCCCAGTACAGATCCCTGGGGCACTCCACAATTTACTTCTTTCCATTGTGAAAACTGACCATTTAGTCCTACTCTTTGCTTCCTATTCATCAGCCAGCTACCAGTCCACAATAAGACACTTCCTCCTATCCCATGAGTTTTTAATTTCCTCAAGGGTCTCTCATGAGGGACCTTATCAAATGTTTTCTGAAAATCCAGATACACTATATCAACTGGCTCCCCCTTATGCACATGCTTGTTCACACCCTCAATAAATTCCAATAGATTATATTTATTTATATTAAAAAAATTATCCAGCCCCTCCTACCCACAGGGCAGCCCGGGGTGGTGAACAACAAATATAAAAAAACATTAAAACAATAAAACATTTAAAACAGTTAAAACCCCCACATTATGCAGGGAAAAAAAACTCCCATCCACCCAACCCTTACCCCTCGCCAAAGGCCTGATGGAACAGCCAGGTCTTACATAAACGTTGAAATAACAGGAGAGTGGGGGCCAACCGATTAGTGAGGCACAACTTTCCTTTGCTAAATCCATGTTGACTCTCCCTCCATTAATCCATTTTTATCAATATGCCCCGTGATTCCGTTCTTAATAATAGTCTCCACCATTTTGCCCGGCACAGATTTCAGGCTCACTGGTCTGTAATTTCCAGGATCACCTCTGGAGCCCTTTTTAAATATTGGCGTTACATTTGCTACCCTCCAGTCCTCCGGTACAATGGCAGATTTTAGCGATGGGTTACAAATTACCAGTAGTAGGTCTGCAATTTTATATTTGAGTTCCTTCAAAACTCTGGGGTGTAAACCATCTGATCCCCGTGATTTGTTATTATTCAGTTTGTCAATTTGCTCAAGAACCTCTTCCAGAGTCACATTGATCTATGACAACTCTTCTGATTCATCACCTACAAAGAGTAGTTCCGGCATGGGTATTACCCAAACATCCTCTGCTGTGAAGACCAAAGTAAAGAATTCCTTCAGCTTCTCTGCAATGGCCTTTTCCTCCCTGAGCACCCCTTTTACCCCCTGGTCATCTAATGACCCAACTGGCTCTCTTGCTTCTGACGTACTTAAAAAATACATCTCTTCCTTTAGTTGTGTTCCGTGTTTTCGGATGGACGTGTGGTCTTCCCACCCCCGGAGCTGCTCTGGGGGGTGCATCCCCACATGCGCCCACTCTGAGCCCTGCTGGGGTCTGGATCAGACGGAGTCAGCGTGTTCCCTGGCCTGAGGTCCGCCAGCGTAGCGCCCTCCCCTCACAGAGTTGCGTGTTAGAGCGTCCGCAATGCTATGGTGGTGTTCAGGGCAGCAGGTGGCTGGAAGCCAAGCAGCAGCGTGGGTCCATGCATTAGACAGACAGCTGCTCCACTTTGGGCCAGTGTCCTGGGCTTGGCTGGCCCACTCTGTGGGTGGAGCTCCAGGATTTTCTGGAGCTCTGCCAGCAAAGCTGCCCTGGGGAGGAGTAGCACGCAGCCTGCTCCGCCTGCACATTTGGCGGGGCGCCTTTGGACGAATGAGTCACCTGGAAGTGAAGTGGGCTGACGCGGACAGCACTGGGGCAGCCCGCCCTTCTAAACACACCCAATGTCTGAGCCCAGGATGTGTGGCAATTCATGCTTTAACGTGAGCTCACGCCCTGCACATCAGCAACATGAAAAGCCAATGTGGCCTAGTGGATAGGGTGTTGGATTTACACCTGGAAGAACAGGCTTAAAATCTTGATTTTGCCATGAGCGCTCTGCGTAGCCCTGGCCGCGTCAGTGGGTGCCTTTAGTTTGAGTGCTCCAGGGGCAATGATGGGGCAACAGCGACCTGTAAATGGTTCCTGTGTAGGGTGGTCATTCCTCCCCTTTAAAAGAGGACACTGATGAAAAATACATGTTGCAGGGCTGCATTGGTTCCAGTGTAGCTCTACACCATGTATTTTTCATAAATGTCCTCTCTCAAAGGGGAGGTATTCCTGTGCCTGAGCTGAGCAGGTGAGGCACTGAGTGTTTCACATGTAACACTTGCCACCCCTCCAGCTGCCTAACACAGTTAGGTTACACAATGAACATTTATATTAAAATCATTTACAGTATGCAAACTTATGCAAATTACCATGGTCTGATTTTTTTTTTCCTTCTTCTCGAGGACAGGTGATTACCCTGCTTTCTGTCATTAGTTCCAAAGGCTGGATTCTTATGGAAATTAAGGCCGTAATATAATTCACATTCATTCTAGGCCTACTTTATCTCACCCAGCAGGGGGCACACAAAGGTGTGTGGGTGTGCTGGGTCACCTCCACTTGGCTGCAAACAAGATGTATGTGAAGGCAGCAGAGAAGTGGCTTCCCCCTCAACATTACCCACCCCAACGCTGGGCCATCTGCTTCCTCAGATTCACGTAGCAGCTCACTAAATAGGGAATACCACCCTCCCTTGGCTACCGAGCGACCCACAAGTGAGCAAATGGATAACCTGCCTCCGTGTTGGCAGGAGTCCTGCTCATTGACTGCTGCTTGAATTAATTTACTGCTCTCATTTACAGGTTTGATTCTGAGAGCAAATTACACTGTTGCTGCTGGCATGTGGGATGGAAATTGAAGCTGACAAGCGGTTTGTGGAGTTGTTGCTCCAGCTTCTCCACTAGATATCAGTTTCTCTTAAACAAACTACAGGCCCAGTTCTGAGAGGTCTGGGTACCTCCGATTCTCTTTTGTGCTCATACTGGTGTGTTTCAGGAGCTGCTCTGCTGCTTGTAAAGTTATAGCGTACTATGGTTTTGCTTATTGTATTCATTACTCAGAATCCTCATCTGTGGATGTTTTTTGCGGGGAGATTGTTCGTGAGGAGTTGTTTTCTGTGGATTTGGCTCTCAAGATCTGAGGTGAGTTTTGGCTAGTTTGGTCTGGGTAATACAAGCCACATGGCCTAGTTCCTGCCTCTCTGCTGAATGAGCAGCAGAGCAACTAGAATCAAATTCCTGGTGCATGTTATCAGGAGAGCTAAAACAAATAGGCATTTGTATATTTATGAATATTCTTCACATTTTCAGATAGCCCACCAAATAATTATTCACCATGAACATTATATGTATTCACACACAGGTTTGTTTTGGTATTTTGATTCAGTTATTTCAGTCACTTTGGTATTTTGGTTAGACAGTGTTATTGATCCCCGGTGCAAGATCCTCTCCTTTGGGAAGAACTATAACAGCTGGCTGTTTCGGCAGGTGTTTGGTGAGGGAGAGCGGTGGGTGGTTTGGGTGGGGTGGGGTGGGTTGGGGTTTTATTCTGATACTGTTGAATGTTTTAATTTTGAATGTTTTAATCTGCTGTATGAATTTTATTGTTGTTGTGTTTTATTTATTATTTATTTATTATGTACTTATTTATTTTATTTAATATATTTATATCCCGCCTCTCCTGCAAGCAGCTCGGGGCGGCTGATTTTGTAAGCTGCCCCAAGCTGCCGATGGCAGGGTGGGGTATTAAGTATAAAAATAAATAAATAAATAAATAAGATAAAATATAGATAAGTAGAGTTGCCATATCTGCAATTTTTTCCAGGACACTTATGAAAAATACATGTTACAGGGCCTGCATTGGCACCTTTAGGCACCAATGTGGGCCCTGCAATATGTATTTTTCATAAGTGCCTGAAAAAAATTGCAGATATGGCAACCCTAAGTGCAAGGGGCCTTGAACTGGTGCCTTTAGGGCCCTGGGGACAGCGGTCACTGTGTACCACCACTATCAAACTTTAGATTGGCCCTAGATTTTCTCACACAAAGGATCTTTCTGTGCCGGTCAAACCAAACGCCTCTGCTAGTCCTTTGGATTCTGTTTTGCTCCACACCCCCACAGCTTCCTGATTAGCTGCCTACCTAGCTAAAGGCCCTTTTCCCACGGGCCGTGGTGGGTGGTCGGTGCATGGAGGTGCATTCCCGCGGCCCCCCACCAACCGCCACCCATCTCTACCCATGGAGCATTGGGCATTGGCGCCCATTGCTCTACGCATGAGTGATGGGTGGAGGTTGGTGGAGCGCGGGAGTGCGCACGCACCCCCACCCACTGCCCCCAGTGTTCCCACCCATTCCCCTGCAGCCGCTGCAGCGTTCATATTGGCACCCTTCTCACCCGCACATGTGTGTGGGGTGGGGGCGGGGGTGCCTCTGTGAAAAGGGCCAAAGATTGTTAGCAGCAGGAAACTGGGTGGATCATTTGGATGCATTTCCTTTCTCTTCCTGAATCTTGTTCTGGGCTCTGTGTGCCCTGTTTCTGTGGTGACCTCTAGATCTGACTCACAAGTCTGTTCTGATCCATTTGTCTGCCCTGATCCAACCCTGCTTGGACCTGTTGCGATCCTGAGACTGGCTGCCCTCTGACCTGGATCTTACTCTGACCAGCCCAGATTCTTCCCCTGCACCTGTCTGAATCTGATCCTGCCATGACTTGGGGTCCTGATCTTGCCTCCACCCTGTGTCCTGATAGCACTGACCCCCAGATCACACGCCATTGCTGTGTCCCCTGTTCCACATCCACAAGAGGCAACGTGTTAAGGCACCATCTGAGACACTCCTTTCTCCCCTGCCCATCCATTGGAGACTCCAATTGCACATGTGAACTAACTGGAGATTTACTCCCTACAATGCCTTCCAAAATGGAAACTGCTCTCCCTTTTGCTTTGATGTTTGGAGTTCCTGTACTAAACACCTCCCACAATGGTTTCTACTAGTGCAGCAGAGAGAGAGATCGAGAGATCCTAGTGCTGCTTGTAACCTCACCAGATTGGGCAAAAATGGCAAGACTTTCCTATTCTCATTGATGGACAAATTCTGGAAGGTTTTCCTATCAAGTGAAAACCACTTCTAGGTCATCAAGTGCTAGCCCAAGGTACCACTCACCTGGCAAATGTGCAGGAAAAATTTTGGCAGCTTCAAGCCACCTTGTACCATCGTCTTGCTGGTGAGACAAACCTCCCTCATCACCTGAACTGGCATGAGGAAATATCTATTGTTGTTTATCATTTTTATAGCACTTTCAGTATTCAAAGTGCTTTACATTTCTTATCTAGTCCTTATTTTACAGATGGGAAACAGAGGTAGCGAGATAGTGACTTCCCAAGGCCACCCAGGGAGTTCATGACTAAGATGAGATTTGAGTCCTGGTCTCTCAGGTCCCAGTCGAATACCTTATTGACTAGGCTACACTGACTCTAAGTTTAAAGACAAGGCCCCTTCGCCGCCAAAATGGTGGCGACGGGTAAATTTCCCCCCCGCCCCCAGTAGGGCGAGACTCAGGGAGGGTCACGGCAGTGTAGGCCTGTTAGAAGGCCTGCGCTGTGGGCAAGAGAGAGTTGCTATGGCAACCTGCCCCTTGGGACATAGGCGCGGAACGGCACTGTGTAGGGGTCCGTGGAGGCACACTCCTTTTAGGCGGGGTGTTCCTCCCAATTGCCACGTGCAGCAGCATTCCAGCGGGCAGAGGCCGATGAGTCAGTCCATCCACCTCCCCTCTAGCACTGTGGTTCTTACCGGTCGCCTTTAGGGGGCCGAGGAGGAATTTTGGTGAGTAGCCTTATTAGATAGGGATCACTGGTTTCACCTCCTCAGCAGTGCAGAGTAGGTTGAATAGGTTTAAATGACTTGTCCCTAACAAGGATTTATATTATTTGGTTAATTTTATTTGTTTTGACCTAGGTTATGGGTTCGGTCAGATTGGAACACTTAAATCGGGCGATTTGTTGTTCATGACAATATTACGGAGAATTGGCATACGGTTAAGATCATTGTTGTTTTATATGTTTGGGTATACAATTGTCGCACGCTGCAGGAGTCCAGTATGCTATTATAGGATAAATAGGAAATTAGGAGACTGAGAGTCATCTCTTTAAGAGGTAGGAAGGTGATACCTGGTGTAATGCTCGGCACAGCATGCACTGGGGTCATGATCCTGGGAGCGGTGTCTTAGTAGGGTGAGCAGGGACATGCACTGTCTTCACACCCTGCGAATACTAGCTCCTTACTAGGGCTGATGCGGCAGCAGCTTTTACCGCGCCGCGATTCCGTTCCGCCATTTCGGAACTGCCAGCGCCACACCACGACTTTTCTGCGGATATTCCGCTAATTCCGCCGGAATTCTGCAAATCACGGAATTGCGGGAAAATTGCGGAAAAATTGCGGAAATCGCGGAAAACTGCTATTCCGCTATTTTTTGGCACTGGCGGAATTGCGGAAATAGCGAAAATGTCATGTTTCCACGATTCCACTAAGTTGCGGAATTAAATAAGTGGAACCACGGAACCGCGGAATGAAACCGCGGAATGAAAGCCTCTGCCATGCCGTTCCACTAATTGCGGAAACACTGTTTCCGCCGGAAATAGCTACCGCTGCGATATTCCGCTACAGCCCTAGTCCTTACTCATGCCCACAGTTGGGCCTGCCCCCCCTTCGGCCATTGCCCTGCTCTGTCAAAGGAGGGGATGTTAGCAGTCAAGGGTACTGCCACTGGAAGGCACATCCAGGGCAGTACCAGAGTTAATCAGTTGATAAAGTAGTTAGCATACTGGACCCAAATTGCTTGGTGCAATTTACCCATCGGCCTTTCATTCTGGTTACAATTGGTTTAATAAAGAGTGTGGCCAAGTTTGAATCCAACATCTGTCTCAGTCTTATTTGGGGGGTGCGTCGACAGAGCACATGGTAAATACTGTTGGACAGTATGCTGCTGGCATGAACTGGCCTAGTTCCAATGAAGTCAGAACCTGTCAAACCGATCATGATCAGTTTGATGACAAGCGTACGCTATTACTACTGAAGTCAATTAAACTAATACTGATTTAGAAGGGACAAAGTTGTTATGAAAGGAGGCCTTTTATTGGACCATCTTCTGTTAGTGAGGATATGCAAGCTTTTGAGTTTTTCAGACTTCTCAAGCAGAACTGAAAAGGTTCGATAAACTCTGTGTAGCTCAGAAGCTTGTGGATACTATGACCAACAGAAGCTGGACCACTAAAAGGTTTTGTCTTAACTACTTTGTTTCTTGTCTCTCTCATAGTTGATACCAACATGGCAATTAATATATTCCAAACAATTTTGGTTTACAGCATTTGAGGCTCTGGCTCCTTACTGGATTCCTTATGAAAGAAACTTCTCAGCTAAAGAAGTTTAAAAACGCAGGATGTTGAAAACACACAGAGGAAGCATGTAGCGGCTGCAGGCTTGGAGTTGCAAGCGAAAAAGTTTAGAAAAGCACGCTTTTAAAGGAAAGCACAGAGATGCACTAAAATAGGAGTGGGGGACCTCTGGCCCCTGGTTCAAATCTGGCCTACTCTCAAGCACTGAAATAGCAAACTCACAGGAAGAGAAAAGACATGAGGACATACTCTCAAGGATAAGGGGTGTATCCATGACATAGGCCCTTTTCAAACAGGCTGCTGTGCATGGGGGGATTGGTGGGTGTGTGTGTGTTCCCATGGATACACACACGCCTCCACCCAGCTCCACCATTGGCACCCGTTGCTCGGTGGGTGGAGGTAGGTGGAATGCGCACCTCCCCTGCATTGCGCCGTTCCAATGGATGCCTACCCAGCCGCCACAATGCTTGCACAGATGCCCCTCTCCACCGTCCATGTAAAAAGAGCCATAGACCAGAAGTGTGCAAAGTGTAACTCGAGAGCCACATGCAACTCTTTGGCCCCATTGTGGTAAATGGATGCAGCTCTCATGGTTGCCCACCCCAACATAGACCCATTATCTGAACCCTCTCCTTCCTTCCGTTATCCTGATCTCACCCCTTAAGCATCCTCAGCCTCTACTTCTATTCAGACAACAGTGTTTGTACTAATTTTCAGTGTGGCCCCCTTGGTGGGGAAAGATAACACCTAGAGCCGCCTTTGGACACAGACATGGCCAACCAAAGGCAAAGGAACACCTAGAGCTGCATTTGGTGGGGAGAGCAGGGTATAAATTTGGTTAAATAAATAAAGACAACAAACATGATTGCTGTGAGTGCAAACATTAATAATAACAACATGATATGATATGTACGTTAGGGGTTCCCATACTGTGGGTTGGGACCTCCAGCGGAGTTGCACCATCTGTGGATGGGGTCATGAACTGATTGATATTTGTTACACTTAACATGCCTTTGTTGCTGTTTATATTTAAGTCTCAAAATAGGGTCACAGAGGCAAAACATTTTGCGAGCTCCTGATCTATGTAGATATTTAGCAGAGCTAAAATGAATCTCTGACACAAATTCCAAATTTAGAATAGTAAAATCTGTTTTACTGAACTGGATATGAAGTGGTATTCATTTTGTTTGCAGTTTTGAATCTTCCTTAAGTTCATGGTCAATATTTTGATCACGTTGGTATTTTGGTCACTTTGGTAGATTGGTATCAGTACTTTGCTCACATTGATGGTACTGCAGTGGAGCCTGCTTACGTCAATTTTCTCCAGCTGGGTAAAAAAGTTTGATTTAGCAGAAATTCTACTTAGGCAGACCATCTGGAGATGGTGAATGCTGATGCTCAGATTAAGGGTCTTTTCACACAGATCACGGTGCAAGGGCGGATGGGTGGGCGGTGCTTGGGGGGGCCGTTTCCATGGATGGACACCCACCTCCACCTATGTCCACGCATGGAGCATCTGTCATTGGTGCCCGTTGCTCCATGCATGGGTAGTGGGTGGAGTGCGGGAGCACACCCATCTCCCATGCACTGCAGTGCACCGATCAATATATATATAAAAACAAATATGGAAACAAATATGTGATTTACCTACTTGAATTCAAAAATTCATGTTTGATAAAATTCATGTTTGATTATCTATCTATCTATCTATCTATCTATCTATCTATCTATATCTATCTATCTACATGAATTTTTGTATTCACTTAGGTAAGTCACATATTTGTTCCCACAAGTGACTATTCAAATTGGTGAATATCCAACTAAATGATATCCAAGTGAATATCCAATTGTTGGTTATTGTTTCAAAATTTGTGTCTTCATTTCTTTGTTTACTTCAGTGCTTTGATATTGCAGTCACTTGGGTATTTTGGTATTTCACTTGATTGTTACTATTTGGTGGGTTTTTTGAATTTTCAATGTGATTGGTCACTGTGATATAATGCAGCAATCACATTTGAAAATTCAAAAAATTTGCCGAATACAGTGGAATAAATTTAAGTTGAACTTGCATAACTCAAGTTATAACTCAAGTTATGCAAGTCTGGGGAATTCTGGGCAATTCGGGGGTATTTCAGACATTACGCACTCCCTACCCATGGTTCCGACAGGCCCCTAACAGACATGATGGGAGCGGTACCGTGGCAAGGAAATGGATAGCCAGGCCATGAACCGGGGCAGCGCAACAGACATTACACCAATCCCGGACCGTGGCAAGAACCCCCAGAAGCCACCGGGGTGGGGTGGGACACAGACATGGCCGACTGAGGACAAAGGAAGCCAAATGTGTCACAAGACACCACCCACGCTAGGGAAATGGGGAGGGAGGAGAACAGCAGAGCCGTACACACACAACAGGGAGAAGGAAGCCACGGACAGAGCAGAATACAAACCACACACACAAACCAGCAGGCACACACACAGCCGAAATGGAATGGAACTCTAGGGGAGGCTCACGGGCACACAAGGGCACAACAACAATGAACAGGAACGGACAGGCAGGCACCCAGGAAGAGACACTGGGACAGGGCACCCCACACACCTACGAGCAGCCGCTCAGTAGGGGAAGATGGTGAACCCCACACTAGGAAGCCCAACAGAGAGCACCAAATAAAGGGGGGGGGGGCAGAGGTCAACAATGGGCAAGAATAAAGAATAAAGAAAGGGGAAGGGGCTAGAACAGAGCGGGACATTGGGGTAGGCACGCAAAACCCCAGGGACAGTACGGGCAGGACGAGGCACCCAACAGCAACACTGGATGCTGAACCAACAGGGTTCCCCATGCTGATTGAGCAGGGTCTTGGAAAGAACCACCAGTACGATGAAGTCACTGGAGAGGGCCGAGGCAGGTCCCCAAAGTAAGACACCCTGTCCCGGATTAACATGTTTGGGCACCAAGGGACCGAGCCGCGGACAGCTGATGTAGCAACCCCCTCCCCACAACAAGGGGAAGCTGGTTGTCACAGGCAGGAGAACCCCAGACACAGAATATCATGGAAGCATCACTGGGGTCGGGGCAGGTCACGGACACAGGTGGGGCGCCAGCGGAGCAAGGGCTGCAAAGGTCCACAGGGATCCCCAGTACAGTTGTTGGACAGCACACAACAGCAGAAGGGGGGGCGGGTCATGGAAACGAACCCCATGGGTACAGATGGTACAGCAGTGTCACACAGACGGCCCCAGGGTGCAGGCAAATTGGCACAGCCAAGCTGAAGGGAGGAAGTAGATGGAGCCAGGACAGCAGCGGATCTGGAATGGGAATGATGGAACGGGTCACATAATGGAATGACCAGGGAGGTGCAGGGAGCACATGGTGGAGATGACAGTCAAGACACAGATGACCATAGGGGGACCTGCAGCCAGCTGCATGGGGTCATGAAGGGGGGGTGGGCTGGGGTGGTCCAACAGATTAATGTAGTGCGGCCACTGCAACATGCCCTGGTGGTAGCCCATCCGTGCCATGTGGTGGGCAACAAGATAGTAGGCCTTAAATGGATCGGCACCGGTGAGCCCAACCTGAACATCGTCACGGAACCACACCTCAGAGAACACCAGCAGCTCGGGTCCTGTGGGATCGGGCAAGGCGTAGTCAGCCGCAGGGGGCCACGACAGCTGTCTGAGCTTCAATAAGACAATAAGATGCCCCACGCGAATGCTGGTAGCCATGGACCCTGAGAATGCAGCAGAAGTAGAACACAGCCAGGGCAGGGTCGCCCTCCACCAGACAGATCTGGAAGCTGGACAAGGCACATACATATAGAGCTGACACCATCTCAGCAGCAGACCATGACACCTGCAGCCCCCTCAACTCCAGAATGCGCCCATCCTCTGCATGGAGCCGGTACTCGCAAGCACTAGCCACGTACCCAAAGTGGTGAAGGCCCAAGCTCAGACAGTTATAGGCATCCGGGAGGGTAGCAGGGGAGCTCAGGAATAGTTGAACGGGCTGGGAATTCTACAGGTCAGCTAGAGCCATGGTCTCCCTGTAGGTCCAGCAATGCGGACTGGCTGTGGAGCCGCAGAGCGGGAGCTCTGAAGCAGCAGTATTGGCCATGGTGCAACTGGCAGAGGATCTGATAAGCAAGGAATGAGGGGCCCCACAAACCGAAGTAGGCAGAGGAGGCAACCAGGGGAGCTCGAAGGACACGCGATAAGGGTAGAGGCAGCATTATGGGATGGCTAGGAAGAGATGCTTGGGGAGCGGACACAGCACAGCTGCAGGAACCAAAACCCGTGGACGGCCTACACACAGACAGCAGTGTTACGCGGACAATGTACAATCACCCACACAACTCCCTCACGTAGCCACCTACATGCCTGAATCACAGCTTCCCCCCATGCACCTGAGCAACCAACACCACAATACCTGCCAGCGACTGGTACCAGGGGGCCCATGACATACAGGTGTAGCCCTCCCAGTACGGGTGAGTGGCTCTGTGCCACCCAGACCACCCGTTAACGCATAGCCTACAACCAATTGGTGAAGCACCACGGTACAGGACCCAATGGACAGCCGCTGGCATGTGGGCGTGTTCCGGCCACAGGCCCATTATAGCAGGCCACAACCTGCAGCCTCTGAGCAGTGTGCCTGACAATGCCCGGTGCTCTAGGGGCACCTACCTGCACAGTTCCCAGTTGGTACTAGTCATGGATGCCAACCAGTGGGGTGTCCGTTAGCTCTTACTGGAGATCATCACTGAGTGGTACCGCCAGCACACTGAGCTCCAGCGGGTCACCACAGAGCTGCTCCAATTGTACACAGGGGTCCGGGAATGCCTGACCCAGTTCACTGCAATCGGCCTGCTCGCCCACCACAGGCGCCGCCGCATCCAGGCCAAGTGCACGGCGTGCAGGCTGTCCAGGGTTTACAACAGGGCCGTGCTGATTGCACGCACCCATCCAGCTGCCCTCAGGCAAGCAGCTGCTCACCACTACTGGAGGAGGGAGGCCCTCCTCAGAGCTGTCATGCTCGCGATGCCCACTGAAAGGCGCCTCTGGGCCATGCACAGGGCCCAGCAGTGGTGGGAGAGGGCCCTGACATGATGAGACGATGCTGCTTGGAGGGTCCACTTCAGGTTGGACCAGCATACCCTCCTGTGACTAGCAGAGCACTTGCAGCCCTGGCTGGAGTGACAGGTGCACTCCCCTATACCAGTCATGCAGCGGGTGGGCATAGCAGTCTGGGCCCTGGCCACCCCAGATTCCTGCCGTTCCGTGGCACAGCAATTCGGTGTGGGCCTGACAACTGTCACCTGCATCATCCACAACTTCTGTGAGGCTGTGGAGGTGGTCTTCCTCAACCACATGATCCAGCTCGTGGATCAGGAGGCTGTGATGGCCGGGTTCGAGGCTTCGGGGTTCCCTAACTGCGTGGGCGCTATCGATGGCACCTATGTTGGGATCCTCCTTCCCCCCCCCCCCATGATGATGTGGCTGAGTACATCAACAGGCAAGGATACCATTCATTGCAGCTCCAGGCCGTTGTGGAGCACCAGGGCCTGTTCACAGATATCTTCACCGGCCACTCCGGCTGCAGCCATGATGCCTGGATCCTTGCCATCTCCCACCTCTTCGCACGGATGTACAGGGGGGACTATGCCAACATGCGGACCGAGGGGGTGTTGATGCCCACCTGCATAATTGGGGTCCTGGCCTATCCACTGCTCCAATGGCTCATGAAGGCCCATCCAGTGGCCAGGAACCAAATGGAGTCCCTGTACAACACCCAGCTGTGCACCTTGAGGACCATGGTCAAGAGGGCCTTCGGTGCCCTCAAGCAGAGATGGAGGTGCCTTGCCAGGCATCTGGACTATTCAGTGGAGACCTCCGCCCTAGTCATTGGTGCCTGCTGTGTGCTTTACAACATCTCCGAGACTGATGGAGCAACTCTGGGGTATCCCATGCCACATTAGCCAGCTGCCCCTGTCCTGCTATATGTGAATGAGGTGAACCCCAGGGAGTACCATTATGCAAAGTGGATCAGAGCAGCACGTATGAGGCACATATCAAGGGTGCCCCTGCCCTGAGGCTAGTGGGGTGCCGCAAAGGAGAGAAGACTGTGGGTCCCCAGTGCCTGAAAGCTGTATCCCCTTACCATGTCCTGTGGGTGCTCCCTCCCCTCCGGGTCCCACTAGGTGTGTGCTGTGTTGCTCCAGGGTCAGTGGTGTGGAACCCCTGCCATAGCCGTGCCTGACAGGGCAATATCCTGACCCACTGCACGCAGGGTCCCCAATGTGATTATCTAAGAAGGACAGACATGATGGTTACAGTGTACAAAGGTGCATTTATTATATTCACAGTGCCCTCAGTGGCCTACTTCCCCTGACTCTTACCTCCAGCCCGTCCTGCTTCCTGGGCCGACCTCTCCATCACCTGGCAGCCAGTTCCGTGGTCTGTGAGCCACCCTCGCCCGCACTGACATCCCCCTCCAGCGCTTCCTGGCTCTGGGACAGCTCCTGGCTGTCCTCTGTGGCAGGTGTTGGGGGGCTGGACCAGGCTGAGGGCTGCCTGGTGCTGCTGCACCTGCCTGGGTGGTTGCTGCCGCCTCATCACATGTGGGACAGGTAAGTAAATGAGTGGGCCCTGTGGTCTGGGCTGCTGCAGCTGCTGTGGGATGGGCAATGGCGGTGGGATGGGTGTTGGATGTGGGGCTGCAGCTGGTATGGTGCCCGGGGGTGCTGCTGCCACGATGTAAGCGCTCATGGTGCCCGCGTGTTGCAGCAGCAAGGTGCCGATCTCGAGCGAGCGGTCCAATTTCCAGGAGTGATCAGCACCCGGGCGGTCGATGGTTTGGGTCATTCAGTCGAAAGCCTCCATTTGCCTGGTGTAGTCTCGTCACTCCTGCCTCCTCTCCTTCCGCATCTCTGCTAGCAGGTGCCTGTCCCTTCCCTCCACCTGCTGTTGTACGGCTCTGTCAATGGCAGCCTCCATCCTGTCTATGGATGCAATCATTACCTCCCCCTGCTCTGTGCTTGTACGCAGGATCGCCTCTGCTAGGTCCTCCTGCTGGTGGTGTATGCATGCCCTGTGCTCGCACATCCTCTGGGCTGGTGGCACGGGTCCCTCTTGTGGCCGGCCTGGCTGCACGGGCTGTGGATCTGTGGGATGCAGGTTATGTATGCTCGGTTGGACACCCATTAGCTGCACATGTACCTTCCCAGATCGGTGCGCGGGGGGGGGCAGGAGGGGGGTTGGGATCCCAGAACATCTGTCCCCCTTTCCCTTGGGTGGTCGGGTCCCCTTCCCTCCCTCCATGTAACTGACCCACGACCCCCCGCCTTGTTTCTTCGTGTTTACCCTCGGCACCCCTTCCGGCAGCTCTGCTATCCATTCCCCTGAGTTCCCTGGGAGCTGTGTGTGCATGTCCATGCGCTCCCCCTTGGGCTGCTACCCTCTGTAGGACTGCCCCCCCTGCCTGCTCACCTTGCTGCCCCCGCTGCTGCTGCTGCTCCCACTCCGCCTCAGCCTCCTGCGGCTGTGGTTGCGTTCCTGTGTGGGAACGGGCGTGGTAGTGTGTCATTAGGGTGACTGTGTCCCTTCCCCCCTTGTCCCTCCTGCCCCCCTTCCACCTCCCAGCATCCAGTGGGCCCTGTCCCTTCCACTTACCTTCCTTCATGTGTTCCACCACTCCCAGTGCACATACCCCCTCCGTTGCCGCCTCCTCCTACCTCGGTCAGGCCTGCGGTAATGGGCGGGGGAGGGTTGCTTAGTTCCGTTCCCTGCCTGTTGGTCCCCCCCCTTCTCCCTTTGCTGTGTCCGTGCTGGCCCCTGTGCCTTCCATACCTTGTACCTACCTTCTATGTCTGTCTCTGAGTCCTCCATGTCCGGCTGCTCTATGGGGCTCCGCTCTGAGTGCTCCCCTCGTGTCCACTGGCTCAGGGTGACTGGTGTGTCATTGTCGTCGGCCCCCGAACTGGACATCAGTTGTGGGCTCCCCGTGCTTGTCCGTGACGTGGGCCTGCTGCTACCTAAGGTCCTGGACTGTTCTTCTTGGGGGTGGGGGATCAGCTGTGTCTGTGGCTGCACGTGGTGCTGCCATAGGTGGTGGTACCTGCTCCCGTGTCCGGCCATGTGCCACGGCGCTCCCTACCAGCCTGGAGGCCACGATGGAGCCCTTCATGTGCATGATCCAATCCAGGGCATCATAATAGGGCACTTTCCTAGCTGCATGATCGGACTTTTGGTGGTGGTTGTTAATGTTCTTCTACCTCCTCTTTAGTTCCTTGGCCTTGGACCTACATTGTGCTGCCGACCTTTGATATCCTGCCTCTTCCATTTCCCTGACTATCTGATTGAACATGTGCTCATTGCGCTTGTTGACTGCCAGCTTTATCTGGTTTTCAAGGGACCCCAAGATCTTAATAAAATCCTGTGTCTCCTTGTATCCCCACTGTCCCCCTCTCTGGTACCTCCATTTCTCTTCTGGCCCCTCCGGCTCCGGTGCCGCCGCCGCTGCCTCCTCCCTGCTGGTGTCCTGTGGGGGTTCTGGGGCTCGGGCTCTTTTACTAGTCTGTTGGGTGGACGTGGGGGGTTGAGTGCTGTGCTTTATTCGTTCCGGCTCCCGCCCTCCCTCTGTGGCTGTTTGCTACCATTGCACCCCCACCCCCCGGCTGTCCCCCCATCCGTTGTGGTCTCCTTACCCATTTGCGGGGGACCTCCATCCCCTGTTATTGGATTGCTGTGGGTCCTGCAGGTGCTGCTGCTCTTGCTCCATCGCGGTGGCATGTCGTGTCTCTCCTCTCCTCTCCCTTCCTGTTCATTGTCTCACCTCCTCATTCCCCCGGTGCTGTGTGTCCTTTAAATATCCCTCCTTGTTCCATTTGTTCGCCGTTGCCTGACAGTAATGCTGCGTGCCTTTGCCACCACTGGGGATCGTTGCGTGTGATCACGCCTGGCGATTGCCATTCAGACATTACTTTTGGCCATTTCCTGGTGTGAATTGCATTGACCATGGTTCTGGAGGTGGTCCCATCCTGAGCTCCAGAACTGTGGTTGGCTTTGGACCCTATTGGTGATTGACTGGGGTGAACATCTGGATGCCACCGAACAGACGTTCAGGGCTTATTCGCCACGTTGGGGGTTTGTGTGTGATTCCGTGTGGTTGACTGTGATCTCGTAATGTCTGAAATTACCCTCTGGCTAAGTCAAATAAATTTTTTCCCCCCTCAACCCCATCTCTCTCGCTATGCCTACATATGGTTTGAAACGGTTTGTGCTGGAGCTGTGCATACATATCCCAGAACAGAATTTGGTCTTCCATACATTTGAATAATGGACCAGAAGAGAAGAAGAACAGACCAACCCTATAAAGATATCCTATCCGTAAACACAGCCAGTTTGGCCATCTTCCCTAGCTTTGCACTCCCATATGTGGCTTTATGCATCCTGAAGGTGTCAGGGCTGGGGTTTGGGAATTAAGCCATAATTGTTTTTTGTTTAATCCAACAGTTTAAATAGCTTATCCTTTTAAAATATGTTTATATAGATCTCACATCTTTTACAGTGCAGGGCTGAAGTCTTCCTTTACTAAACCTGCTTTTATTAACATCAGGACGTGAGACAGTTCCTTGGAATTAGTCCTAAAACAATGCCTAGCCATGTTGATAGGAAACACTGAGCTGTTGACTATCTTATCTTTAAGAGACCACAAAATGTCAACTGAGATCTCCGTGAGATATAGTCAATAACTGAAATATGTGGTACGTTGTACCAGAGCAGAATGAATAGTAAATGTACTATCCATGGTCAATGCCTGCCATTCCAGATCATTTGGCAGTTATCTGGCCACTGGCTGATTGCTGTGATGGGTAATCGACAAACCTAATAATCAGATACTACAGCAACAGTTAATTGGTTTACTGTGTTACCACTACAATTTTACTGCATAATGTAACTAAACATTACCATTACTAGTCTGAAACCAGGTCAAGGGGTGGGGGGAATAAACAGGAAAGGAATTATAGGCAGGCAAATGACAACAGCAGTATGGTAAATGGTGCAGTGTGGTATTATGTGGTAGCACAGTAAATCAATGAAATGGTTGACAGGTAATTCCCAAACAATAAATGAATACTGCTCAGTAACTGAACCTTGCCGATCAGATCAGATTCTGTGGATCCAACCGGTTACCAGGTAGCAGTGGATAACCATTTCGGGCTCCGCTTTGCACAAGAACAGCAGAATGATTGAATGAATAAATCTTTAATTGCCGTGACAATAAGTCGTTGGCAGAATATGTCTGTATACATAATGAATACAAGGTACTTCAATCCAAATTACACAAAGTGCAGTAATAAAAAATAAAAATATAAAAACAAATTTGTTATATACACATCTCACAACTATTTTGAAATCACCTTTCCTAATCTAACCCTGCCTTAGCTCACATAATAGACAACTATCCTGATATAGAGGAGTCAGCCCTAGTCCCTTAGACCTCCTCTAGTGCCCTTGAACGTCTCTGGAGCATGACTAGGTTACCAAAGAGTGCCACAGCCAACGTTAGGTCTGAAGCCCTATGATCCAAGCAGGGATTATAGTGATCGGAGAGGGGAGACTTCACCTGAGCTTCCCCGAGGGCCAAGAGAAGCTTGCTCTTCAAAACCGCAAATTTGGGGCAGGTAAACAAACTATGCTCATTAGTATCTAATTCCTGCAAAGAGCAGGACTGACATCTCCTTTCCTGCCAAGGGACACCCAGGTATCGACCTTCCAGTATTGTTGACAAACATTCTACATCGGAGACAGGCAAAAGCCCGTCTCAGTGGAAAGCTGGCCCAAGTTATTAGATAATTTGAATCTAAGAGAGGACCACGAGGGGGCTTATAAAGAGGGTTAACCCGCTGGCACTGAAGCATGTCCATATCCACCTGAAGTTGCTGGTCAACCAGCCTCCGCTTCACCAAAATCATGGCTTGTTTAATCCCCAGCGGCACCAGATAACCCAGGGAAAAACCCAGTCTTCCAAGTACAATCTCCAGCTGTCTCTGCCAGGACGACAGCATTCCCTCAGCTCAAGCTCCACTCAAAAGGGAACTATCTCCCTGGGGAAGAAGTTCGATCTTTAGCCAGAATCTGATAAGGGCGTGGATTGCAAAAATCCTGATAGGTACACAACCAGTCTCCAGCCGAAGAAAGATCTGCGGGGTTCCATGGGAAACTCCTAGAATGGCCCTCAAAAAGCCGTTCTGGAGAGTTTCCAACTGGTCCAGATACTCCAAAACCCCAAATAGGGAAGGCGTATAAAAGCTGAGTGACCACCTTAGCTCGGAACAACTGGCGCGCCGGCAGTATCAGCTTACCCCCTTTGCGAAAATAGAACCCTCGAATGGCACATGCCGACTGCTTGGCTTGGCTCCTGGCCAAAAACCAGTGCATCCACCAAGAGGGGGCATTGGAGAAAGTGACTCCCAGGTACTTGAAGCTAGCAACCTGGGCAATCTGATGATTGTCGATCTGCCACTTGTGGAACTCTTCATGCTTCCTACGGCTGACGATCAAAACCTTGGTTTTCTCGTAGTTAATAGTAAGGCCTTAATTGAAGCAATAGTCCCTGGCCCGCTGCATTGCACGGTGCAGACCCACCAGAGATCGCGAGATGAGAACGGTGTCATCCGTATAGAGAGGTTATCCGCCTACCACTAATCAACGGGGGATGAGAATCTACCCCAGCCAAAAAGGAAGATATTGAACAATGCAGGGGCCAGGAGGCATCCCTGTCTTACTCCCCTGTCCACGCTCACCTTTTGTGACAGTGCACCCTCCCTGGTAAACCTAACTTGCAAGGTATTATTTTCATGAAGACTCATCAACAGAAAGAGTAGCCTCAGCTCTACCTGGAGGAGCCTGAGCTTTGCCCACAACCGGTTCCTACAGATAGAGTCAAATGCCATCTTCAGGTCGATGAAGCATAAATATACCCTCAAGCCCTGACCAAGGGTTTTTTCTATCTGACGTGCAAGGACCAACACATGGTCCACCGTTGAACGGACCTTTTGGAATCCCGCCTGCTCTGGCCTGATTATTTGGTTATCGTCCAGCCAGCCCTGAAGCCTGGTCAGCAGCAATCTTGCATAAAGTTTCCCCACTATCCTGAGCAGGCTTATTGGGCGATAATTTCCTGGGGCCCCTGGATCACCTTTTTTAAAAATAGGGGCCACAATACTGTTAGACCATGATTTGGGGATCTCACCTGTAGCATTTATTTGAGTAAAGACTGGTGCTAGAAACCTGGTCCACCAATCCGTGGCCTCTTTCAAAAGTTCCACAGTGATTAGGTCAGGTCCAGGGGCCTTCCCACTTTTGAGATGGAGAATCAGTTCCTTGATCTCATCCTCCAAGACTGGAGGCCAATGGGGGAAAAGAACAGCAGCATTGTCTCCATTGTGCTGGAAAAGTTCTCCTTGCCTTATTGCAATTTTGCCTTCCTGACATGCCTCTGGATTGTGGTTGAAGCGAATGTGCTGATTCTTATTCATGAAAATTATGCTTCTCTTCATTCAAACAAACAAATATAAAAATAAATTTTCATTAGCCATGTGACACTCGCATATTCATTAATGGGTGGACTCACACATAACACTGATTAAATTGGATGTCTACAAGACATGCATAACTTTTATGTTGTTTATATTTTTGTGCTGTATTTATATATTTTATATTGTGACTCTTGTTTGTAAAATTGTAAGCCACCACAAGTCACCCATGGCGAGGGGGGGAGGGTATAAATTAAAATATAAATAAATAAAATATAACGAGCTCCAGATTAGAAATTTGCATTTAAAGCAAGGCTGGAAGTCCCGTTGACTCCCTGACAGGTAACACTAATCCAGGGCTTGTTGTGCATGTTCCGGAATGCCATGGACATCTGATTTAATCACCATTACATGTGAGTCCACCCAGTGTTTCATTTCTTCATTGCATTGCTTTGTTATTTTGTTTATTTGGTATTTTGGTTTGGGTACTTCGTTCACTTTGTTCTGTACCATTTAGTGCTAATAGCTAGTGGTGGGACCCCGGGCCCATTACCGGCTACCGGATTTACCGGTTACCGGTTCTAGGAAAACTGGATTCCCGGATTAAATCCGGTATGCCGGTACCGGATTTAATTCATTGGTTTCAATGGGGCGCTGTGTCCCCATTGAAACCAATGAAATATCCCTCCCCCTCCCAGGCTGTGCGGGTGGAAGGGGGGACACCCCCCACCCACCCTGCCCAGCCTGGCTTTTTGTTTAAAAAAAGAACAGAGTAAGACAGACCCGGAGGCGAAGGCGAAGGCGAGCCCACCCCCCAGCACCAGCGGCCGCGGCGTCCCCGCAGCCGCCGGTAAGTATGACTCGATCCCTGGGGGGGGTGTTTAACACCCCCCCCCCCCCAGGGATCACCCCTACAGCGCGCTTGCCGCTTACCTTTGGGAGCTCCGGCGGCGGCGGGCGGTCCGGCGGCCTCAGCGCCGGCTGTGGCTGCCGGCGTCAGGACGCTCTAGGCCTTCCGGGGAACTTCCGGGTTTCACCGGAAGGCCTAGAGCGTCCTGACGCCGGCAGCCACAGCCGGCGCTGAGGCCGCCGGACCGCCCGCCGCCGCCGGAGCTCCCAAAGGTAAGCGGCAAGCGCGCTGTAGGGGTGATCCCTGGGGGGGTGGGGGTGTTAACCCCCCCCCCCCAGGGATCGAGTCATACTTACCGGCGGCTGCGGGGACGCCGCGGCCGCTGGTGCTGGGGGGTGGGCTCGCCTTCGCCTTCGCCTCCGGGTCTGTCTTACTCTGTTCTTTTTTTAAACAAAAAGCCAGGCTGGGCAGGGTGGGTGGGGGGTGTCCCCCCTTCCACCCGCGCAGCCTGGACTCGGGGAGGGTTTTTCTTTTAAAAACTGTTTGGCTGGGGCTTTAATTTTTTTTACATTGCAGCCATTTTTAAATGGCTGCAATGCAAAAAAATCCGGTACCCCGGAATCCGGTACCGGGTCCGGATTACCGGGCCGAATCCGATAATGCCGGTACGCCCGATACCGGCATTATCGGATACCGGATAATAGCTAATTAAGTAGCCCTAAATAGTGCTGGACAAAGTACCAAAAATGAAGCAAACAAAATAATGAAGCAACGTAAGTGAAGGGAATGCAAATAAAATAATCAAATTAAAGAATATCTAAATCAAAACATGAAGCGAATCGTGCTTTTACACCCACATTGTTTAAAGTGACCAACTTTGTCAAATTCACTATTTGCTTTAGATATTTACTTCAGCCCTACTCTGGAAAAGATATTTGTAATTCTGTGTCCTAAACTATTGAGTACCATCACTTATCCAAAGTTACCATGTTCTGGCCAAAAAGTGGCTTTATTTCACTGGTGGGTGAAACATTTCTTGTGTACACACTGGGGTCTAATACCACAATGGTTCTGGCTTGTGCATTTAGTACAGTCAAAACTTCACTCATCTAGACCTCTTTAATCTGAACCTTTCCTTATTCCGGACATGTCTTGCATCCCCTGAAACTGTCAAACACTTAGGGTGCAGCCAGACGAGCTGCATGGACCCAATCCCCAAATGGATCCATGGTGGGCAATCAGCCCTGCTACACTGTGGGGCCAGTACAGGGAGCCGGACACTTGAGTAGGGAAGTCTTGGCCCATTGCGGAGCTGAAGCACCGCCCACAGGAGTGGCTGCCTGGCTCTGCCCTGCCTCCCTCCCCCAGCCCCTGGGTGTGATGTGGCTGCACGGGACAGGTGCTACCGCCCATCACTCATGGCCCTGCAGCTTTCCTGTGAGTGTGGCATGGCAAGCACGCCCAGCCACATGGGTTACCCCGTCTTGGGCAGACTTACACCACTTGGGGTAAGGCTGCTCTGTGACGCACCCTCAGATTTTCCCAAGGATGTGTCATGGAGCAGATGGCGGTCTGTCCTCCTCCCCTCTCCCCCCCCAACACAGAGCAGGGCAAACATCTCGTGGGACCAGGGCATGTGAGTCACTGCATCATGTGGCTTGTTTGCCCAGGGAGGGGTAAAGCTACCCAAAGAGTGGTAGCTTCCCCATCCCATCTCGTGTGGCTGCACCCACTGTCTGTCTGTAATAGTGGAACTTCCCCTTTATCTGGGCAGGCATAACACTGCTCTGTGAAGTGCAGCAGGTACTGTGCTGGGGGGCATGTAGCAAGCAGTTCCAGCAGTGTTCTGGGGGCCCGGCAGGCGAGTGAGCTGTTCTTCATGAATGGCACTTGAACTGCCCAGGTGCTTCATGAGGCTTGTAAACCACAGTTTGCCCCCTCCATACACACTAGATATTGAGTTCAAAAGAAGTCCAGGCTATACACGAAAAAAATATGCAAATCACATTAAATTTGTTAGGGCCTATCCGATGGCCCATGCGGGAACCTCACACACCTTCATTTGCAGAATGCCGCGCTGCGTGGAATCTGCATGCGGGCGGAGATACGTGCAGGATCCACAGGCCATCGGATGGGCCCCATTGTTGGCAAAATCATAACGTCCTTACACGGGCAATGGAAGTTTTGCCTAAGTAACAATTTCAATATATTTTTTTTATTTTGAAATGAAATGTCTATTTTGGTTTCACAGATAGTTAGATTTGTTTGTTGATTTGTTTGTTTGTTTGTTTGGATTTATAGTTCACCCTATCTCAAGGACTTGGGGCAGGGGTGTAAAACAGAACAAAAATAAAGTATTTTTGTAAACCTTCCCTAAAAGATCACCCCTCTTAACCTATCCCCACCCACCAAATTCCTGGCCGAATAAGAAGGTTTTTTGCTGCCTTTGGAAGATGCTCAGGCTTGGGCTTTGGCATATTTCCACGGGAACGGCGTTCCAGAACTGTGGAGCTGCCACTGAGAAAACCTCACTGTGCTGTATGCACTTGGCACCATGATAGAATCAGCAGGAGTCTGTTCTCGGCTGACCTTACAGATCACAGTGGACCATAGGGAAGGATGTGGTATTTCAGATATGTTGGGTCCTAGCCATTTTGGGCTTTGTAGGTGAAAAAAAGCACCTTAAATTGTGCCTGGAAAAAGCTATTGGAACCTCAACCTTTAGATTGTCAGCAACTTAAGTTAACTTAACTGGACCTCCACTTTTGGTCCCATGAAATTTATGGTGTATTATGTTCATTTAGCCATCTAAGGATGTGTTCTCACAAGCATCTTCAATCAGTGGGCATTTTTACACACACCTTAAAGTACTGGTCTTTCAATCTTCTGGGTTTAAGAGTCCACACGTAAGTTCCAGATGCATTCTTCACACAAACACTGCCCTGAGGCAGCCTGAAGTAGCTGCAGCTGTAGATGTGACAGGCTGCCATGGAAACCAAGTGACCACAGCTTTCTGGAGCAAAGCAGTTTACCAGGAGAACTTTTTACACCCAAAAGTTCTGGGAGAAGTTCTATGCAGAAGTTCAAAGATCCGGATGGTTGAGGTCTGGGTGAATGATTTAGACACACAGAAAGTTCAGGATGTAACAGCAAACATGCAGGAGAAATGTGTGTGTAAAAACAGCCAGTGTAAGTTGTTTTTGAATAGCACCTGCATGAACCATGATTTTGATGACTGGTACAAACCCTCAATTTGACCATTCCTTAAACAAGTGTGTTGGTGAAAACAATATGGAGATTAAACTGGAACTTTTATTCTGGAAGAGATGATGGTGAGAATGCACCTTAAGTATATATTGTGCAGCTGCAGTCACTAAAATATTAGGAATTATATTGATATATTAATATTATATTAAAATATTGATTTATATGAAAGTAAAATTAGTTATATATAATTAATAGTATTTACTGCAGTAGCCTCATTACATTCATTAAGTCACACTCACGGGGGGGGGGGGGGGAATCAACCAAAACCATTGACTTTAATAGGGCTACTCATGAGAGTAAAGTTACTTGCATAAATAAATGTTCACAGGGTTGGGCTTTCAGTACTTTACAGACTTCAGAGTACAGTGGAATTTGCATAAACAAAAATGGAAGCCAGTGTTTGAAAATCTGACCTTAAAATGCTTCAGATGCGCAATTGCTTGTTTAGTTTGATAAAACATACCCAGGAGATTTCCACCTTTCATATTAACCCATTAGAACAATAAAATCTATCGCAGTATTTTCCCACAAGGCTGGGAATGGAAGCTAAGAAGGGACAGTAAAGCTGAGGGTTCGCTGCCACAGAAGGAACTGAATGCCAGCGTAAGGGTGATATGCTTAATGTAAGGCACTCGGTTGCATGGAGAGATTTTGGCATCCATTCCAGAGACTTGAACTGCGGCTTGACTTGGAAATACCACAGCCCATTGCACTTCAAGAGGGCCCTTAAATTGACACATGGGCTTGCTTCCAAAAACACTACTGCAAATTCGTAAAAAGGAAAAGCTTTCATTCCTAAGAAGTCATTGCTATTTCAGTAATGCAAGACTGAAGCCAAAAAAGTACAGCGTATAAGGTTTGTCCCTTTTGACTCAGTTCTTCATGTTCTATTTAAACTGTGGGACAGGCTGGCATCAGGACACTCTGGCCCCATTCCACAGTGCCTCGTTTTATCTGATGAGGATGGCGGGGAGCCAAAGAGGTATTTATTTGTAAGTTGGTGCAGACAGATGGGGAAATTCTGATCCTGTAGAAGTCAGCAATAGTTTGTCGAAGCACCCCCTCCAATCAAGACTCAGACAACAAAGTTGGGTTAAACTTGGCCGCACTCTTTATTAACAACCAATTATAACGAAATAACAACGGCCGGTGGGGGCAATTGCACCTAGCAATTTGGGTCCAGTATGCTAACTAATCTTATAACTTATTAACTCCGATACTGGCCTGGATGTGCCTTCCAGTGTCAGTACCCCTGATGAAACAGTCCCTTCCCTCGACAGGTCATTGCAAATGGCCGAAAGGAGGGACAAGCCCAGCAGCGGGCATGAGTAAGGAGTCTCGTGCCTGCATGGTGTGAGGACAGTGCTTCTCCCTACCCACCCTGCTAATCCACTGCTCCCAGGGTCGTGACCCCAGTGCATGCTGTGCCCCGCATTACACCCGAGGTCACCTCCCCATCTCTTAAGGAGATGACTCAACATTTAAACTTATGCCTATTTACCTATAATAGCATACTGGACCCCTGCCACAAAGGAGTGATCTTAAATACACTCCGACCCCCACCGCCTAGATCAACAGGGATTCCAAATGCCCAGCCAGGGCATCCAAATATATGCTGTTCCCGTAACGAGATAAGTGAACACCATCTTGCCGGTACAGCTGAGGTCGTGTATGTACTATTCCTTGGTGTTTAATGACAGTTCCTTCTTTGTTTCTTACCCATTTCCCTATCTCCCTATTAACGGTCTTCCTGGTTTTATCTATCCTACCTGGTCTCTCAGCCCCAGTCCAGTTAATTCTAGGCAACCAATTCGTCCAAATTATATGCACTCCCTCAAATTTATTCTTAATTGTTAGCAAATCCCTTTTAATTTGTATTATCAAATTTACCCCAGTTCTGCTAATTAAATCATTCTCTCCCAAATGTATCACTAGTATGTGTGGGATTGGGAAATTCCTTGTTTCCAACAACATCGGAAGCAGTTGGTTCCACCGCATGCCACTCCGACCTCTCCACCAAAGCCGAGCACGTGCCGCCAAACCAAGATGCCATCCCCCGGGGGTCTGCGAGGCAGCTCTCCCAGCCCACCGTACCAGGCTATGGCCAACGATGCATACCTCTCTTCGTCCTGCTATTGGAGTACTGGATCCTGATAATAAACAATGTGTGTATTAGTTCTTTGTTCTTACATATTTCTTGTAGGCTCTTGACTTCCACCTGCCTACTGCCTTAATGGCTTTTTCCGGTAAGCCTGCTGCTGCTGCAGCTGTGGCAGCCCCAATCCTAAATGAATGTGATCCAAATTCGCATGCCGGCAAACCTAGCTGATGCAGTGCTGTACGTAAAACTGCTGTGAATTGATGACTGGTCAAATTATTGCCTTGTTTATGTATAAACAGGTAACCCGGGGACTGCGGTCGCCTGTCAAGGTAACACTTTAACTGGGTCACCGGGCAAATGGCTCCTATGCCGCTCCTGAATAACTCAACCTTGCACCCCTTGCCCTTTTGGTCAGTCTTGGAACGCCTCAGCCGTAATGTCACTCGTCCCGGGGCCCATTCGATGTCTTCTACCGCTAATGCCCGATCGGAGGCATCCATGCATGACGAACTAACCACCTCACTTATGCGGAAACCCCCAAAATATGTTACCACGTACACTGCAGTGAACAACTGGGTTTCAAATGCGTCGTAACATATCCCGGGAAGGACCCCTACAATTCTGACCAAAATGGGAGTTGTGATCGGCGCCCTAATGCGTGTTAAGGGAGTCGGCATCCGAGACCATGCCTCGAACATCCGTTTCAGATAAAAACCATTATCTGGAGGAGGGTAGCCCCTTATCCTGTTGGCAAATTTCAGGCCAGCGATCTTTCCTGAAATCGTACCTACCGCTAACCCACTATCCTTCAGGGTCATTGCAAACTGAATTACCTCTTTTTCAGTAATGGGATACCCAGTTGGCCATCCCTTCTTCACCCTGTAGGCCTGGAACTCGCTGACTGCCTTATCATAAGCCCTCTGGGTTCTAGGGGCAAGGGAAGCCTGTACGATGTCATGTAATTTTAGCTCCCAAGGCTCCATACCTCTGCTGGTAAGGGATCCGGGGCAGTTCTGGCTTCTGGTGCCAACTCTCGGAAGCGGTTCATCTGGAACCGAGAAAGGGCATCAGCCACCCTGTTATCGATTCCTGGAACGTGCCTTGCCTTAAAAAGTATATTATGTTGTAAGCACCTCGTAACAAGGGTCCGTATGAGGCTCATCACCCTCTCAGATCGTGATGAGAGAGTGTTGAGTATGTGCACTACAGCTTGGTTATCACACCAAAAAAGGACCACACGATCAGCGAACTGCCCCGACCACAGTAGCACTGCCACCACGATGGGAAACAACTCGAGAAACGTGAGGTCCCTAGTGACACCATTCACATGCCACTCATCCGGCCAAGGCGCGGCACACCAGCGTGTCCTAAAGTAAACCCCAAATCCTTGCCCCCCGGCTGCGTCTGAATGTACCTGTAACTGTGCCTGAATTAACCAACTTTCCCTCCAGAAACTGACCCCGTTATACTCGTCCAGGAACTGTAGCCATACTCCCATATCCAGCTTCATCTCACGGGTCACTCGTATCCAGTGATGGGGCGCATGATTGCCCCTCAATTTGGAGTATAGCCTGGATAGAAAGGCCCTTCCGGGGGCAACCACCCGGCAGGCGAAATTTAGGCTCCCAATCAATGATTGTAACGCTCGTACTGTGATCTTACGGGCAGCCGAGCATTCTGCTATCTTTGTTTTCAAGGCCTCTAATTTCTCCTGCGGCAAGCGTGAAGTTGCCATCTCTGTATCAAGTTCTATACCCAGATAGGTGAGTATTGTTGCCGGGCCCTCAGTTTTTTCCGGGGCAAGTGGGACACCCAAATCGTGGGCAACCTCCTGAAACACCCGCAGGGCGGTGGCGCATTCGTCCACCGCCGGACGGCCTATTATCAAGAAATCGTCCAAGTACTTTGTAACGTCCCCGGCTTTTAATTTTCTCTTGAAAACCCATTCGAGCAATGAACTAAATCGCTCGAATGCTGAACAAGAAATCGAGCACCCCATGGGCATAGCACGGTCATAATAATACATCCCCTCAAATTTGAAACCCAGTAAATGACAACTGCTCGGATGTACCGGCAGCAAGCGAAAGGCTGACTTGATGTCACACTTTGCTAATAAGGCTCCTTTCCCCATAGCCTTCACCTTTTCAACCGCTACATCAAACGATGCATACCGGACTGTTGTCAGTTCTTTGGGTATTGCATCATTCACTGAGTTCCCTCGAGGGTATGACAGGTGGTGTATTAAACGATACTCACCTATTGCCTTCTTAGGCACTATGCCCAAGGGGGAGACAACCAGATTGGACATGGGAGGGTGGCTAAATGGGCCCGCTACCCGACTTTCTTCCACCTCCCTCTTTATTTTGTTACGTACAACCTCCTCTAAACCTTGGACTGATTTTAAATTGCTCGCTTTACATCGGCTTGTCACTATCCCAGCTGGGATAAGGAATCCTTGTTTAAACCCTTGAACTATGTAGGCCACTTCTTTTTGGTCAGGGTGGCCCTTTAGTGAAGCTTCCAGTCGCTCAATTCTGATTGGAGTCGGACCCCTTAGTCGGCCGGGCTCCGGCCATGGGTCCCTGTCCCCCTTTTCCATTGCTCGGACCCTGTCCTGCCCTACTTCCACCCCATTTTTGTTTGGGTCGAAAACACGAGGTTGCTGGGTGGGCGCCTCCGCAGTTCGAGCACCCGTGCCTAAATTTGCACGTTCCGCGGTTGCAACGGCCCGTCCGGTTATATGCCCAGCACGGTCCGGCTCCTCCCTGAAATCCCTTACGACTATCTGACCGAAATGGGTCATTTGCAGGTGCTACGCCGCCCCGCACTAAGGGGTGACCGCTATCTGCTCGGGGCGCGTTAGTGGCATCAATCATGCACTCTAACCAAAGGTCAGGTGCATGCACGTCCCACCGAAGTCCCGGCGTATTGGCTGCCCTATGACGAAACGCCTCGTCATAGCGCAGCCAAGCTCCAGCCGGCCCCGTACCATATGCCCTCCGAACTATGTCAGAGTACTTGTGCAGTTCTAACCCTTTGTCTGGTTTGTCTTGTAAGGTGACCCCCATATAAATCGCAAATGCAGCCGTCCAATTTGCCCAGTTGCGATCTGCCTTTGGGCGGCGAAATTTCTCTCTCTCTTTGTCTTCCTCTTGATCCACGTGATCCACTATTGGATCACTGAAGAGCAAGGCAAAGAGATCCACGTATTCCCCTTTTAAGATTTTTTCCTTTGTAGCGGGGAGGAGATGTTCACCAAAGCGTGCTGCAACGCTGGGAATAGCTCCCCCGGGTGGTTGGGGCGGGCGCCGTTCTGGCCCTGTTGTAGATGTGCCTACCTCAACCATCAAGGGGGCCAACCCCGAACCGGGGGTTTCTATCGCCGTGCTGGCTGTGGCCTCTGCCCGTTCTACCCCTCCCGTTGGGGGACTATGTGGCACTGGGAGGCCCTGGTGACCTGCTGGTATGACCCAGACCCATGACCCATTCATATACGCTAGCTGCGGGGTTGTGTTCGGGCTTGCTGTGGGTGGGGGTCTGGTACCCTGGGACCCTACTATTTGTCCAGGGCTCTCCCTTGTTGCGGTGCAATTCCCTTGCTCCTGCCGGAACCCTCTCTCATTACCTCCCCTGGCCTGTCCTAGGCTGATGTACTCACCTGAGGTTGTAGCCGGCCTGTCGCCTCCCCTTCCTGCAGCCATCTCAGGTTCAGGCCGTCTGGCCGCCTGTTGCACCGACTGTCCTCCAGATCCCATACGGAGTTGGGCCTCTAACGCCAGAATCCTCCGCCACATTTCCTCATCCAAGGATCCCCTTGACTGGTCGGTGACTTGGATCCTTCGTCTGGTTGCAGGTGGTGGCCCGTCATTGCCTGTAATTATATAATCTCCAGGCCCGCTAGGCCTGCGAGCCTCTCCAACCCTGTCCCTGACTGCCCCTTGGTTGTAAAGCGCCATCCCTGGCACTCCCTCTGGGTCACCAATACCCGGTTCTGCCTCCCCTCTCCCTGAGTACTGCTGCGGTGGGTAGCTGCTATATCCTCTACCTGGATTCCCTTCCTGGCTACTTGTTCCTTCCACTGGGGGGGCGCCTCCCTGGCCTTGCTCTCCGTCATCCTGATGGGGGGTGTCTATCTCATGTATGCCCACTGCCCCTTCCATTTCCCTGTACCGGGCTGGGGGGGTAATTATCCGTTTTCCCCTCCGCACCGGCTCCCCACTCACTGTTGGGGAAGGCCCAGCCAGGTCTCCTACCCATGCATGGTCAGACCTCCACGGGCCAGTTTCTACATGAGGGTAAGGGGACCCCTCATCCCCCCCTACTCCCAGGTCTGCAACCCCCATTGCTTCGGTGGGGGGGGAGGGTTCCTCCACCCATCCCACTCAATATTTCCTGGGGCCCCCCATGGTGCATCCCCATGTCAGGCTGTTCCCCCATGCGGGCTTCGCATGCCATAAGGCGTGCGAACATCACCTCCCTAGAGGGTAATGGTTGCCTCTCAGTACCGCTGCCTTCGCCCGCTGGCCGGGACATGTCCCCCCGCTGCATCCCTGCAGCTGCAGGGGACTTCCCTTTGCTTGTCTTCTTCTTTGATTTCCCCATCTCCACGTGGTAGGCCCAGGATTCAGCAGCAAGGAGTTCTTGCTGCTGCCTCTTTGCCTCCACGCTCTGAACTGCCGCTCTCCGCGGCGTGCAGGAGGCTTGCCCCACCTACAAGGGGCGTGTCTCCAGAATTTCCCCGTGGAGCGCGTCTGCGCATGCGCAGTGGGGAACCAGCTGCTACAACAGCCTTAGTTTCTACAGCGGCGCCTTCTAACAGGCGCCGCTGCGCGTCCCCATACAGGAGTCTTTTTGCGGCCAGAGGGAGGGGCTCGACAATTGGCCCGTCGCCGCCATTTTGGGCGGCGAAGAGGGCCTTTGCCTTTGATTTTAATGGAGACGTGGGTGTAGTTTGACCTTAACACTTTTGGGGGAGGATGAAGTAGAACTGAAATTAGTACCTGCAAAAATGGGTATATCTGGCAAAGTTACGGTACCCGACTCGGTAACATTGGGTGCTAATCAGTACCTGATTAGTGCCCGATGGGCTGCCCAACTGACTGAATTTCTGGTTTTCTGTTACTGATTTTCCAACTTTCTGTTACCCATTTTCCATTTCTGCCATGTACTGATGAAGAGAAATGGTCAGCAACATTCAGAAACACAAAAAAGTGAAACTAAGTCAAAATAGGTTGGTAAAATGGAAAATCAGCAACTTGGTTACGGAAATACCAGGTATTACCGGTAATCGGGTACCGATTGGGCACTGAGACTACCTGGAATTTCAGATAGTACCTGCAGGTAGGAAATTGGCTATCTATTTTGGATCTAGGCTGAAGTAAGCGTATTCTGTGATGAATGATGGGAGGCTAAGAAGCCTACATACCTGCTGACTTTTTACCGAGGTCTTGATTTGGAAATTATTTGTCATGGTTTGTTATCCTGCAAAAAGTAGGATAAGACTCGCATCTGTACAAGTCAATGAGAGTTTAACCCATACAAGGGCAGGACTAAATTCAATGTTTTCTCTAAGAGATAAAAATGTGCTTATAGCCTTAATTCAGTTTTTGGGCCTTTTGTTGAAACGGAGGTATTAGCTAAGAAATCATTGCTTTGAGAAGTACAACAGAGCAAAACTGGCATAAAGACCAAGCTTCAAATGGAAAGAAAAGGGGGGAAAAGCTAGGGAAGATTGGGAGACTTGTTCAACATACTTCTCTAAACAAGTATACAGACTCCAGAGCCTTTTATCAAACAGATAAAGCCAAATAAAATTGAGGACAAAACAAAAATAAGGATGAAGACTGAACTGCTCAGAGAGAGGCAGTCAAGGAGGTGTTCAGAAGTGAATTGATACTGGCCCTATAACTTTAGATGTTTTGGCACCATCCCTTCAATACCTGCAGACGCTGGGCTAGAGGGGTGAGAACCCGACTCTCCCCACTTGTAAAACTCTCTTATGGAGTTAATACAAATTTTAATAGACATTAACATATCTGATGGACAAGAATTATATTTGCTTAAGATGTGAGGTATATGATCTGCTGTGAACCTTATGCCCTTAGTCCACGTACCCTGGAAACAGCACATTCCTCAGCATTCTAGGCTTTGACTTAACACCATGTCATTATTTTCCAAATTCCTCAGCCTGTTCCCTGCATATCCGCATTGTCGGCGCACCCCCAAAGAGACACAGAGACATAATGTTGGTTTAACACAGCGTGGCTGCACTCTTTATTAAATCAGAAATAACCTGTAAAGGCCGGTGGGGGATTGCCTTGGCAATCATGGGTCCAGCATGCTAGCAACAAACTATCCTTATTAATTAAACTGAGTACTGCTCGGAAGCGCCTTAAATGTAGCAGTACCTTAAACTTGAACTATCCCCTCCTTTGACTGCCTCACGGCCATGGCCAAAAGGGGGCGTGCCCATTGTGGGCGTGAGTAAGTCGGTAAGTGCTTCGGAGGATCTGGAGGCTGTGCACGCCCCTACTCGTCCTGCGAAGCACCCCTCCCAGGGTTATGATCCCTGTGCATGCTGAGCCCCGCATTCCACAAGGTATCACAACCCCATCTCATATGGAGATGACTCTTTTAACTATCCTTTACCTATTTATCCTAACCTAGCCTGCTGGACCCCCACCACAAAGGGGTAGTCGAGACGAACTGCCCCGTCCCCCACCGCCTAATTACACAACAATGCCTCCAAGTGCCCTGCCAGCGAGGCCAAATATATCTGGTTGCCCCGTTCAGATAAGTGAACTCCATCATTCCTATACAGTTCAGTTTTGGTGTGCACTATCCCCGTATGCTTAATACATGTACCGCCTACGCTGTGGATCCATTTCGTGATTTCCCTGTTTATTCCCTTTCTGGATTTATCTACCTTTCCTGGCTTTAAGGCTCCAACCCACTGAATCATGGGTATCCAATTGGTCCAAACCAATTGTACCCCTGTGAACCACTCTCTGACTAATAATAGATCTGTCTTAATTTGAATTATTAGCTTAACCCCTTTGTTTGAAGTAATATCGTTTCCCCCCAAATGGATCATTATTATATCAGGTCTGTCTAGTCGTCCCATTCTTTTTAGAGTTGGCAGGAGTTGCCCCCATCGCATCCCACTGGTGCCCAGCCATCTAATCATTGCGTGATCTTCTAGGCCTAAGTACTGTCCCCATTCTGTCACTGCGGCAGCTCTACTTGCCCACCGAACGATGCTGTGCCCCACAATCCATATTTTGCATCTCGTCCCAGACCAGGATCGTATTCCTATGAAAAAACATATCTTGTTAACGATGATAGGGTCTGATGTATCTCTTATACGCTCCAGACCTCCATCTCCCCACTGCCTTGATAGCTTCCTCGGGTAGTCCAGCCCCAGCTGCTGTTGTGGCTGCACCAATCCTGAAGGAATGGGATCCGAATTCTACGGGGGTAAATCCCGCCTTACTGAGGGCTGCTCTAAACACTGCCGTGAATTGATGGCAGGTGAGGGGGCCCCCACTCTGATGCAAAAACAGGTGGCCTAGTACTCTAGGTCTCATTTCCAGGTATCGTCCCACTTGATAAACTGGGCATATTGTTGTAATGCCACACCTGTACAGACAAACCGTCTGTCCCGTGCCCCTTTGGTCAGTCTTGGACCTTCGTAGACAGATGACTACCTTGTCCAATTCCTTGGTAACATCTGTGCTTTGAAGGTGGGTGTCTGACCTGTCCCAAACATTGGCTGCAACCACCTCACTAATACGAAATCCCCCAAAGAATGTTACAACTAGAGGTGGGACCCCGGGGCAATTACTGGATACCGGATTTACCGGTTTTCTGGTTCTCAAAAGAACCAGATTCTCGGATTAAATCAGGTATCCGGTACCGGTTTTATTTCATTGATTTCAATGGGGCACTGTGTCCCCATTGAAATCAATGGAATACAATTCCTCCCCCCTCCCC
>QEPC01014017.1:1178233-1199276 GCA_003113815.1 Sphenodon punctatus
CTGGGATGGGGAGGGGGGAGGAATTGTATTCCATTGATTTCAATGGGGACACAGTGCCCCATTGAAATAAATGGAATAAAACCGGTACCGGATACCGGATTTAATCCGAGAATCCGGTTCTTTTGAGAACCGGAAAACCGGTAAATCCGGTATCCGGTAATTGCCCCGGGGTCCCATGCCTAGTAGCTGGTATCCTAAATCCATACTTAAAACCATCCACTATGTATGCTACCTCCTGCCTATTGGGATGAAGGCGCAGGGCATGCTCAAGCCGGTCAATTCTGACCGGTGTTGCCCCCCTGCCCTGATCGAGTGTTTCCTGACTGTCCTGCATTGCCTTTTCCAGCATTAACCCCTTGTGGAAACTTCCCTCTCTCATTCTTCTGCTTAAGCTTAAAGCAGTTGATGACTGGGTGTCCTCCTCCACACATTGCACACCCATGCCTAAATTTACATGCACTCCTGTTACATTTGCCACCCTTGCTGTACTCCCAGCAGTATCCCTGGTTACTTTGGGTAGTTCTTTTGCTTTCGCCATGAAAAGGCTCGTTGGCGCGGGCAACTCCTCCCTTCACCAAAGCATGGTCACTTTCCGACAATGGTGCCCTGGTGACATCCACCATGCATTCTAACCATAGGTCTATTGCGTAGGTATCCCATCGCATACCCGGGTTAAGGGCCGCCCTGTGCCGGAAAGCCTCATCGTATTGCAACCAAGCCCCTTGGGGGCCCGTTGCATATGCTCTCCGCACAATGTCCACATATTTGTGGAGCTCTAGTCCCCTCCCGGGGTCTGCCTGCAGCACCACACCCATATATATGGCGAATGCTGATGTCCAGTTCACCCAGTTCCGATCTGCCTTAGGGTGGCGGAACTTCTCCTTATCTTTTTCTTCATCTTTCTCTGTATGATCCAATATGGGATCACTGAACATAAGGGCATATACATCCACATACTCACCCCGCCAAATCCTTTCTTTTGTAGCTGGGAGCAAATGCTCCCCAAATGGGGCCCCCATGCTGCTATAAGCTCTGCCTGGTGGGGGCGGGGGGCAGCTTTGGGTGGTTGTGAATGCATCCGCCCCTGATGTTCCAACGTTCTTCCTCGGTTCCCCTTTTTTTGCATTTCCTTGTGACTCTGTTAATGTATCAGGTTCCCTCCCTACTCCCACTGCTTGGGGGCCTAACTCACTTGGCGGGGGAGAGGCTGGTGTCACCCACACCCACTCCCCATCTAATTTTCTCCTATGCGGGCCGGGGGGTATTTGGGAGGGCTGAATATTTTGACCGCTTTCTTCCGTATGTGTGTCACCCAGTAGGGGGCTTGCAGCCAAGATCCCTCCTTCCATCCCTCCGGGGCCCAGTCCCCCCGTGTGGCTGTCTGGGTGCCTGTGTTCGTGTTCTGTTACCCCACCTTGATTCGCCGGTCTTGCCATATCCCTGGGCTCGCCTGCTCCACTTCTCCCTTGTTCCAATTCCTTCTCGAGCTCCTGCACCCTCCTCCATAGGTCCTCGTAGGTGGGCTGTCCTTGCTCGCTGGGGCCTTCCATCTGCCGCCTCGTGGCTGGTGGCGAATCTACCTGCTGCTGTAGAGGAGAGACCTCTTCCCTCGCCCGCACTATGTCCTGGCCCCAAGTGTCTGGGGACCCTGATTAGTTTGCAAGTCCCCTTGCAATTGGTGGAGTACTAGGCCCGGGATTCCATCCGGGTCCCCTACCCCAATGCCACCTTCATTGCTACCTTGTGCCCCCCGTGGTCCCGACCCATATATGGCATCCAGAACCAGGCCCAGGTTTCCCCTCTGCTCTTCTCCCTCCATTGCATTCATTCTATTTCCCTCCACTTGTGCTTGG
Source organism: Sphenodon punctatus (assembly GCA_003113815.1). Classification (NCBI taxonomy): domain Eukaryota; kingdom Metazoa; phylum Chordata; class Lepidosauria; order Sphenodontia; family Sphenodontidae; genus Sphenodon; species Sphenodon punctatus. Next base: position 1,180,087 of record QEPC01014017.1, read on the forward strand.
CCTGGAGGGGATGGGGCAGGCGATTCCCTTAGCTGGCCTCACTGTTCCCTACTTGGCCCAGGCATTGATGGGCTGGGTTCACATGCCCCCATTTCCTCCCTGTAATGCCTGGGAGGGATGATGTTCCTCCCCCCACCTTCTGGGGCTTTGATCCTCCAGGGGTATATCCTGAGAGACTTCCCTACAAAAAACAGGGTCCCCTGCTGTGTCTCTTCCACCTTCCCTCTCACTATTCTCCTCCCCCCTGGGTTCTCCTCCAGTTCACCCCTCTGGTCCCTGGCCCTTATTTGGGCCTCGCACCTCAGGAGTCTATCCATAATTTCCCCGGGGGTGGGGCACACATTTGTCTCACTCACCCCTTGCTCTTCCCTAGGGCCTTCACTGGTGGGGCGGGTGCCTCCCCCAACATTTCTTTTCTTGCCCCCTTCGCCTTTTCTCTTGCTCTTTCCCATCTTTCTTTGATTTTCTTTCTCCCTTTTGTCTTATTGAAGCAGCAGCTGTTCAATGTGCTGCTGCTTCTCTGGCTCTCCACTTCGCTCTGCCGCACTCATGCGGCTCAGGGGCTCCTCCCTTCTATCAGGGAGGAGATCCAAACCCCACGCTGCGATGTGCACATGCGCGTTCAAGCAGTTGCCGTAGCAACCCGTTCGAAAAGAGCCCTTCTAACAGGGCTCTCTCCAATGACCACGCCACCATCTTCTGTGCCTCTCCCCACGAGGAAGGGGGAGGGGCGCGACAATGGCCCGTTGCCTCCATCTTGTCGGCGACGGGTGCTTCTCCTTGTTCTGCGCTATATAGTTCAAAGTCCAGCTGTAGGATCTTGTACCTGGCCCTTGGCAGTGCTGTTGAGAACAGCTCCTCTTCTTTAGATGTACTAGTTCTTCTGAAGGTATCATCAGTGAATCTCCTATTTTAATGCTGCTTAATTTGTTAATTGCCCCCCCGGGGGATAATGTATCTTCTTCTGGAGGTGTTCAATTAGCCTGGATTTCATGTGCACATAGTTCCCATCTCTTACCACCTCCATTGTCATCCTTCAGGAAGCAATATATTGTACCCAGCCTTTGCATCTCTGGCTTCAGGCCCACTTTGAAACCTAAATCCCCATTAGTGAAAAAGGAAATGTAACGGAATGCTCTGTAAACACAACGGCGCTGTAATGATTCATGAACCAAACCTTTACTCAGTGGAGTCCTTTGCTGCCTGTTGATGTGCGGAGGAAGTTTTGTATTGATGGGAAGATGAGGGCAAACTGTAGCTCGTGCTCCTTACTGTATTCTCTGGCCATACATAAATGTTTCATCTTCCATTAACCTTATCACTTAGTAACAGGCACAGGCAGAATTTTTCCAGTATTGGAAGAATCCATTCAGAGAGAGACAGAGTGGGGGAAAGAAGGGAACAGTTGATTAAATCTGCTTGTTATCTTCTTGGCAAGCTTTCTCCTCTGAAGTGCAAATTAAAGGAGCAGTCATGTTCCGCAAGACACGGAGTGTTTTCAAATGGTCAGCAGCCCTGCCTCTGCTGTCTGCTTTGCCTCGCCCCCAGGTGACCCATCCATCTAGAGGCAGGCCTCCAGTTGTGCAGGCGGAGCAGAGGCAGCATGTGGTGCTCTGGAACATCCAGGAGCACTGCTGGTGGAGTGGGCCGCCCAAACCTAGGGTACTGGCCCAAGGCAGAGCTGCAGCCCGTCTGCTGAGCAGATGGATGCTGCAGCTCCGCTCTTGGCCAGCGGTTGCCCTGGGCAATGCCATGGAATTGCAGGTGGCAGCCTAAAGCGTCAGGTGATCCACCCGCAACTCTATGGTTTGGGGAGGGGGGCGCCATGCAGGCGGACTGTGGACCGTGACTGTCGTCATGTCTGTTTAAATCCAACCTATGCAGGGCTGCAAACGTGCAGACATGGGGGTGCCCGCCCAGAGCAGGTCCGCGGGTGGAGGAGCAGCTCTGCGCCCATCTGAAAACACCCAGTGTGTGTAGTACTGCGGGAGGAGGTGGGAGGATCCTGGAGAATGAGACAGTGTAAGGTGAAGCATAAGAGAGCAATCTATGGGGGGTGGGTAGGTCAGGATTGCTCCCTTATGCTTCTCCTTATACAGTTTCATCCTTCAAGATCCCTCCTTCCCTTTTAACTAAGCTAAGCACCTGCAACTGCTCAGCTTCCTGAATATACCCCCCATCCCTCCCTATGTGCCCTTCTTATTGTCACCCCTCCACCTGTCCATTCTAGACTGTAAGCCCCTTGCGCGGGGATCTGTCTCTATCACAATAATTCAGCGCCAGGCACAGAATTAATAATTAATACAGGGGTGGGGAATCATTTCCTTCCCATGGACCACTTTGAAAATTTGTACAAGTTCCATGGGACAGATAGGCATAAGTGCTTGAGGGGAGGGGATGGATGCATGGTCCAGCTTCAGGAATTGGAAGGAGACCAAATAAAAGACAGCCATGGCCTGGGTCCTGGGCCTTAGATTTCCACACTCCAGATGTAGAACCATAGTCCTACCAGGGGATTAGTAGCAGGTTGTGTTTAGAAAGAGAAGATGAGCTTGGTCAGAAAAGACAAGGCAATAGAGACAACGCAGTGCAGTGATACCTTTTTGATACCTTTTATTGGGCCAACTCCAGTTGGTGGAGACATGCAAGCTTTTGGACCTCACAGGGTCCTTCATCAAACCTACCTAATGAATCAGAATTGTACGTGTTAACTTCAGCAGGTGGATTGCAGAAGGCTGGGGCTTGCAAAGACTTATGGGATTTAGGCACCCAACTGCAACAGTTGGGCACCTATTTCCATGAGACCCCTTGAAAGTCCTAGCCCATGTGTATATACTTGTAATACAGGGGTGACGTATGAGCACCCAAGATGGAGGAAGCACCTAAGGTGACTGGCAGGCCCTATTAAAGGGACCATCACCTGCTCTGGCAGTGTCCCAAATGATGGATAAGTTATCTGAATTTTACTGTGTAAGACAAGGGTGGAGAATCTATGGTTCTTGGGTAAAATCTGGCTCATGGCTGTATTTTAGTTGGCCCCTTTCCAGTTCATGGATCTGGCCCATGGACCCAGTCTCAACCTTCAAGCACTAAAAGACTGGGCTTCGGGCAAGGGAGAGTAGAGGAGGGCAGACACTCAGCAGAATTGATGCATGGCATACATCTGTTTCTGGACCTCTTCCTGTCTCCCCTCCATCTTGAGCACACTCTTTAAGCACCCTCAACCCCTCCAATTCCCATCCAGCCTGTACAGCTTCTACCAGTTTTCAAAGTGGCATGTGAAAGGGAAAAGGTTTCCCACCCCCAGTTTAATATTACACCTTATTTTTATTTGAACACTGAACCATTCCTGTCTCTATGTTGTTCACAGCCCATCAAATATTTCTAGCCAATCATCCTGTCCCCCTTAGCCTAGCCTGCTTGATTTAGCTCTGTTAAATGTTCTTCATCCCCCTCATCCCGCCTGAGCCTTGATCAGTTTAGTTGCTCCCCTGTCCCCTCTGACCTGCCTCCCGCTTGTCTACAATATGGTTTGTGTACTAAGCATCTGGCAATCAACAAGTTGCTCTAACTGCTGCTTGGTCAATGTGTCTAGTTTCTGAAGCACATCTGGTAAGCATCAGCAAAAATAATAGAAATTTCATGTTAACATTTTTGACGTTTTGTTTTGACATTGTCGAGTCGATGGTGTCAAAGTGTGTTAACATGAAATTTTGAAGATATTTCAAAATTTTGTGGGTTTTTTATTTTTTTCAAAATTAATGGCATTGATTTTGGTTTTTTTACTCTTAAAAGTAATCTATTATTATTATTATTATTATAAACGTTTATGTAGTGCCAGTAATGTGACCTGGTGCTGTACAGAACATAGAAATAGACCGGTCCCTGCCTGTGGCTTACAATCTAAAAGACAAGGAGGGGGAGACAGGGAGAGGTGACAGTGGGAGAGACAGGGGAGAAGACCAACAAACATTCAAGCGGATGCGAAGTCTCAGGTGCATGTGCTTGGCTTGGTTACAATCAGGTTGGTTGCAGCAGTCTGCAGAGGAGGGCAGACAGTAGGTATATGGGAACGACTAACAGGCATTGGGAAAGGCGGCGAGGAAAAAGTGGGTCTTGAGGAGGGATTTGAAGGAGCGGAGGGAGGGGGCAAGGCGGATGTGGGTAGGCAGGGAGTTCCAGGCATGGGGGGCAGCGAGGGAGAAGGGTCGAAGGCGGTTAGGTGAGCAGGAGAAACGAGGGAGAGTGTGAGGGAGGGGACAGAGGAAGAGCGGAGAGCACATGCAGGAGTGCGTAGGGAGATTAGGTCCGAGAGGTAAGGGGGAGCTTGGTTGTGGAGCGCTTTGAACGTGAATACCAGGAGTTTAAACAGGATACGTTCAGGAAGGGGGGAGCCAGTGAAGAGAGAAGAGGAGAGGCTGCACATGGTCGAAACGACGGACAGAGTGAATGACCTTGGCAGCAGAGTTTTGGATTGCGATAAGGGGGGACAGGTGAAAGCGAGGGAGTCCTGCAAGGAGGAGGTTGCAGTAATCGAGGTGAGAGATAACCATGGCATGAACAAGGGTTTGGGCCAAGGAGGTAGAGAGAAAGGGGCGGAGCCGAGTAATGTTATGGAGGGTGAATCGGCAGGATTTGGCAACAGAGTCAATGGGTGAAAACAGACATGATGCTAACCACCCTTTAACCACCCTTGGTGGTTATTTATGCATGTTGCAGGGCTGTATTGGTGCCCTATGCAGCCCTGAAACATGCATAAATGACCACCAAGGGTGGTTAAAGGGTGGTTAGCGTCATGTCTGTTTTCACCCAATGTAAGGTTTAAAAAAGAGGTGCGTGTTGAAAACGAAGCCCAAACTACGGGCTTGGAGAACAGGGTGAATAGTGACTCCATCGATGCAGATGGGCAGGTTAGAGGGAGAGGAAGAGGAGGGAGGAAAAATGAGTTCAGTCTTGGTCATGTTGAGCTTGAGTTGACGTCAGGACATCCAGGCGGAGATATAAGAGAGGCAGTTGACGAGACGTGAGCGGACAGAGGAGGAGAGAGAGGGGGTAGAAAGATAGAGTTGAGTGTCATTAGCATAGAGATTATTGGAATCGGTATTGGAATCCGTGGGAGGCAATAATTTTGCCAAGGAACAGGGTGTAAATAGAGAAGAGGAGAGGGCCAAGGACAGAGTCTTGGGCACCTCAACTGAAAGGGGGAGGGAGGAGGAGCTCGACTCAGGGAGCAAGACTTTAAAGAAGCGGTCAGAGGAGAACCAGTCAAGGACGAATTACGAATTGATTCTCAGCACCGATTTAAACAACAGCATATGGACTTTGGCCCTTCTCAAATGGGCTATGGTGGGTGGGGGGATAGGTGTGTGCCGACGGTGGGTGGAGGTGGGTGTGCACCTGTTCCCACAGGCGCACACCCATCTCCACTCACCTCCACCCATCACCATGCATGGAGCAATCAGCATTGGCGCTGGTTGCTCTGTACATGGATGATGGGTGGTGCACAAATGCACCCTCACCCACCACCAGTGATGTTCCCATGGGCACCCCCTGCAGCTGGCAGCGGTGACCCGTGGCATTCCTACGGACACCCCCCTCCCACCTGCACACGTGTGCGACGGGCACCCATTTGAAAAGAGCCTTTGTGCTGGACATGAGAAATCTTACAACTTGATTCTCAGTTGAGCTAGCATAGCATATAGGGATGGGCGAATAGAACGCAGTTCAGATGTTCGGTCGTTCGGTTCGAAACCCAAGTTTGTTTTCAATGGTTTGGTTCAGCCGAGTTCACTTTGGCCGAACTTGGCAGAACATTCAAAAATAGCGCTATCTATACCGAAACGAAACCGAAACCGAATTTTTGGCCCTGAATAGACGTTTTTCCTGCCCCCAAACTCATCCGAACACGACTGAACTGTTCGGTTGTTCGAGAGTTCGGTTTGGATGTTCGGTTCGGACGTCCGAACAGACCGAGTTCGGTCTGAACTCCGAACCGCGTTCGCCCATCCCTAATAGCATATATACTGACAATTAGCAAAGGACTGAACCCTATTGAAGTGAATGGGTCTTATGCTAAGTGCTGTGTAAAGCACTATCTCTGGATCCATTCACTTTAATGGGACTTTTGCTTGTGATAACTGCTAGCATGGTTGCTATCTCAACAAAGGATCATACTCTTAGGCTTCACACTCTGGACCACTCTCTTGTGCTGTAGGCTGATTTGATGAGCCAAAGTGGCCACACCACAGGGTTGGGGGGTGGGGAGTGGATCTTGGCTTTTGACTAATATTTTCACAAATTTCACTCCTAATTTCTACTAAATTTTTAAAAAGGGACTTTGGTTTGGCTCAGTACTTGGGTCAACTGTTACTTTAAACTAACCTGTTTTCCTCCATTGCTGCTCCTCCAATCCTACTTCCTGTGGGATCTGGTTTGAGGCACAAACTGAAGATGGACCACCAAACTTCAAACACACACTGTCAGCTGTAGAAATGTGCATCCTGATTACACATGTGCTTTCCATTTTCTTTGGAAATGAAAAAACAAACAAATAAAAAAGAAATCCCCTGAATGTGAATTTAAGTGCTGGTGAAAGGTGCTGGACTGATAGCTTTGCTGACTGAAGCCTTCTATCAGTGGAGCAATTGCTGCATAAGCTGCAGCAGATCAGTCTTCTCCCTTACTGCCTTGGCTGTGTTACCCACCTTGAGAGACTTTCTGCAACAACAAGAGGGAAGCATGACCCCCACAGCCCAGCCATGCTCTTCCTGTCTGTGGTGTTGCATTTGTGAGTTTGTGAACCCCAACTTTCCTTGAGATATATCAATCTGGCTGGAGCACTGGGTTAAGGATAGGTCGTAAGGGACTATCAGGACTGGTACCTTGATAAGTGGTGTCAGAGTCAACAGAGAAACACTAACAACCGGATCAGCAGTAGAAAGTACCAAGGCAGTTTTTGAGGGCAAGCAAGAGGTGTGTTCCAAAGGGTAGGCAAGAGAAGGTTACCAATGCAATCAAAAAGGCAGTGTTGCGGGCTGGGGGGACAGGACTGAATCTGGCAGGTCTGTCCAAGGTAAGGTCTTTGGTGAAGAGGAGGTGGAGTGAGGAAGAAGACTGGCCAACAGCAGGCAAGGCAATGAGCAGGACAGGCAGGCAAGCAAGGCGGGCGGCAGGGGAGGTGAGGAGCAGGACCGGAAATCCAGGAGAGGGTCACAGAAACAAGAGGGGTACAGTGAAGTAAGAAGTCAGGGATCATCTGCCTAGGAAAGCCCTGTTGCACAAGACAAGGTGCTAGAAGTAAACTGGAACACCATCCAGTGATAGCTATGGCAGCACTAAGAGCTAGTGAAACTATTTATTTATTAATGATTTTTAACCCACCCCTCCTGCCCACAGGGCAGCTCGGGGCAGTGAATAACAAATTAAAACAATGACAGTCATTTCAACGTTTGTGTAAGACCTGGCTGTTCCGCCAGGCTTTTGGCGAGGGGTGGGTGGTGGTGGTGGTGGTGGGATGGGGGTAGGGTTTGGGAGGGAGGGTGAGTTTTATGATTTGTTTTAAAATTTGTTGATTTGTTTTTAAATGTTGTTCGCCGCCCCAAGCTGCCTTTGGGCAGGAGGGGTGGGTTATAAGTTTTAAATTAAAAAAAAAAACCAAAACAATACAAACAATTTAAAAGTTAAAAATCTCATATGCATAGGAGAAGAACAATGCCCCCTACCCCCGTGCCAAAAGCCTGGCCTTACACAAACGTCGAAATGACAGGAGAGTGGGGGCCAGCCGAGCCTCCTCCGGGAGCGAGTTCCAGAGCACAGGGGCAGCCACCAAAAAAGATCTAACATCGGTGGCCACCCATCTCGCCCGGGGAACCTCCAAAAGGCTCCCACGGACGATCTCAGGGGTCGCACGGGTACATGGGGAGTGAGGCGGTCCTGCAGATAGGTAGGGCCCAGGCCGTGAAGGGCTTTAAAGGTCAAAATCAGCACCTGGAACCTAGCCTGGTGCTTTATAGGCAGCCAATGCATAGCCCGGAGCACAGGTGTCATGTGCTCCTTGCGGCCCACCCCCGTAAGGAGACGGGCCACGGCATTCTGCACCTTCAACCCCCCTGACCTCCTGGTAAAAGGGTATCAAGTGAACAAAATTCTGAATAACCTTAGGAGGACTGAAGAGCCAGCCCTTTATTTTTTAAAGGAGTATCCCTTTTTGATAGTGTTTCCCCTCACACACCCCTTTTGCTTCCAATTTATTGTGCCTGCATTTTGCATTCACAAAACAGGAGTCCAGTCTAGAAAGCTGAATTTATTTTTGGATAAATTTTAATTAAATTTAGCTTGACTTATAAATCAGCAGGCTGTTTTAAATTATTGGTAACTTATTAAATGTTATGATTTAATTTGTATACATTTTTCTGAAAGGTGTTTTTTTTTTCTAGCTTGGTGGTTAGTAGAAGGCATAATACTTCTACTATGCTTCTGTCTTAATGTTTGAGTTAATTAGCCACCCTAATAGGTCAAGCATGTTGCTTTTCATAATAAAATAATTTAACAAATGAAAAGTTCTATTACATCAACTCACCTCTCCTATTTAATTTTCTTTCTTTAAATAGATTTTTAGGGGATTTCCTATGAAGTGATTCTGGGTCTTTTAATTTATAGCATAATTGTTTCAGACAGGCTTGTCTGTCTATATTTTTTAATGAGTTGCTGTTGCAATGGATTTTCCTCAGCATAACTGCCTTGGGTAGATCCCATAAAGTAGAGGAATTAATTTCTGAAGTATCAGTGCTAACAGTAAATTCATCCATTGAGGAAGCAATTTCCTGTATCACAACTTTATCTTGGAATAAAAAATACATTAGCTGTCCATCTACTCCGTGATCACTTAAGCTGTTATCATAAAACCCACACAATGACAGATGCCTGATCAGAAAGGGAAATTTATCCGGTGCCACATCTTGATATATGGTTGGCGGAAGGATGGTTAAATCAAATCAAATATCTATATAACTGAATATCTTTGCAGGAATAAAAACTATAATTTCAAATGCTAGAATTAATTGATTTCCAGGTTGTATCTCTTCTCACCTTCTGGAACTAAATAGAAGAGCTTGAAGCATATAATCTCTCTGTAGGAAGAAATATACAACTGATGCAATCTCTAACTAATAGACTGCTAGTTTTATTTATTTATTTATTTATTTATCTATAGCTTGTCTTTCCCATAAGGCTCAGAGTGGATAACAAAGTGTACATAAACATATACATAAAACCGTTTTAAAAATCCAAACCATTAAAAAATATTTAAAATTCTCCTTTAAAACAGCATCCCAAACCCTATCCCTGCCAACCAAATGCCTGACCAGATAAACAGGTCTTATATTGCATCTGGAAAATGCTCAGGCTCAGGCTTTGGTGAACCTTCAGAGGAAGGGAGTTTCCTAAACTACTGGCAGCCACTGAGAATGCCTCCCCTGCATGCCTTCATGGACCTCATGGAATGATGGAACTTGCAAGAGAGTATCCTTGGCTGACCTTAGGGTTTGCCATTTAACATAAGGGTGAAGGTAGCCTTTTAGATATGTAGGGTCCAAGTAGATTAGGGCTTTATAGGTCAAAACCAGCACTTTCAGTTGTGTCCAGAATGCTATTGGGAGCCAGTGCAGACTGTGTAATGTGCTCCCAACAATCTCTCCTGGTCAAGAGGTAGGCCGTCGTATTCTGCAGCCCCCAACAGTCTTCAAGAACAACCCCTGAACATTGCAGTAGTCTAACCTCAAGGTTATGAAGTCATAGATGATGATGGCCATGTGAAAGATAGGGGTGTGCACCAGGCCCCCAGGTTGTTCTCATTTTTTGTTTTCGTTATTCAAAAACGTTTTTGTTATTGTTGTTAACGACAATGTTGTTTTTGTTGTCGTTATCGTTTTTGGTATCAATGTAATTTTTTTTGGTATCAATATTATTATCATTTGGTATGGATATCGTTATCGATATGGTTTTTGGTATCGGTACAGTTTCAAATGAAGATTTTATTTTTGGTATTGGTATCGTTATTGAGTTCCATGCACAATTAATATCTATCTAAATCTAAGGGAGACAGGGGAAGGGAAAAGGAAAACTGTCCATTATCTAATCAATTATCTATATAACTTCTAATCTATATGTCTATAATATATATCTATATCTAATCTATACTACCTATCTATATATAATATACAGGGGGGAGAAGGGCAGGGAAAGGGAGAAGGTAAAATGTAGGGTATGAGGAAGGAAAGGTGTTGGTAATACAATGAGGGCTAGGGAGGATTTTTGTGTGCGCAAGCACCACAGTTCTGTGAACGCAACCTGACAAGCCGAGCTCTCACAGAACGGAGAGGAAAAGTCTTACCCTCTCTTTATAAAGGGTTGCAGTGCCCTCCCCCAGAGCCCCCCTGATTGGTTGTGGGAGGGAGCAGGCATTGAGCAATCACAGAGTGCCATGAGACTGCTGGGGGCTGATTGCGCTGCTCATTGGCCATCAGTTACTGCTGAGCTGCTCCCCCCTCCCAACACAGGCACAGTTCAAGTGTTCCACCCTATTTAGGGCTCCAAGACGTCTGCTCCCTCCTCCCCCTCCACATTTCCCCTCCAAAACCCAACTGCCACAACACTAATAATGAGAGCGATAATGATATTGTCATTTTTGTTATCGTTCTTGGTTGTCATTCTCGTTGCAATAATGAAAACGACTATTTTTGGTATCGTTATTGTAATAATGAAAACGACATGCACAACCCTAAGAAAGGTTCACATCCTTCTCAGCAGGCAAAGTTGGTGAAAAGCACTCTTGGCCACCGCCACAACCTGTCTCTGCAGCCGTTCCACTCAGGGGCCATGGACCCCACCCCCCAGCCTTGCTTGTTTAAAAACACCCTCTGTCCTCACAAGGCCAGTGTTGGCAGAGGCACTGTAGTTCACTCAACCAACCTTCTTTTTGTTGTGATGAAGCTAAACCCGGGAAAAACAGCAGCGACTCTTTTAATGGCTTCTCATTCTGAAATTGTTGGGATTGATTGCATGTCTTACTGCGAGCCCTGCTTTCACTATTTTCTAGTTTGGCCACCCAGCACTAAGAGTTTATCCCAGTAAGAGATATATTGGAGAATTTATTGGCATTTAGTATTTTAAACTATATATTATAGGAGCTAGGGCAATGAGTTTAATCGGCTCATCTTAAGATGTAGCTAGCGGAAAACAGGCCTAATTCCTGACCATTGTGTTCCCAAATGGCATGACATGGGATTTTGGGTAGAGGGCAAAATAGAACCCTAAGGGCCAGATTATTGGTTTCTCTGCCTTCTGTGGGTGTTTTCAGACGTGACGGGGCCAATTGGCCCCGTCACGAAATCAATGAATTAATCCCCCGCCGGGATGACCCGTCACGCCCTAACAGACACTCCCCGCCGCCCGCCCTCTGGGGAGACGGGCGGCCGCTGCAGCCAATGCCGCTGCAGCGCTCGCCCGCTATGGCCACGGGCCAGAATACCTGTGGGGATTCAGGGCTGTGGCTGCTGTCCAGACGTGACAGCGGGGGTCACCACAGCGAGGAATCGCCTTCACCACACGACGGCCTCCGGTCCCGCCGCTGCGGCCGCTCGCGTGGTGAATGTGATTCCCCGCCGTGGTAACATCTGGGCGGGGAATCACATTCGTGTCCAATGTTACGTGGTCCAAGCCACCACAGGGAATTGACTGTGTTTGACATTGACCACGTAACGTCTGAAAATACCCTATGTAGCCATTTGCACATGGCAAAATGGTGAAAAATGCAGCAGCCTACCTTCTGTCGGGGGTGGGCTGCCAGGATCACATTACACCAGTGGTCTGGAATCTACACTGGCTGCCAATAGCTTTCTGGGCACAATTCAAGGTGCTGGTTTTGACCCATCTGAAAGACCACCTATTTCCTCATGTTCCATCATCACACCCTCTGAGGTCAGTCGGGAGTGCCCTCTTGCAGGAACCATCTGCCCGCCAGGTTTCTAAAACGAGAACATGCAGAGAGGCGTTCTTGGGTCACTTTAAGACCTTCCCCCCCCATCCCCTCCGTAGATATTCCGGCTGTGGGAGGGAATGCACAGCCAGGATATGCGCGGGGATTGGCCAGTCTGAAAGCTGTCCCCCCTCGCAACTTTGCTGGCAGAGAGATGCAGGGATGCAGAGATGGATTTCCTGTTCTGCATCCCTGTGCGTGTTTGCCAGCAAAGTCAGGTGGGCTTTCAGACCGGCGGCACCCTGCACATATCCTGGCTGTGCATTCCCTCCCGCAGCCGAAATATGCAGATGGGGGTGGGGTGGGGGGGGGGAAGGTCTGAAAGTGGCCGCAGTGGCTGCCCCATAATTAGGGAACTCCCTAAGCTCAAGCCTGCTCATTTTCTGGAGGTAATGTAAGGCCTTTTTGTTTGGCCCAGCATTTGGTAGGCAGGGGTAGGGTTGGGATATTGTGAGTTAGAGGGTTTTATCTGTTTTTATTTGCTTTTATGGGGGTATTTTAATATGTGGGTTTATTTTGTGTTTTTTGTATTTATGCATTGTAATCTGCCTAGAGTCCCAATGGAATGAATGGGAGGGATAGAAATATAATTATAATTACAAGGACCTATGTTCACTGTGGTCTCCCCATTGCCACCAATGCACAGCATCCATGCAGTGGCCAACCTTCCCCCACAACGGGCAGCCATGGTGCCTGGAACTGGGAGAGAACCCCGACCGGTTTAGGTAAAGTGGGCTTTCAGATGTGGAAGCCTGCTTTACTCCTGGTCAGGTGGCCAGATCCCAGCCGTGGTGGCGGTTAGTGTGTGCCGTGACTTGGAGATTTCCCCGAGTCACAGCCTGGGCTAGCTGCCACCACAGCCGGGATCTATCCTGTGCCAACATCTGGTGCCCGGAATGTGGCCTCTTTCAAACGTGATGGTGGCCCCCTGGCCAAAGCAGGGAAACGGTGGCAAAGCAGCCAGCATCATGTTTGAAAGCACCCTCTGTCTGTTCCTCAGCGCCCCACGAGGGCAAGCTCATACCCTTCAGTAGTACTTGTGTGCCATAATCAGGCTGTCCGTGGCTTGGGTCCTTGATGCACTCTGGGAGCGCAAGCCCCATCATTGTGGGGCAGTGCAGGGTGGTGGGTGCAGTCTGTTGTGGGGTGGGGGGAGGTCATCAAGTAGCAGTCAGAAGGCCAGCATTTGCTTCAACTGATTCTGCTGCAGCCACAGCTGAGCTGCACAATCCAAGTTTCCTTAAAGTGCTGAAAGCAGTTATGAAAATGTTGCATAAAATCCAGTCATGGAGTTACTGTCTTTGTGCAGTTAGGAAGGCAGCAGGGAGCAGAGAGGAATGAAGGGTGGCTTTCCTCTTTCTTTTGCTGCCTGTGGCAAAAAAATTCTCCATTAATTTATTGTTTGGCAGATGCTTTGTCTTCCTAAGATGAAAGGCATTATATAAGAGCAGAGTATTAGATTATTATTATTTATCCTTATCCTTGATTATTTTGCAGGGCTGGGGCCTCTTTACAGGCCTCCATAAAATTTAGCACTTCCCCCTGATTACTTTGAAAATGGAAAACAACAACAACCGCAGAACCCCACCCCAAAGCATGTCTCTCTTGAATTACAGCAAGCTTTCTCTCTCATTTTCTCCTAAGAAACAGTGAAGGGGATTATTTGCTCCAGCACCCCCGGACGGAGACAAGGACACATTGTGTGGGGTTTAAAAGGCTGCACTCTTTATTTGCTGAAGGTAAAAGTCAGGGGAAGGGGCATTGCCCCTCCTGGGTCCAGCCTCTACTATACTTTTAACTGTTAACTATAACTTATAACTTGTGCGGCCTGATGTCCCTCGGTGCTGCTGAACTTCTCTCTGCTGTTAGGTCACCCTCACTCCAGCCACCCGGTTGGTTGAGGAGGTATGAGACCTCTCGTGACCAGAGTAGGAGGGAGGCGGCTGCACCGTAGACCGCCCATGTCCTCCGGTGTATGGCTCACCCCTCCCGCCTGGACTTGGGTTGGAAGCTGGCCACCCCTGCTCTAGCTTTCCTGTGGCCCCATCTCACAAGGAGATGGCTCAACGAGCAGCTAACTCTAACAAACCCTGCTAATTAATACCCTGGACCCCTGCCACAGCAAACCGCCAGCACCTGCTTAGCTGGTTTGAGACCCCCACCTCTGACCTCACAATAATTGGGAAAGCTTCTCTCTAATGGTTGCAAGGTACATATCGATGCCCACTTCCGATAGGTGGACCCCGTCTGCCCTGTATATCTCTAGCCATGAGAAGCGGATTCCCTCATGGACAATGATGTCCCCGCCATGGGCGAAAACCAACTTCTCTACCTCCCTGTTGATCTTCCTACGTGCCCTATCCACCTTACCAGGACGGATGGCACTGGTCCATCTTATTCTTTCCAACATATGCGTCCATACCGACATGGTATCAGGCAGAAGCCTCGACGCCTGCACCCAGTCCCTTTTTATCCTGACTATGAGTTCGAGCCCTGTGAAAGTTGGGAGATGGTTCCACTTCTCACCAAGGTGAATTATCATGACATCAGGGTGTCACCCCCTGGCGGCCCTGTGGATCAGCGGCATCAGCTGTTCCCATCTCATGCTGCTCCTGGTCTTCCAAACAACTTTGGCTCTGTCGCTGAGACCCAGCTGGGTGACCCAGTGGGTATGGCCCACTGCCTTGCCTGCCCAATAGACAGTACTGTGGCCAACTATCCAAATCAACTTGCGCTGACCCAGTGGTCCTGTTCCTGCAGACAAAACAAAATAGTGTTACTTAAGACAGGCGGCTATTGGAGGAGGTCATGTATGTATGACTGGAATGCCAACGATCTCCATCTTCCTATGCCACGGATACTTTCCGATGACAGGCCCAGCGCTGCAGCGGAACTGGCTGCGCCTATGCAGAAGGAGTGTGACCCAAATAGATGGGCCGACTGGTGAATAGCTAAGCAGGGCTCGATGTAGGATGAAAGAAAACTGGTGGCGGGTCAAAGGTGACTCATCCTCATGAATAAGGAAGGGGCCCGGTTGAGGGGGGCAGACGGAGATGTATCTGCAAGAGGCTCTGACTGGGCACAGTTTGGGGGAGTCCACCGCCTGCAGAGTGATATGGCCCCTGGACTTTTGATCAGTTTTGGATCTCCGGAGCAGAATAGTCAGGGATTGGTTCCAGATAGATACGTCCCCATACCTAACCACTCCAGGATCGGGGTCAGATGTAGATGTGACCGCCAATTCACTGACTCTGTGTCAGGTATTGGGGTATGGGATGGTGGGTTGCTGGGCGGGCTATGAAGGGAAAGGTGAATGAGGGGCGGTGGGGCATTGACTCTCTGTGTAGCGGCCCCTTTGGGAAGACTGACCTGAACTCTGCAAACCTGCTGGTCCCGTTAAGTAAGAGAAGGGACGAGGGCTCTCTTCCCCATAGCTCTGCCCCTGTGAATGACCAAGAGACAGACAGGCAGGTGCTGGATCAGTTGATACCCATTGTCCCAGAAACCAGCACTGCTCCACCTGTGCATCGCTCAGCTAGATTGCGGGCGCGGCTGGGGAAGGGGAAGGAGCCTCCTTTTATAAAAGGCAGTCAGACCTGCTTAGCCTTGTTGGTGATCAGTTCTCTGTGAGACCGGCCCTCCTGTGTGGATTGCTGTTGTTGCCTTGTGTTTGGTATTGCTTCCTTGAGTGCCTGTGTGTGTGTGTGTGTGTGTGTGTGTTGTTGTGCGCGTGTTACTGAAAGTCTGTGTGTTCCCTCCCAGATTCACTACCTATTCCTGTGATCCTGAGTGAAGTCCTATCCCTTCCTTTGGCCTTCCCTTGGGACCATACCCCCACCTCCTAGACCTTACCCCCCTTACCCTGCACTCCACCAATTCCCTTACCCTGTATGTGTGAAGGAGTGGAGTCCTATTTATCAGGGCGAGACTACCAGTGCTCTATGATGAGTCTGGTCCATCACGAGCTTTTGCTTGATACGCAGACCTTAATGGACTACTGAGAGCTTTCTTAGCTACAAGTGTGTTTGAGGAATCTGGTGTGGGTGAGTGTCCCCTTTCTTTCCCACCAAACCGTGACACTCTGAAAGCCCCCAAAAGGCCTGCAGAAAAGCCTCGCCAAATAGGGTGGCTTTGTAAGCATTGAAGCAGATACAGGGGAGGGAGCCCACCAGTGCTGCAAGGATATCGGGTAATTGGCAACCTGGAGTCTGGTGTGGGGCCATGCTGTTGGGATCAAGATTCAATTAGCCTACTCGCAAAGAAACCCTGATCTCAAGGGGGGTGACCTGCTAACCTGCTGGAAAAGGATATTGCAGCTAATTTGCCCGCTATTTTTTAATTTTTTAATTTACATTTATTGACCACCCCCTCATGCCCACAGCATCCAAGGGCGGCTCACAACAAATAAAACAACAATAAAAACTCCTAAAACATCATAGAATAAAATGATTAAAAAAGAATAATTCCCCCAACATTTACAATAAACCCCTCCCCCAAATCCTCCCAACCTATCCTACCCTCCCACCCTCCCCTCCAAAGACCTGGGCGAACAGTCAGGTCTTACGGGCTCGACAAATAGCCATTAGACCCGGGGCCAGGTGAGCTTCCTCCAGGAGGGAGTTCCAGAGTCACAGCCCGGCCACCGAGAATGCCCTCTCCATCGTGGCCCCCCGTTTAACACAGGGGACCTCCAAGAAGGCACCCCTGGCAGACCACAGGGATTGCTCTGAGGCGCGGAGGGTGAGGCGGTCCCCAAGGTATGAGGGGCCCAGACCATGTAGGGCTTTATAGATCAACACCAACACCTTGAATCTGGCTCGGTACGCTATAGGCAGCCAGTGCAGAGTGCGGAGCACAGGTGTTATATGCTCCCACCGCCTCATGCCTGTGAGGAAACGGGCCACCGCATTCTGCACCAGCTGCAGCCTCCAAACCAGAACCAAGGGAAGCCCTACATAGAGCACATTGCAGTAGTCTAGCCTTGAGGTGATGAAGGCGAGAATAAGAGTGGCCAGGTCGGGCCCAGAAATGTATGGGCGCAGCCTCCAGACTAGATACAGCTGGCAGAAGGTGGCTTTAGCCACCACCTCCACCTGCCGATCCAGACGGAGGCCCAGATCCAAAACTAACCCCAGACTCTGAACCTGTTGGGCTACAGGAGGGCAGAACCGCCCCCCCACCAGAGGAGCCGGCACCTCCCTTGGCCTACCCACCACCATCACCTCCGTCTTAACAGAATTGAGCTTCAGTCTGCTCTGCTGCATCCAATCTGCCACGGCTTCCTAACATTGGGAAGGCAATGAGACGGCAGGGCCTGGGTCAGTTGAAAACGAGAGGTACAGCTGACTGAGTATCATCAGCATATTGTTGACATCGCACCCCGAACCCTCTCACAATCTCCCCCAGGGGCTGCATGCACACATTAAACAAAAGCGGAGACTGGATTGAACCCTGCAGAACAGCACAGGTCAAGGCCCAGGAGCTCAATGTTTCAGCTCCTAGCACCACCCACTGGCTTCTCCCCGAGAGGAATGAGCAGAACCACCCAAGGACAGTCCCGTCCAGACCCCTAAGGTCTCGCAGCCATCTCAGCAGCAGCTCATGGTCCACGGTATCAAAAGTGGCTGAGATCTAACAGGATCAAGAATGTAGAACATCCTGCATCCATCTCCCAGAAGAGATCGTCCACCAAAGCCACCATCGCTGTCTCAGTACCATAGCCAGGGTGGAACCCAGACTGAAAAGGGTCAAGGAAACCAATACTGTTCAGATGCGCCTGGAGCTGCAGAGCCACTGCCCGTTCAATAACCTTCCCTAAAAAGGGAAGATTAGAGACAGGACAGTAACTGGTGAGTGCGTCCACATCCAACAAAGGCTTCTTCAGCAGGGGACGCACCACAGCCTCCTTGAGACTGGGCAGCAACCTCCCCTGCCGAAGGGACATGTTAACCACCCTCGCCAGAACTGACCCCAATGTCTTCCTGGAGGCTTTCACCAACCAGGATGAGCCCGGATCTAGTTCACAACTTGTGGCTCGAACAGACCCCAGGACATCCACCGCGTCAGCCGACATCACTTCCTGAAACTCCTCCCAGAAAGATTGACCAGACGGTGCCTCCATAACCTCATGCTCCTCACCGACCGCATCCAACCCAGTGTCGAAGTTACTCTGGATCGGAGCGATCTTGTCTGCAAAGTAGATGGCAAACTTCTCACAGCGGGCTTGGGACAAGTCCCCGTCCAGGCAGAGGGAGACCAGACTGACCAGCCCCCACACCACCCGGAACAGCTCTGCTGGACACGACTTTGCAGACGCTATGAGGGCAGCAAAGAATTTCTTCTTTGCTGTCCTCACAGCCTCAACATATGACAGCAAATGGGTCTTGTGGAGAAATCGGTCAGATTCAGAGCGAGTCCGACACCATCATCGCTCTAGTCTCCTGCCTACCTGCTTCATACACTGCAGCCCCTGAGTAAACCAAGGGGCCCTGCAGTGACGAGACGGAGGTAGGGGACATCTCGGAGCCACCCTGTCGATGGCCTCCCCCAGCAAGGTGTTCCAATGCTGTATTAGCACATCGGCAGAGTGGCCGTCAGGGTCTAGGGTTAACTCCCTCAGAGCCTCCTGGAACCGCTGTGGTTCCATCAGCCTCTGAGGGCGGACCAACCTAACTGGTCCATTCCCCTTCTTGAGGGGGTGGCCTGAGAGGCTGGACTGTAGGAGATAATGGTCCGTCCATGACAAGGGCGTGACTTTCACATCCCCCACTAACGGATCACCTGCCTCAAGGCCAGAACAGAAGACCAGGTCAAGGATATGTCCCCCCACATGAGTCGGGCAGTTGACCACTTGGGACAAGTCCATGGTTGCCATGGTGGTCATGAACTCCCGCTCCGCTCCTACAAGGCCGGCATCGACATGAGTGTTGAAGTCCCCAAGGACCAAGGTCCTGGAGGAGTTCAACACTACCTCTGAGGCCAGCTCTGCTAGAGCAGCAAGGGATGTTGCCAGACAGGAAGCGGCCCGTTATACCAGCAACACCCCAAGTTTTCCCCCAGCCATATCAAACACCACATGGAGGGCCTCCACACCTGGAATCTCCTGGACTGGATATCTCCTAACTGGCCAGTCCTCCCTGAAAATAATAGCTACACC
>QEPC01014017.1:1199784-1212929 GCA_003113815.1 Sphenodon punctatus
CAGCTCCCCCTGCCACGGAGAGCCGGGTACACCCTATCACCCCTATTTTCTTCCCCCTCATCTCCCCCCCCTTTTCTTCCAGTCTTCATGCTGCCACCAGATGCCAGCATCACCACTACACACACCCCAACTCCCCCTGCCCTGATAGCCAGGTACATCCCCGCATCTGCTACCACCAGGTGGACCCTCCACCAGTTCATTCCCATGCTGCCACCATGGGTCTGTGCTGGGGACACCTCCCCCCTCCCCCATCCATTTCCCTCACTTTCCTCCCCTCCCCAACCCCCGAAGGCAACCCCTATACTCTCACCATGGGGGAATGCCTCCTTTCCCACCCCCCCTCTCCCCTTAAAACACACAAGTGACTTGCCAGGATACTGACCCCCTGCAACCCCTGCGGGCCCAAAGTGCCACAACCTTTGGCCACGGCCCTTCAGCTCATGGCCTGTGGCTCCTTTTGTGCCCCCCCCCGAAGCAACTTCCGGGTGCGGGGTCACGGGGTCACGCCAGGACACCCAGCTCAGGTGTGCTGTCTCCCATGGCCCCCCACCCCTTTTGTGGAGGATGCTTGTCCTCTGGAACGTAATGACATTGCAAATTGTAGCACCTGTGGTTCTGGGATGGGAAAACCTGTGTCCCAACCCATGTGCAACCGGAATGCCTGAAACTCAGAGAAAATCCTGCTGTAAGACTCCCTGGTGTTGGGGGCAATGGAACCCTGCACAGCCTCGTACAGTTCTACTGTCCAATGTTCCACCTCAGGCTCCTTACTGGCTTCTGGTGCCAAGAGGCAGAAACAGTTCATCTGGTGACGAGAGGGAGCATCGGCTATGCCGTTGTTGACTTCCAGTATGTGCTTGGATGTAAATAGAATATTGTTACTGAGGCACTTATGCACAAATGACTGTACCAACCCCATCACGTGGGTGGATTTGGAGGACAGAGTATTAAGGACCTGCACTACTGCCATGTTGTCACACCAGAACAATAGTTTTGTTGGCAAACTCCCCTGGCCACAGGACTAGGCTAAAGCTTGAGGAAGGTCAGATCTCATGTAATTCCAGCCTGGGACCATGTGGGCGGCCATGGAGCAGCACACCATTTCCCCCGGAAGTAGAGGCTGAAGCCCAAAGATCCAGCTGCATCTATCTGAACCTGCAGCTTGGCCTCCAAGAGAATCTGCTGCCTCCATAGGCTGACCCTGTTGAAGGTGGACAGGAACCAGCACCAAATTATGAGGTCCTGCTTCATGTCCGCCATCACCCTGATGTGATAATGGGGGGGGGGTCAGGTTGCCCGGGACTTTGGTGTAGGGCCGGGGCAGAAATGCCCAGCCTGGTGCCACTACCCGCCAGGGGAAATTCAGACTGCCTATCAAACTCTGAAGCTGGTGGCCAGTCACCTTGGTGAGGATTAAGCAGACCCTAATCACCCCCCCTATGGAATCCAACTTGTCATGGGGGAGGCGGGACTCCTCTTTAACCATGTCCACCTCTATACCAAGGAACGTGAGCACTGTAATGGGCCCCGAACTCCCAGCTCCTCCGCAACAGAGCTGAATGTCTGGAGGAGTCGTTGGCATTCGTCCGTGCCTGCGCACCCCAGGAACAGAAAATCATCAATATAATGGATGACAAAATGTGACCGCGCTCTGTGGCAGACCAACTAATTGAGTAACGAGCTGAAGCGTTCGAAAGCCAAACAGGAAATGGAACACCCCATCGGCATGGCTTTATTGAAGTAAAATTTACCCTGGAATTGAAAGCCCAGCAGCTCAAAATCGTTGGGGTGGACTGGCAGCAGGTGAAAGGCGGATTTGATGTTGCATTTCACCAGGAGCATCCCCGGGCCGCATTCCCATGCCATGCTAACCACCATATTGAAGGATGCGTAGTGGACTGAGCAGAGTTCCTTGGGGATGGCATCTTGACCGACTCCCCTCTAGGGTAGGAGAGGTGGTGGATGAGGCAAAACTACCCTGGGGTCTTTTGGGGTACTATTCCAAGGGGTGAGATGTGGAGCAAAGGCATGGGCGGGGAATCGAATGGGCCCGCCACCCTACCCTCCGCTATCTTTCTCTGGAGTTTGGCGTGCACCAATGCCTCCATACTCCTGACCAATTTAAGATTGTCTACCCAAGCTCTCTGTTACAGTGACAGGCTGGGTGGTTACCCGAGCAGTGGGAACGGGCATGCCGGAAACGGCAGGGGGAGCGGGCGCAACTCCCTGGCCCATTGTATTCCCAGAACGTGGACCCCTTGGCAAGGAGGCGGCACCCATCCGACTGAAAGGGGTCATACACGGAGGCCACCCCACCCCTAACTAAAGCGTGTCCGCTATCCGTGCGTGGAACATTGCTGACATTACTCATACACTCAAGCCACAAGTCCTGGGCATATCTGTTCCACCACAGCCCGGGGGTGATAGAGACTCATTTCCTGAAGGCCTCGTCATAGCAAAGCCACGCCCCCGGGTTGCCTGTGTCGTAAGCCCGCCGAACGATATCCTGGTATTTTAACAGCTCAGTGGTGCGCTCCGGGGCCATTTTCAGCATAACCCCCATAAGGACCGAGAAGGTGTCTGACCAGTTAGATCAATTTCGGTCCACCTTGGGCTCTTAAACTTCTCCTTATCCTTACCTTCCTCCTTTATTTATTTATTTTTATTTATTTATTTATTTGATAAATTTCTACCCCGCCCCTCCTGCAACGCAGCTCGGGGCGGCTTCCAACATTAAAACCATAAAATACAATAAAATACAAAATACTTAAAACCTTAAATATTAAATATAAATATAACTCAGCAGGGCTAGAACAAAAAACCAAACACAAATGGGCAGGGGACTAAACACCCCCCTCCCCACCCTCCCTCCCAAAGGCCTGGGCAAACAGCCAGGTCTTACAGTTCCGCTGAAATGTTAAAAGGCTTGGGGCCAGGCGAGCTTCCTCCGGAAGGGAGTTCCACAGCCGCGGTCCCACCACCGAGAATGCCCTCTCCATCGTGGCCCCCCGTTTAACACGGGGGACCTCCAGGAGGGCACCCCCGGCAGACCGCAGGAGCCGCTCTGGGGCGCGAAGGGCGAGGCGGTCCCTAAGGTATGAGGGGCCAAGACCGTATAGGGCTTTATAGATCATCACTAGGACCTTGAACTTGGCCCGGCACACTATCGGCAGCCAGTGCAGAGCTCGGAGCACCGGTGTAATGTGCTCCCGGCGACCCGTCCCCGTAAGAAGACGAGCCGCCGCATTCTGCACCAGCTGCAGCCTCCGAGCCAAGAACAAGGGAAGCCCCACGTAGAGCGCGTTGCAGTAGTCGCTGAAAAGGAGGGCAAACACATCTACGTATTCGCCCTTCCAAATCTTGTTCCTTGTGCTGCATCAAGTGAGACCCTATGTAAACGTTCACTTTGGTGTATCCTCCTGCCAATGGCATCACTTCCCAAGCCGGGGTGTGCACCACCTAACACGAGGTGGTGTGGTGTCCAGGGTGCAACCATACCTGGGCTATCTGGTGGTTAACCCCAGTATCCCCGGGGGTGACCTGATGGAGGTGGCTCTGTGTGTCCCCAGTCGGGGGGGCATGGCACGACTGGGTGGGCCACAGTACTCATAAGCCGACCCAACCCAGTCACTGTTGGTGGGTGGTATCGTTCGTGCCACCCTGGGTATGCCCTACGCAGCATCTGCTGCAACGAGGTTGCCACTCTCGTGGGTGGGTTTCCCAACAGCACCTACTGGAGTTCAGTGCAGGAATGTTATGATGTCGACGGGGGCTGGATGGGTGGGTCGACAGTCTGGTTTCAGCGTTGTGTGCCACCGCCTCAACATGTGATTCTGGGGACTGCCTTTCTACGATAGCATGCACCGCGGCCTTCATCGACTCCATTCTTCCTGCAAAATCCTACAGCTGCTCCAATATGGCCCACGACAGGTCATTCCTCGTGCGGTACCCAGGCGGGGCCTTAGCCCTGGGGCTGTTGGGAGACAATGAATCCCGCCCCCCGCTGCGGTGGGGGGAGGGGTTCCAGGCAGGGTTTCTCTCCTTGGGGGACTTCTGCCCCCCCCGATGCCTGTACACTGGGAGGGGGCCTACCTCTCGCCCTTCCCTTTGCGAGACCCTTGGGGGGGTCATCTCTGTAGCGTGTGGGGGGGTCGCACTTGCTGTTCGGCGTACCAACGGGGGTGCCTGGGGGGCTAACCTGTCTCAGGGGGGACTCGTCACCCCTCCTGGTTAGGGGCTCTGGTGATCCCCCCCCCAGGGGGGGGGCATGGCCCTGGCTGCTGGTGACGGCATCCTCTCTCTCGAGCCCTGAGGGGCCGAACGGGTACTCTTCCTTAAGGGCTAGCACTGCGCCAGGCCCCAGAGAACCTCCTCCCATCCACTTTCAGGGAGGTCATGATCGCCTCAGCCTGCAGCTGCCTCTCCTCCCTACCCCCTGCAGGGTTTTTTTGCCCTGGGCCCTTGGTCTTCCCTTTGCCTCTCCTTCCCATTGCGAAGGGGGGGGGTGTACCTGGCTGGCCGCCCTGTATACTGGCCTTTTCCTTGGCAGCCCGGGGGGGGGGGGGAATGAGATCAAACCCCGTTTCCTGCCTCCCACTCACCGTGAGGGGAGGGGGAAGGGCCGTGACTGCTACTTCTGTTTATGGTGCACTGCTCGTGCCCGAAGCCTCGCCACGCTGGGGATTGAGAGAAGCAGGTTCGGCCACTCCTTGCTTCTTGTCGGGTGCTCCTCTTTGCACCACTGGCTTTGCAGCCGCGTTCCCAAGATGTCGCATTCTGAGCTCTCACCTCACAAGACTCAGTCCGCGCGCTTCCAAGCCAGTGGCGGCTCCTCCCATCCCCAGCTTGTCACCTTCTGTTTTGGGGGCGGAACAAATCCCACACCCCTGCAGGTGCCCCCACCGATAAGACTGGGGGGGGGGTAGGGCGCGGGGGAATGGCGATTGTTAGCATCAACAGGTAGAGAGGAAGTGTTTCCTCTGAGAAAAATAACTACAGCACATTCCTGAAGAAGAAAGAACAGCTAAGATTCATAGAGGGTCACTAGGTATAGTGATGTAAATGCTTAAGCAGCACAGGCTAGATCCTGTATTTGAAGGTCATCAGCTTAATGAAGATATTCCACTTCATATCAGTTGGGGATGTGGCCCTATGAGGATTAAAAACTCATTAAAAATGACCTAAGTAATTAACTTTTATTCATACATAATATAACAAAAATAAAGACACATGAGGTGGCTACCTGTGTCTTTATTGTTGTTTTTATTACCTCAAACCATCAGTAGCTCCTCTGGCAAATTGTATAGTTGTCACATAATAGATTTGTCTTTATTTAGCATAAGATGTCTCCTCCACCCCCCCTGCCCCGGGAGACATATTGCATTTGTTAAGATTAATGCATACCCTACCTTATTTGTCATAAAATCACTGAATTCTATTTTGCCACCTGGGTTACTGGTACATATTCATTTACTTAGTCACTGGATCGGGTTATGCATAGCAAGTTAGTTTTGATCTAGCAGTTCATTTTCTTTTATTTTTAGGTTTTGAAGTGGTCAAAATTATTTGCTCATTGTTAGGATGGTCAGAGTTCAAAAGAAGTCTGAAACAATAAAACCAAGTCAACTTTGAATTGTAAACTGGCCAGTAAAAAAAGAAAAGTCTGGATGCTTTTGGAGAATTTAGAAATGTTAGATCTACACTACCCATTTATTCATTAAGTGGGCTATAATTAAACTTTCAAAAAACCCTTTCCCTGGATTGATGCTACGGGCATGATTTTCCAGGTGAAAAGGAGAACGGGAAAAAGAAAAGTGTGTTCTGAAGAGAGAGAAATATGGGTTAGCCTAAAATGGCTGTTGCAAATATGGAGTTTTGCCTGTGGTGACATAATGCACACAAGAATAAAACACCTATATAAAAGAATAATGAGACACATGACTCTATTTATTGTCATTTCCCATAAGCTCCTATTTCCAAATTAGCAGCAGTCGCTTCAGGACCAGCTTCTTGGAATCCCTAGCTGCAGGCGGAGTTTGTCACAAGCAAGAATTTGAACATAAGTCCAAAACAGAAGGGCCTAACCACGCCCATTGAAATCAAAAGAATCTTTCCATTGACTTCACAACACTGTAGGATCAGAAGCTAGCTTACTGTCAGGCATGAGGCCGAGGAGCCAATCTCCTGAGCCTGATGGGGTGTGCAGGAGTAATGGTCAGTAATGTGTGGGGGTTCAGAGGCCAGAAGGTCGGTGCAGGCAAAATCATTTACACTAGCTGGAATCACAGTCAAGAAACAAAGCCAGAGTCTAGAGTTGCGCACCAGGGTCCCATGCCATTTTTCATTATCATTTTCATTGTTAAAATGTGTCCTTTTTAATAGTGAAATGTCATTTCTGTTGTTGGTATCTATATTCGTACCAATTTCAAACAAAGATTTTATTTTTGGTATCATTATTGATTTCATGTGTCATTGAAGAATTGTCAAAAGCTGAACTCCTTCCCCTTATCATTGTGATACAGAAAGAACTGCATGCAATAATAATGCTGTACACAATATGTAGTTTTATTTACATAATATATACAGAATTTAAGCTAAACCGAACCTAAATATCTAATCCAGGGTTGGGGAACCTCAGGCCCGGGGGCCAAATGCAGCCTATGTCAAGTTTTTATGTGGCCCCTTTCCAGTGCCTGGCTCTGGCCCCTGGATCCAGTCTTTACCCCCCAAACACTGAAAAACTGAGCTCAGGATAATGGGGGCAGAGAGGAGGGCATGCACACACGGATAGGGGACAGATCCACAGCACAGATTCATGATCTGGGGCCTCCTTTTCTTGAATACACCTGTTAAGTGCCCCCGCCCCCAACCTCTATATGGCCCTTGGAGCTCCTACTAACTTTCAATGTTGCTCCCAGGACAGAAAAGTTTCCCCACCCCTAATCTAATCTCTCTATATACAACTAATATCTATATCTATATCTATATAATATATGGGCCGGGGAGACAGGGGAAGGGAAAAGGACACACACACACCCCAAGGAATAAAGATTGGGTGGTAGGGAAGGGAATAAGGGATATATATGGGAGGATTTCTAGTGCAAGCACCAGCAGCTTCTGCAAACGCACCCTGACAAGCAAGAGAGCTAACATAGAGTGAAGCAGCCCAGCACTACAATATTAAGGGTTGCAGTGCCCTCCCCCAGAGCCCTTCTGATTGGTTCTGGGAGGTAGAGGCATTGAGGAATCACAGGGTGCCATTCAACTGCCGGGATCTGCTTGCACTGCTCATTGGCAAGAGATACATCCATCAGATCCTTCCCCTCCCAGTTCAAGAGTTCAACACTGTTTGATTCTGAGATGTCTGCTCCCTCCTCTCCTCTCCACATTTCCCTCCAAAAAACACCTGCCAGGCTGCAAGGCAAAAATCAGATCAATAACAAGTTTTGTTATCATTATTGATGTCATTATTTTTTGTTGTTGTTATTGCAATAACAAAAACAGCAGTTTTCATTTTCATTATTGATCTAACAAAAACGACATGCACCAGAGTCTAGAAGCTGAGAAGATCAGCTTAAAGAGAGCACATTCAGGCAAGATGGGGGTTGGTCAGGCCAGCGGTGGGCCTGCAGCCATTGGATTGTTCTGGTCAATGCTGACCCAGGAGGTTTTATTCCTATGACAGCCAATCAGGACAGAGGCCAGTCCACTCTGAGCCTATCAGAGACAGCTCTAGGATGGTCTGTGCTTTTAAGTAGCCAGACGGTACCCCAGAATAAAATTAGCATAGTCTTTGCCACTGTAAGTAAACAAATCTATCTGTTGATATTATATTACTATTAACATTATTCAGAGGTTGCCTTGTTGGACAACACTACAACACCCCATGTCATAATGAGTATAAAATCTGTATTTTCAAGACAAGGTGTTCCAGTAGTGCAGTGGTGATGTCTGATAAGGGTCCACAGTTTGCTGGAAGTGATTTTTTTTAAAAAAATTCAAGTGTGTGTATTTAAGCAGCTCACATCAAGTCTCACATAAACCACAGTCCAATGGTCTTGTAAAAAATAATGTTAAGATAGCTAAGTGACTATTGAATAAGGCCAGAGATAAGAACATAAGAATGTAAGTACTGCAATACTTGGTCAGACCTATCCCCCGGAAACTTGTCCAATCCAAATTGTGATACAAAGCCCTATTTGGCAATGCCGAATTACAGAGCAGGACCTTTTAAAAGTCATAATCTGTCACCTGCAAATATATTATTTAGTAGGAAGTTGAGAATCAGACTTCCTAATTTGTAGATACCACTGAAAGAGAGAAACTTATTTGGGTGTGTGGAAACAAACTGGGGAAGCAATTATTATGACAAAGGGTCACAAGTATGAGAGCCATCGCAGCCTAGAGATGTTGTTTGCATTCCTGGTGCTCAGAGGGCAATTGTGACTCATGAGAGGGCTTCATGCTCCTATGGAGTAAAAACTCATTGTTGTGAACAAACTTCAAGATGGATCAGAAGACAACTCAGTGGCTCCCTACATGACAGGGGGACAAAAGCTGAAATGAGTACCTGCAAAAATGGGTAAACATGTTGAATTGCCAGTACCCGACCCACCACATTTGGATACTAATCGATACCTGATGAATGCCTGACAGGTTACCCAATGTTCTGATCTTCAGTCCCGGGATGCTGACGTCCAGCACTGATTTTTCAAGTTTTTGTCCTGATTTCTTGCGTTTCCATTCATTTTTTTTTGCTATTTTCCTCAACTGATCTACCAATCAGTCAGAAGTAAATTGATAAATCGGTACTGATAATTTCCAGTTTTTCAGGTAATCACCGGATACCTGATTGGCACTCAGGCAGCCCGTTGGGTACCTGGCACTGTGAAATTGCGGGTATTCCTTGTAGGTAATGAACCAGGTACCCATTTCAGCTCTAATCTGGACCCTGCTTGGTGATCATGCTAGTTCTTTGTGCAAACCCGTGTCTCATTCACTTCAACTGGACTCCGGTGCTAAGGGCTACCCCCAGCACCAAACCACTCCAGTACTGTGCCCTCAGTTGTGGTTGACCTCTGTGGGAGCTCCCAGTTTTGTGTTTGAAATTCAGATGCATTTGAGTAATCAGTGTGGGGGACAAAAGGAAGGAAATTATTTTTACAGCAAGAGAGCATTTTGTACACATTCCTAACTCAAAACAGTTGAAGGGATTTAGCTAAAATGTCAGTTGCAGGCTGGGTATGCAAATGTTCATCATAAAATTAGACACGGTGGTTGCTGTGTTGGTCTCAAATGTAAGAGAGGGAGACAGTTTAGTTGAGAGGATCATTATTGGCCCAATGTTTTTTGGTGAGAGGGTGCAAGATTGTGGGCCACGTAGGGTCCTTCCTTGGGCATGTAAGAAGTCAGAGAATCTACCTAAAGCAGCTATCAGCTCTGGGTTCAATGATTCTGCTGGAGAAGCATTCATGCAAATGAAATGTCATGTGATGACTTGTTACATGCCTGAGGAAGGGCTTTTTGTGGCCCAAATACGTGCACACTCTCACCAACAGAAGTTGGGCCGCCAGTAACTTTGACCTCATCCAAAAATTAGGTATCTTTTTTGGGGTGCCCATATAGTACGTCATAGCCATTTTAGAACCGCTTTCTCGATTTGACACACAGACCTCTAAATGTCACATGAGTCCTGGATACTCCCCCGATACCTTGGAATGGGGCTGGCTGCAACGTTCCCAGTTGATGCGGTTACCAGACACATGTGTTGAAACAAGGGTGGGTTTTCTACAAATCATTCTACAAGGGCTAGACAATACATTTCATCACTTGGTTGGAATTCCAATGTTACAGTATATCATACTGGGACCTGGAGCTGGACTCAGAGCAGGGAGGGAAGTTGGGGTAAAGTAGCAGAGGCACCGATAGAGACAAGTAGTGGAAGAAGGGAAGGTACTAGGGGTGGGACTTCACCCAAAAAAATGGATACCGGTTTTACTGGATACTGGTTCCCAAAAACCCGGTTTACCGGATTAGAACCGGTATACTGGTACCGGTATTTTTCCATTGATTTCAATGGGGAACTGTCCCCATTGAAATCAATGGGAAAAAAAACCCCAACACTTTCCCTCTCCCGTCCAGGCTGCGCGGGTGGAAGGAGAGACACCCCCCACCCACCCTGCCCAGCCTGGATTTTTTTAAAAAAATATTTTTTAGCCGAAGTCCCTGCTAGTGCGGGCTCCAGGCCGCTGCCGTGCCGCTGCCGGCGACCCAAAGCCCGCACCAGCAGGTACTAGGGTGATCCCTGGGGTGGGGGTGGTTTAACACCCCCCCATCCTAGGGATCACCCTACCCCCCACCCAGAGATTGCCTACCTTTTGCGCTCTGGGCGGTGGGAGGTTTCAGCGCTGGCTGGCTTCAGCACTTGACTAGGCCTTCTGGGGAACTTCCGGGTTTCCCCGGAAGGCCTAGTCAAGCGCTGAAGCCAGCCAGTGCTGAAGCCGCCGGACCACCATGCAGCTGCCGCCACCGCCCAGAGCGCAAAAGGTAGGCGAACT
The DNA here is from genome assembly GCA_003113815.1 of Sphenodon punctatus. Taxonomy (NCBI): domain Eukaryota; kingdom Metazoa; phylum Chordata; class Lepidosauria; order Sphenodontia; family Sphenodontidae; genus Sphenodon; species Sphenodon punctatus. The sequence continues at coordinate 1,210,341 of QEPC01014017.1, forward strand.
CTGGGTGGGGTGGTGGTAGGGTGATCCCTGGGATGGGGTGGTGGTAAACCACCCCCCACCCCAGGGATCACGCTAGTACCTGCTGGTGCGGGCTTTGGCTTGCCGCCGCCGCCGGCATGGTGGCGCCCCAGAGCCTGCACTAGCAGGGACTTCGGCTAAAAAAAATTTCTTTAAAAATCCAGGCTGGGCAGGGTGGGTGGGTGGGTGTCCCCCCTTCCTCCCACGCAGCCTGGACGGGAGAGGGAAACTTTTTTTTTCTTTCTTTTACATTTCAGCCATTCATTTCAATGGCCGCAGTGTAAACAAATCCGGCACGGGGGAACCGGCACCAGTACCCCCAATAACCGGATTAATCCGATACTGCCAGTAGAGCAAAATACCGGCAGTATCGGATACTGGGGGAACTGAACTTCCCACCCCTAGAAGGTACCCAAAGCAGCTCATGGTCATGTACTAAATGTTTCTGCTGAAGAAGTAAACTTGTGAATGTGACAGCACGTACGGGAAAACTCCCTCCACTCTCCTTGTCATAAACTGTCACAGCCTTGGTAATCCACCCTTCCCCCTTGATGCTTGACACCCATTATGGACAGTCCCTTTTTAGTTAGTTATGGCTGTGAGAAAATGGGATGATGATGACAAATGAATGCTCCAGCCTTTAATGATTGTGCATACTCTATAATAAACTTTTTATTGAAGGGAGCAGGGTGTGAGGATATTTATAGGGATCCTTAATCTCAATATATGATTTATACCTGTTTACCCTGATGCTCGCGTACGAAGTATGGAATCTGCTGAGGTCATCTTAGATTCTTGGAACCTGATGATACCCGTCTGTATTCTGGAATCCAGTGAGGTCATTCCCCCTCTCCCTTGGTTATGTATCCCTAGATGTCTCATCCTCTGTTCTTTCATAGGCCTAGACATCTCTGTTTGCAAAGAAACATCTCTTCTTAACTCATGTTTTAATGCACATAGGGGTAGTTGCTGCTCAAGTTCCTTGGCAGGAGTATGTTAATAGACTTCATTAACTTGAATTCACTGACCACCTCTTAGACCACTTTTAAACGAGGCGCTTAGAAGTGCCTCCTGAGTCCCGCGTTCAGAGGAAAGCCACACGGGGAGTGTTTATGCGCTGCCCGAGCTACCGGAAGTGATGTGCTGCCCGTTCTCAGCAGTGGCGACTGGAAATGCGGGGCTTTGAAGAGGTGCGTTCTGAAAGCCTCACTTTGCAGGCTTTCAGAATGCACCTCTTCAAAGCCCTTTGTCTCTAGCTGCCACCACCTCTGCCGAGAACAGGCAGCACATCACTTCCGGTAGCGTGGGGAGCGTGTAAATGCTCCCCACGTGGCTTTCCTCTTAATGCGGGGTTCAGGAGGCACTTCTAAGCACCTCATTTAAAAGTGGTCTTAGTCTTGATTGTTTTTCCATAACTTTTATTTAAAATAAATGCCTATATTTTTGAGTTCATCTTGTAATGTCTACTTAGGGAAATTGTCCTTCTGCACAGGGCCATGTGAATGAGGACCCAATGGCTAAGTTTCACATTTGTTTCATATCAGTCACATGATTCTCAATTAATGAATAATAATAGTAATAATCATTCCTTGAAATAAAAAAAATCATATTTCAAGACTGAAATAAGGGCCCATTTTTAGTCTTAAGGGCTTTTGAAATCATTTGCCTATTGAAATCAATGCCAAAACGCCCTTTGACTTTAATGGTGGAGGATTGTACCCTTAGTTACCCAAGCAGTTAATGTCCTATTGACTTGACTATGGCTACTTGTCTGGTCAAAGTGTGTGGAGTTTTATTTATTTATTTATTTATATTTATATGCCGCCCTCCATGCCTATGGCATCTCGGGACAGCTCCAACATAGTATAAAAACAATTTAAAAACATAAAACAAAATTGACACTATAATAATTAAAACAAATTTAAAACACCCCCCACAAAAATTAACCCACCCCCCCACCATCCCCTCCGAAGGCCTGGGCGAACAGCCAAGTCTTACAGATGTGTCGAAAGGCCAACAGGCTCGGGGCCAGGCGAGCCTCCTCCGGGAGGGAGTTCCACAACCGCGGCCCAGCCACCAAGAACGCCCTCTCCATTGTGGCCCCCCGTCTTACACAGGGGACCTCCAGAAAGGCGCCCCCGGTGGACTGAAGGGATTGCTCTGAGGCGTGGAGGGCGAGGCGGTCCACGAGATATGAGGGGCCCAGGCCATGCAGGGCTTTGTAAATCAGTACTAACAACTTGAATCTGGCTCGGTACGCTATAGGCAGCCAGTGCAGAGCACAGAGCACCGGTGTTATGTGCTCACGCTGCCCCGTCCTCATCAGGAGACGGGCCACTGCATTCTGCACTAGCTGCAGTCTCCGAAGCAGAAACAAGGGAAGCCCCACATAAAACGCGTTGCAGTAGTCTAGCCTCGAGGTGATGAAGGCATGGACGAGAGTGGCCAGATCGGGCCTGGAGAGGTAAGGTCAAAACCCCCGGTTCCAGATACAGCTGGTGAAAGGTGGCTTTAGCCACCGCCTCCACCTGCCGATCCAAATGGAGGCCCGAATCCAAAACCACCCCCAGA
>QEPC01014017.1:1217218-1237423 GCA_003113815.1 Sphenodon punctatus
GGGCGGCTTACAACAATAAAAACAAAAATATAATACATAAAAACAATTTAAAACCATCAACAATAATAACAATCATATAAAATTATTAAAACAGGGCCCAGGCTTCAATTTAACTAAGGTAGTGGAGCTAAAAACCCTTACCCCACCCTCCCCAAAGGCCTGGGCGAACAGCCAGGTTTTACAACTTCGCCGAAATGTCAACAGGCTTGGGGCAATTGATGGAGGACAATGCCTAAGTCTTCTGTTTGGTGGTTACTACGGGTGTTTTCAGACATGACAGCTCCCACCACTGCCACAGCCTTCTTCAGGCGATGGTGGGAGCTGTAACTCCAACTGGGACATGGCCTGGCCACTGAACAAACGTTGCAGTGGCAGGGTCAGAGAGACACATGGGCGTGCATCCACGCCTCCACGCTGCGCACAGCAGCCCCATCCCCAGCTGATGGGCAGCCATGGTGGCCAGTGGTGGCTGCCATGGTGTCAATCTCCAGGGGGAACCCCGACCAGGTTGAGTAGACTGACCATTCCCCAGGCAGTGTTGGTACTTAGCTCAGACTATGACCTGGGAATGTTCCTGTGTCACAGCCTGGGCTAAGCACCAACACCGCCTGGGGAACAGCCCAGGCTAACATCTGTTTGTGTATTCAAGTGTGACGTTAGCCCACAATTCCACATGTATCAAAGCATGGAAATGTGAGCTATCGTCATGTCTGAAAACACCCTAGGTTACCAAGGGACAGGAAGATCGGTCCTGTCCAGTTTTCTTGGATTGGCTTCAATTAGTCTCATCCACTGATGCAGAGCATGTGCTTGGAGTGATGCAGGCAACCAGTTGTGAATTAGATCTATGCCTGTCCTGGCTGGTGAAAGCTAGTTGCGACTCAGTTTTGGGGCCACTGCTGGCTGGAGTTGTCAGTGCCGCCCTTTGAGAGGGGAGGGTGCCTGATGACCTCAAAACTGCAGTCATTTGACCCCTGCTCAAAATCACATCTCTTGACGTTTATTCCCCTGCCAGCTTACACCCCATCTCTAACCTTCCCGTCTTAGGGAAGGATATTGAATGGGTGGTTGCCGCACTGCTTCAGGGGCATCTTGATGCTATTGGATTCCTGGGCCCATGTCAATCAGGATTCCATCCTGCACTGAGACTGCGCTTGTAGCCTTGGTTGATGATCTCCACTTGGAAATCGACAGGGGTAATTGTACCCTATTGATTTTCGTTAGCTCTTTCAGCAGCCTTTAATACAGTTGATCATGGGGTATTGTTGACATGGCTGCGTCACAGGCAGGGGTTTGCAGGACTGATCTTGAGTGGTTCTGCTAATTCCTGGCTGGCTGGGAGACCCCAGAGGGTGGTGATGGGGGTGGTTTATCATTGCCTCAGGAGCTCCCTTGTGGGGTCTTGTTCCCACTCCTGTTCAGTGTGTATCTGACGCTCCTGAGCAAGGTTGTATGGAGATTTGGAGTGACGTGTCATCAGTATGCTGATGCCATCCATCCAACTCTATCTCTTCTTTTCATTTGCTTCAGGTCCTGCAGTCTTGGTGTTTACCCAGTGTCTGGATGCCGTTGGGGACTGGGTGTGGGTGAGCCAATTGAAGATCAATTCAGCCAAGATTGAAGTGATGATGGTTGGCTGGCCTTGGGACATGGGGGTCATAGGGACCCCTGTTATTGATGGGGTCTAACCTGGCCCCTTCCTTGATCAGTCAGTTGTGCAGCCTTGGGGTTTTCTTGGATCCATTGCTGCACCTGGATCACCAGGTTGCAGCAGTGGCCAGGAGCGCTTTTCACCAAGTACATCTGGTGAGACGGTTGCAACCTTTTTTTATCAGATTCAGATTTGGTCACCATCATCCATGCCTTCATACCCTTGAGGGGAGACTGCTGCGATGCTTTCTACGTGGGTCTGCCTTTGATGATTGTTCAGAAGCTGCAGTTGGAGCAGAACACAGCGGCCTGCCTTCTGTTGGGGGCACGTCATTGCGAGCACGTTACACCGGTGCTCCAGAGTCTGCAGTGACTGGCAATAGCTTTTCAGGCACAATTCAAGGTGTTGGTTTTGACCTGTAAAGTGCTAAATGACCTGGGTCCCAAATATCTGAAAGACGGACTCTTCCCTCATGTTCCATTGTGGTCTCTGAGACAGGCCAGGAGCACCATCTTGTGCGTACCATCTTGCGCATACCATCTGCCTGCAAGGTTTCCAAACAAGGGGACACAGAGAGGCGTTGTCAGGGACTGCCCCACCATTATGGAACTTCCTCCCCTTGGAGAGCTGTCTTAGCCCAAGTCTGTTCATCTTCCAGATGCAATGTAAGACCTTCTTGTATGACCAGGTGTCTGGCAGGCAGGGAAAGGGTTGGGTGGGATTGGGTGGAGGAGTTAGGAAAAGGGTTGGGGGAGGGCGTTATGGGGATTTAAACGCTGTTTTTATATATTTTTATGTGATGTAAACACCCTGAGCCTTAAGGGGAAGAGTGGGGTAAAAATTAGAATAAAACGAATTAAGTAAGTAAGGGTGTGGGACAGCCCCGGTGAAAGAAACCTTGCTATAGGGGATAAAATAATTTGTTCTTTTTTATCATTTGAAATGGGGTAGAAAATGTGAAACTTGTATCACCTCCCATGTAAAGTGGGTAAATCAGCAGCATGGGTGCAGACGGGATACATTCCCTCCAACTTTAAGAGCAGGGCAGAAGAAATGCCTATGTCCCACCCAATTTTTGAGTCCTAAAGAACATCTAGCAGTTCTCATGTAGAGTTCAGTGGAAGGAAGAGGGTGTAGAGGGAAATGGTTAATGGGCTAGTGGAACAGAGTCACCTCTTATCTTGACTGATTTTAATTTGTAGGACAAAAGACTTTTAAATGAGGGTTAGAGGTCTCTCTGAGACTTTAGGAAGGGAATCATGCCTTCAGGGTAGCCTTGCTTGTGGTTTGTCTGTCAGAGACACTACAAATGGAATAGACAAGGAATATGCAAACTCTCTTGGTGGGCCCCTTTACTCGCCAAGCTTTTCTCGTTAATAAATTTAACGCATATCATCCCTGAAAACTGGTCTATGGCAATAGTAATTCCAATATTTAAAAAAGGGGATGTAAGGGGGGGATTTTTTTCTCTCCTCTCTTTATATATTGTGGGTCCTGCGGACCATATTGTATTTTGTATTCTGTACGATGTGTTGTTTCATTTTTGTTGTGAGCTGCCTCGAGTCGCCTGTGGCGAGAGAGTGCGGGATACAAATAAAAAATGAAATAAAAATGAAATGAAAGAGATCCAGAGTGCTACAGGTCGATTAGCCTGCTTCCCATAGTTAGTAAGCTATATGCCCGTATTCTTCTTACAAAACTTGAACATTGGGTAGCCCAGTATCATATTCTTAAAGACGAGCAGATGGGTTTCCGCAGAGATAGATCGACTACAGATAATTGTTTTGTCCTAATGCGTATCGTGGACAAATATGTGCCCATAAGGGGTGGGAAATTATATGTAGCCTTTATAGATTTGGCGAAGGCGTTCGACTTGGTGCACAGAGAATTACTTTGGTGTAAGTTAGCAAAAATAGGAATTCCTAATGCCCTACTAGACTTAATAATCAAGTTGCATGAAAAACAAAGATAGTGGTGCGAATGGACTCTAGTGGGAGGACAACAAGATCTTTTCCGCAAAAGCGGGGTGTAGGACAAGGTTGCCTACTCGCCCCCCTTTTGTTCAATTTGTTTATTAATGATTTAGTTGATACAGTCTCTTCAGCAAATCCTACTCTGCTGCGAATTAGGGATAGAGCACTTTCAGTCCTCTTGTATGCAGAGCAGACAATATTGTATTATTCTCCCAAACAAAAAACGGATTGCAACAGTGTCGGGATACTTTGAACAGTTATTGTATAAGGAATTTTCTGAAGGTTAACATCAATGAATCCAAAGTCTTGTGCTTTGGTACCTCCAAAGCTATGTATAGATGGACAATAGGCTCTCATGAGGTGGCCCTAGCATCTCAATATACCTATCTGGGGGTGGTTTTTACAAGTACTAGATCCTGGAGCATGAATAATGAGAAATTAATAGCAAAAGCATCTCAAACGGTAGGGGGTATACTTAAGTTATATTAACAACAAAAAACTTGCCAGTTAAAAACAAACAAACACTTAAATGCACAAGACATAAAACCCCCAAAACAGGGAAATTAAAACACAATCACACCTACAACACATATAGCAAAACACATGTACATAACCATAATATATCTACTACCTTACAATCCATAGCTTCATTACTTAACAGCAAGTAATCATGGTCACTTATCTATTTTGTACATTTAAAATTATTAACATAATTAGACAACACAAACACACAACAAAGTGCATTTACTGTGCTTGACAGGGCACCGTTTCCAAGGTACCATCATCTCAGTAGTGAGGCAAACTGGATACGTACTGAAATTGCTGCATACAATTTACAGAATGAGCAGATAACCCTTCCCAAGGTACTTCCCAATCACCTAAAGGTACTTGATTAACTCCTGTAGAACTGAATACTGTGTACGGAACAAATAGGGAACACATCCCAAGATAGTGTAATCCCTGCGAAGCACAGTAAATGCAGTTCGATGTGTGTTTGTGTTGTCTAATTATGTTAATAATTTTAAATGTACAAAATAGATAAGTGACCATGGTTACTTGTTGTTAAGTAATGAAGCTATGGATTGTAAGGTAGTAGATATATTATGGTTATGTACATGTGTTTTGCTATATATGTTATAGGTGTAATTGTGTTTTAATTTCCCTGTTTTGGGGGTTTTATGTCTTGTGCATTTAAGTGGTTTTTTTAAAACTGGTAAGTTTTTTGTTGTTAATTTCTTGTGTTTTTTTCCTTGTTGTTTGTTTAGTTTTTTGTTATGATGGTTGTTGAATTAAGTTTTGTTCTCATTGTATGTCATTGGTCAGAGGGTTTGACATGATGACAAACACTTTATCTCCACACCTAACAGCATCCCCTGCTCCGCCCAGCAGACCTGTCCCCTCAGTATCCCCCAACCAAACCCCTCCACTCAGTACCCCCTTGTTCCTCAATCAAACCCCTCCCTTCAGCGATCCCCGCTCCTCCAAGCACCCCCTCCTCCTGCACCCCACCCCTCAATACCCTTTGATCCCCACACCTAACTGCATCCCCTGCTCCCACAACCAGGTCTGTGAAGCACAAACCTCGGTCCCCTAACCGAACCCCTCCCGTCAGCAATCCCTGCTCCTCATACCACCTTTTCCCTCATGTGTCCTCTGGGTTGTCCCACCAAATCACAGTTATCACACTTTAAGTGTCTACAGTTATGTGGCTGCTGACAGGTACCCCTCCCTTCAGTGATCCCCACCCCTCCAAGCAGCCCCTCATACTGCACCCCACCCCTCAGTGGCCCTTGCTCCACACACCTAAAAGCATCCCCTGCTCCCCCAACCAGACCTCTCCCCTCAGTACCCCCCCAACCAAACCCCTCCCCTCAGCGATCCCTGCTCCTCGTACTACACATACCTCTTAATACCATTTCCCTTGTGCTCAGGATCGTCCCACTGAAGCACACTTATTGCTGACTGCTCAGAGCTTCAGCTGTCTGAAGCAGAAAGCCTTTGTGATGTCACCAGGTGCTTAACTGATCAGCTGGTAACATAAGTGAAGCACAAAGCTGAAAACGCCATACGTACTGAGCATGTGTGAACCAGCAGAACTGATTTTTGATCACTAATAACTCGGTTTTAGCTGCATCAATCAGTATCATATTTCAAAAGCACTTGTTATTGATCTCATTCCCAAAGCCTCTGAAGTTTGGGGGCTCAACTCATCCAGGGGGAGGAGATATTGATGATTCAAATACAAGGATGGTGTGAATTTGGAACCCCAAGCAATTAACGTTTAAGCAGTTATAAGATTTTATTTTCCTAATGGATCTTTTTCAAACTTTGTGGATAGGATGATCCTCACAACTTACAGCCATGGTTAAATTTTCAGAAAGGTAGGTCAAGCGGTTTCCTCAAAATCAGGGCTTCAGCAGTCCCCTGTTTATAATGAACAGTGGATGTACATTTAAGTTTCTTCCAGCTACCGCTGGAAGAAAATTATGCAACTCCATTGACCCCTTTTGAGCAAATGATTAACATCTTTTTATTAAAAGCTCTCCCTCAACTGTTGTATGGGGCCGAAATTACAGCGCCAGGGTATACAAGAAAGCTAGAGACCCCTCAAAATCATTTTTTGAGCAATATTTTAGGGCTTCCGAGATCAACCCCTTTGGCTATGCTGAGGGCAGAGACGGGAATCATCTCTGTACATTTTCATCTCAAGAGCAGAGCTATGGGCTATTGGCTGAGGATTGAGGGGAGATCCTCCCCTTTAGCAACTAACTGTTATTTGGAGCAAAAAGATCATAAGGGAGCTCTGCGGTATAGGTGGCTGAGATATATTAAGGCGCTTGCGGCAGAAGTAGAGCTGTCGAGAGGGCAATGGTGTACCAACAGGTAATATTGCTAAAGGAGAAATTAACAAGCTATTTAGGGATGCGGCTCACAGAATAGACTTAAATGCTCTTAGTGAAAATAAAATTGCGCCTAGTTATGCCAGGATTAAGAGGACGATTGCTCTGGAAAGATACTTGGCTCTTGTGGATGATTCAAGAACCAGGAGAATGATGACGACATTAATTAGATTCAAATTAGTTGAAACAGCTATTGTGAGGGGAAGGCATCCCATACGCTAACAGAGTATGCAAAAATTGCCCGCAGGAACTAGAATCCCTAACTCACAGGATGTTTCATTGTCCGGTACTTGAGGATCTTAGAAAGATTTGGATTAACCCATTCTTTGAGAATAGTTCTCTTACAATTGAAGCCAAAATGGAAGCGTTGGCTACAGCCTCCAAATTGGAGCTGATTAAAGCAGTAGTGATATTTCTTATGTTGGCTGAGAAAAAAATTAAAGGGGTCTAGTCCGATTAATGCAGAATTTTATAAAGGCGTACGAAGTATCATTGAAGAAGGAGAGTACTTATAGACGGATACGTTTATCCTCCATCTACAGAGTTAATGAATATGTGCTCTTTTATGTTTTACTATTATTATAATTTTGATAGGCATTTTTACTCTGTTGTTTTAATACTATGTTATAGTTATGATTGCTAATACAAACAAAATACTAACTAACTAAAAAATATATATGCAAACTCCGGAATAATAAAGCCTTCCACAGTTTCAAACATCTCAGCTGTTGGGGGCTTCTGGGGCATCTGTATGTTGGGAATGGAGCTTCTCTGGATCAGGAGTGGATCCTGCATCCCCCTCTCTGTTCCCTGCTGACATATAGCCAAATGTTATGCTAAGTAATCATCAAGAGTTACTCAGTTGAACAAAAAAAAAGACAGATCCAGTTGCTGTGGATTGGCAGAGCTCTCCAGTGAACTTTAATGGAGCCCTGGCAATTTACAGTTAAGAGTGTGGGCTAATGGCTCTACACCAATATAGAATCAATGGGTGTTTTTAAATGAGCAAGGCTTGAGGAGGGGTTTATTGCCACTGAGTGGCACAGCTGGGGAGCACCCATACACGTGGAATGAGTGGGAAGAGATTCTAATGAGCGACTCCCAGCATACACAGGCAACCTCCACACATTCCCACCACCACGGACCGGCCCTGCAAAAATTCACACAGGCAGCCATTCCCCTTTCCCCCACTCCCAGCAACACCCCCAACCCAAGGCCCACCCAACTGCCCACCCATCCACAGCCGTGGACACCATGGAAACAGGAAGCCGTAGCAGCCAGTAACCCCTTCCTGCCCAGGAGTTGGTGCTGCCACAACAGCTGCTGGCAGTCCTGGGCAACAACGGAAGCGCATATGGGTGATGGTGGTGGTGGTGGGGAACATGCAGGAAGCTGCTGTCTGAGCTGCTGTCCTCCATGGCATTGGCTTTTCTCTCAGGCATTTCGAGGGGGTTTTGTTGTGTTTTTGCGCGTGTGTCCTTTAAGAGCTCCTGGCAGGACTGGGGAGGTAGCTGGTCGCTGACCTGTCTGCTGATTGGGCGGGGGGGGGGTGCCCTAGTTCATATGAACAGGGAATGCATAGGCAGCTGTCCCCACACACTTTGTTTTGCTTGCCCTGCATGGCTCACTCCAGATTTTTCAGCAGTGCCCCGTGAGTGGTCATGAGTGGCTGTTGTGTGGCTCAGAGGAGTGTGCATCCTCATGCGTCACCTTCAAATGAGCAGTTGGATGCGTGGTTAATGGGTGGCCTTGCACGGTAGCTTCTCGTCTAAAAACACCCAATATGAGAGGAGACTAATGCTGACCGGAGAATCAGGCTCAGTGTGTTTAAAAATTCACGTTTGCTTTAGGGCACAATTCTCTGATGGGATAGAGCATGCAAATTAGTGGGCCATGTACTGTTCCACTTTGTTAATGCAAAGCCAATTCTCAGGATAGATTATTTATTTATACTGTGATACGTGAATTAGCGTGAGTAGACAGTGGTTTCACTGGCCAGAAAGGGTAAAACAAAGCAGCTAAGGCCAATTCTAGATGAGCGTAGTCAGCTCGCGCGATGAGCTCGCGCGACTTTGGAAAAAATCTCGCAGCCGGGGATTAGACAAGACATTTTGCGTATTAAAGTCAGTCACGTGTTCTTTTTAAACCATGAAGTAAATACCTTGGTATCGGGTATTTAGTTCGCGGTTTAAAAAGAACGTGTGGACGGCTTTAATGCGCATAATGCCTCATCTAATCCCCGCCCGCAGGATTTTTAAAAGTTGCGTGAGCCTGTGCCACGCTCGTCTAAAAGCGGCCTAAGTTAGTTGTGGCCAAGAGGTTGATTGTGATCCACTGATAGATGACAAGCTTGTCTCCCATAGATCACAATGGGGAGGGAGACCAGCCCCATAGAGATTGCCTCTGGGGAAGGAGAGTGGAACTGGGACTCCAGGGAGTGTCTCCAGAGAGAAGAAGGGCCAGCAGAGTTTTTCCAGTGCGATGGGAAAGGCTCTCTCTCAGGGGAGTACTACTTTCCATGCCTGAGACCAGTTCTTGTGATGCCTTGGAGCTGGGGGCTCTGGTTTGGAGTGTCGGAGTCAGCTGGCTCACCTGAGACTGATACCTAGATTGAGTGGATCGCTTGCACCATCTGTCTGACCACCCCTGAACTAAGCAATGATTTCTAGGAACAACAACTCAATAATGTTAATTTACCTTAAATTTCATTACAAATTATGCATAAAAGTCCTAGTGAAACATACTCCATAAACACAGCAACTGTCCTCGGCAGCTGTTTCAAATTTAGCAGTATTTAAAACCAATGTGCCTCTTTTTTTAATGCAGCTAAATGAGCAGAATGCATCTGTTCTGGAATGGTAGATTATTTCTCATCCCGCCAACCATCACAATGTTTCCATTAGTTTTAAATGGTGTCACACATTCTATCTCTCCTGCTTTATAAAAAGCAGACAGCAGCTTTTAATGTAGCAAGGACACAGTCATGCAATCCGCACACTGAAGTTCATAGAAATTCTGCCTTCAGAAGGGTTACAGAAAACATCATGCATGTATTTGTCTATGGCATTTTGGGGGGAACTTCCACCCATGGGCTAAATCCAGCCTGTGGAAAGAATTTGGTTCCTTTCCTATTTCTGGCCAAATGTATAGTCTGCATTCTCTTGCTTTGGCGGTGAGGAGCGGGGAGCAGGAATTGCCGAGCCTCATTACCTACCTGACACCTGTTGCTGAGTCCAGAGAGGGGGCGGCGCCTGCAGCAGGGAGGAAAGAAAAGCAAGCAGTCAGCCTACGGCCACTGCGGTGAGGAATGGGGAGTGGGGATTGCCGAGCCTCATTACCTACCTGACACCTGTTGCTGAGTCCAGAGAGGGGGCGGCGCCTGCAGCAGGGAGGAAAGAAAAGCAAGCAGTCAGCCTACGGCCACTGCGGTGAGGAATGGGGAGTGGGGATTGCCGAGCCTCATTACCTACCTGACACCTGTTGCTGAGTCCAGAGAGGGGGCGGCGCCTGCAGCCGGGAGGAAAGAAAAGCAAACAGTCAGCCTACGGCCGCGCCATAGCCACGCGCCTAGGCTGTGCGCCGAAGGGCTGCATGTACAAGGGCACGCCCTTTTGTGCTCCCTTCGGCGCTACCCGGACCAGGAGCCCAGATACTGTAGGGGAGCTCCTCCAGTCATAACAAGGAGGCTGCTGGGGTGGCAGATCTCCCCCTTTTCTTGAAATGCCTCATCCCAAATGCTCATTAAAAGAGGCGACGGGATCCGGACCACCTGCGGCAAATTGCCCAAAACAGAGGAAAATTGGTGACCTCCTGGGAGCTCCAGGGGGGGCTCCTAGGGGAACTTTGACCCTCCAGGGCGAGGAATCTAACAAATATATGATAATATCGAGTCCCCAACAGAGCAATAAGACTAGTTGGGAGGTAACTAACATTGACCTTGACAGTGGGGTAGGGGATGCTCCGGAATCCTCAGTAATTGTACTCCACAAAGACTTGAGAGACGCTACTCAAATGGAGTTTCTAGCGGACCTAGCACTAACAACTGCCCATACATTAAAATGCATGTTTGCTGAGCTTAAGGATCTTACTAGGAAGCTGGAGACCGGGGTGGTGTCAGGAGTAGCAGTGGATGGCACTCAAATTGATCTGGGTGCCCCCCAAAGTAGACCGGCCCCCCATATTAGTATCCATTCGCCTGGTCGGCTTAATCCCTGAGATTGTTCCTTGGAAATTAGTGAAGCCTTAAAGTGGCTGGCCCCCCAGGAATGTCAAATACAAGACAAGCGGCTGAAAATGGCCTATTTACCGAATAGCTTGATTCTCGCCATTCTGCCTTTAGTTTCAGGGCTTTTGCCTTTCTGGAACACCCCCTATGATGTGGCGGAACACCTAAGGGTGATCCTGGGCTAACAATTACTAGCAAGGATATTGTGTCCCTTGATCATATACACAATATAAAGAAGCGTTGGCTGATTAAGGTTACGTTCAGGTCTGGGCGTTTAGTGGCTCAGATACTGGGAAAAGGAAATGTATTAAAAGAGAAAAATGTTTTTGTCTCCAGGGTCCTATGGGTGGATGACGGGGGGAAGCTTCCTAATCAGGGAGAACTGGCACTTGAGATCCCCTGTCATGTTAAACAGGATATGGTTGCAAGCTCAATGTTAAGTATTGCCCCGATCCAGGCAGGGGACAGGGAAGAGTCTAACTCGGATGGCCAGCTGATTGAAATGAAGGAAGTCACCAAGGAGGCAAAGCGGAATGAGGAATCTGGTAATCTGATGCCGTCCAATAAAAAACAGGTGAACATGAAGGTTGTCAGGGTAATACCTGAGCAGCCTGACCCTTTATTGGAGTCTGACCTCCTTATTAGCTGCCTGGATTACATAAGTGGGCAGCTCCGGAAAACTAAGGTGAGGGAGAGATTTCAGTTAGAAATGGTGACTTCCCTGAATAAAGACTCGCAGTCTGGCTCTTTTGATAGCGATTGCCCCCCCCCCCCCCTTGGGCAGGCATCCCATCAGTGGCTTCTACCCCACTAAGAAAAAGAAAGAGGATGGGAAGAGAAAACTTAAAGGGCCTGTTAAGGGGGTAATGGTGGCTATTCCACCCAACTCACAGACTACCCACTCAGCTATCTCCGCCGGGCCGGTAACAGCTAACCTACATCCCAGAGGCTTACAAGAGGCCCAGAGCTCGGCACCTCCAGGGTTGGGATCCGGTGGACTTATGCATGGAGGCTCTGAGTCCTCCTTGCAGGGGGCAGTTGCAGCATGCCATAGCCTACAAGCACAGGGAGGTCATATTTTGCTGGGGGTTTTCTCCTTTAAAGATAGGAAAAAAGCTAAGGAGCAGAGAAAGTTATCCTAGCATTTTGGTTAGTTCCAGGGACAACTTGAATTTGGAGACAGAGGGGGACCTGGGCCCGATTAGAGGTAGAGGCAGGGATAAGTGGGTGGTACTAACCTGGAACCTATCTGGATGGAAGGTGCGTTGTCTCGAGGAGGACTTTCTCCCATTTTTGGAGAAGTTTGATATTCTTATCCTCCAAGAGACGTGGGTGGTGGGGACCTCTGGTGTTATAAAACTTCCCAGATTTGACAGTTTCTGTGACTCAGCCATGTTGTCCACCAAGGGCGGAAGGCCTAGTGGGGGTTTGGCTGTTTTGGTAGCTCAGGAAATGGGGCTTAAATGTAGGATTTTGGCTAGGTACAAATAAAATTTTATGCTACTACATGCCCCATCCCCAGCAGGTTAGAACTGCTCCTAGGGAATGTGTATGTCCCCCCAGTGAAATCGACATACTACCCCGAAGAGATTTGACTGGAAATGCACAACTTAATTATCAGGGCAATAAGTGAGCACCCGGATGCGGTGCTGTTAATAGCAAGAGATTTTAACACCAGGCTGGGGAGCCCAGATACCTGATTGTTAACTGCACCCTTGGAGGAATCTTTATATAACTCCCCTCTCTCTCCCCGATGCTCTTTAGACACTGTGGTGGGGCCAGGAAGTGAAGCTATGGAGAACTTTATCCAAACTTTAGATTTGGCAATCGTAAATGGGTGAGTTAGGGGCGATAATCAAGGCAATTTTACCTTCCATTCATATAATGGGTCCAGTCTAATCGATTATTTCTTGATCTCCCGTCCCGCGTTTAGCTGCATTCTGGGTCTACAGGTACTCCTGAGACCAGATACCCTTCATCTCCCTATTCTGCTAGATCTGACCCCTTGGTGGGAAAGAAGGGAGCCCCTCCCCGACAACTTCTGAGCCCGCCCCATGGCCAGAATGGTGAATTAATTATTATACCCAAGTGCGCTAAGGCCCTTCTTGAGGTATTTGAAGGGGTTATCAAAACACCGCAGGTAGTACTACTGCGAGAGGACCAGAGCCTGCAACCCTCAGAGGTTGTGGGGTGGTATAACAATTGGTTAATCTCCTCGAACCACAACTGACAGTGACAGTTACCACTACGGAGAGGCGAGAAAGGCAGGAGATTTTGAAGACCTGGTTTGACTCGGAATGTAGGGCGGCCAGGACTTCCTGTACACGGTTAATGAAAAAGTTAAGAGCCATCGCCTTGCCTGAGACGCGGATTAAACTACAGGCCCAACGCAAATATTATAGGATTCTCCTAAGGGTGAAAAAACTGACCTTTCAAAGGGCATTATGGGCAGATTTGCAGCTTGCCACTGAAGAGAAGAATAGCACCAAATTCTGGAAGTTGATTCGATCATTCCAATGGAAAGGTAGTATAACTAATTCATATGCTATCTCTTTAAATGAGTGGGAACGATTTTATTCTAGGCTGTTCTCATATGATTTACCAATTCCTAAATCTGTGCAATCAAGCCCAAGTAATAGGTTTGAAAGCTGACCTCCAGTTACAGTGGAGGAAGTTAGGTCTCTAATAGCTTCTCTCAAGGCGAGCAAAGCCCTGGGCCCAGATTATGTCCCGGCCGAGCTAATTAAAGCATACCCGGAGTGATGGGCCAAGCTTCTGGCCCCTCTTTTTTCAGTCATAAATGACTCGGGTGGTCCCTGCTTCCTGGCTTAGAAGCATCCTGATCCCTATATTTAAAAAGGGGGAGACGTCGGACCTGAGTAATTATCATCTGATTAGTCTCCTCAGTGTCATCGGGAAGATGTATTCTAGATATTTGTTGGGCAGATTGAAACTCTGGCTTAATGAGTCGGGTGCAATTGAGCCAGAACAAGCAGGTTTCTGTGAGGGAAGGGCTACTACAGAACACATCCTCTTACTTGCGTCATTAATTAAGAAGCAAGTTGACCGGCAGGGGAGACTCTATTTCTGCTTTGTGGATCTTGAAAAGGCCTTTGACTCAGTGAACAGAGAGCGTCTCTGGGCTGGGTTGAGGGCCTCCTCAATAGATCCTGGGTTACTTTTCTTATTGGTGAAGCTGCATTCAGGGAACACCATGCAAGTGAGGTATGGTATCCAGAGATCACTTTCAAGGGTGATTTTGGTGGAACGTGGGGTCAGACAGGACTGCCGCTTGGCCCCAGCCCTATTCAATCTGTACCTGAATAATGTGGTGCCCTACATGAAAGCGGTGGATGTTCATGCACCGCTAGTTGGGCAAAGATGGCTGCCAGTTATATTATATGCTGATGACACTGTGCTGTTATCCCAATCAAGGGTGGGGCTTAAGAGACTGCTCCATCTATTTGGTGAATTTTGTCACTCAGAAATGTTAAAAATTAACTACTCAAAACCAAAAATTCTAATTGTGGGAGCACGAAAGAGACGGACAGTGTATCTTTGGAATATAAAGGGGATGCCCATAGACCAAGTTCACTCCTTCAAATATCTAGGGGTTACATTTTCATCATCTCCCTCTTGGAAGATCCATCTGGATTTAGTGAGATTGCAGACCAAGAAATCGGCCGCTGCAATTCAGAAATTTTATTTTGGTCAAGGGGGTAAATTGATAGAACTGACGCTGAGGCTATTCAAGGCCAAAGTATTAAATCAAGCCGTGAATGCAGCTCCCATCTGGACCCTTGATTTTCTGGAGGGACTGGAAAATATCCAAAACGGGTTTTTGGCTTCTTTACTTGGCCTGCCGCGAGGCTCCCCCCAGGTGCTGTTGCGAGCAGAAACTGGCGTTTTGTCGGTCCGCATGATAACACTACAGCTACTCTCAAACTTTTGGGCAAAACTGATGGCGATGCCAGAAAGCGAGAGTTCCCTGTTATGTATGGCCCGTAAAGTTGGCTTACTAGACCCATGGATTGCAGCGGCCAAATTTGAAATTCATAAAATGGGCTTTTCTCGGGCGGTCCTTAATACTGCAGGAGTGGACTTATTTAAAAAATTGGCCAAGAAAAGACTGAGGGATCAGACGCTCCAAACTGAAAGGGCTTTACTAGAGCGCCAGAGAGTCACCCCTGAGTATATCCCTCCTAACCCCTTACAATCTGGGCTTAGTTACTTATTTATCTGGATGGATGCCGCTAGGAGGGTGGCATTCACCAGGTTACGCTGTAACTCCTTCCCTTCCTCTTATTTGGAAGGGAGATTTAAAGGAATCCCCAGTGAGCTGAGAGTCTGTGCGTTATGTGATGGAGGGACCCCAGATACGGTGGCCCATATTTTATTAAATTGTACCTTCTTCAAAGGGCTAAGATCTAAATACCTGGGGGGACTTCAGAAGGGGTCTGACAATAAATCACTGCGGAAGCTACTGAGCCCTCGAGATACAGAGGTGACCAGGCGAGTCTCTGAATTTGCCAGTAGGGCGTTAGTGATGAGACAGAGCCTCCTGGAGAGATTTTCCCAGAGTGGGGTGTTGATCACAGGGCCCGAGAGGCCCTGAGAAGGAGGGAGCTATATATTTAAGATGAACCCCTGAGTTTACGTATTTGCTGTATTAGGTGAATTTCATTATTATTTTGGTCCAGGGGCTTGGCAACCAATATGATAAGATGGGTGGGCTGTAATGGCCACGATGAATATTGTTTAATTCTCAGTGCAGGTTCACCATATCTATAAGTGACTTTGTGATTATAAAATTTCATATGTAGAGATGGAGTTAAGATAGGCATGGAGTTCAAGTTTGAGCATCAAACTCTTTCTGCAGAGGAGCAGATGATTACTTGTTTATGTATATATTTTGTATTTTATAGGGAAACCCATTCTCTTAGTATGATTTGGTTTTTCTGTTAAGATTTTATTATTGACTGCTGGTTACTGTTTATTGTGTATTGTCTCTTGGCTATGACCTCAGGTCACGCCTAATAAACCATTTATTAATATTAATTTCCTATTTCTGGATCTGGTCCATGGATCCAGCCCCTGTCCTCAAGCACTAAAAGTCGGGGCTTGGGGGAAAGAAGAAGCAGAGTTGAGGGTTTGCACTCAGGAACAGAAGGTGGTTCTGTGGCCTAGATCCAGGATCTGGGCCTTCTTCTTCCTTCCCTCATCATGATATGGTCACCCCTTTTAAGCACCCCTGCCCCAACTCCTGTACAACCCATGGAGTTGGAACTTATTCTCAAAGTGGACTGCGGGAGGGAAAAGATTGCCCAATATGCTTGGTCTATGTGGCATGCCTGCGGGTCTACAGTGCTGAAGTATATAAGAGCATTCTCATATCTTCAATGTGTTTGTTTTTACAACAGACTCACGAGGTGGAAAAGGTACCCTGATGCCAACCTCCCCCTTTTTACAGGTGAAGACCTTAATCACAAAGTGACAGAAGCTGTGGTCCTGAATCTACTTACTTGGCCATAATCAGCACTGAGGTTGCCATGTCCCTCAGGGACAAAACCCACAGAGGGATGGGGAAAGGAGCTATCATTTTCCCTTTCTGATATAGCCCCACCCTTGTGGAGTGTTGTGACATCATGGTGCTGCATAGGGGTGAGGTCATGTTGGACAGGAGGTCTATTTGTGTTATTTTTTAGGTTCCAAAATACATATACTAATGTCCAGTATATTGTATGGGAAACCTATCAGGAGAATATGCTTTCCACAGAATTTGTTCTTTGCCAGCGTTGATACCACAGATTACTTTTTCAAATTTGACTTCCGAGTTGAAGCATTATTTCTCCATGCTCTCTCCACTTCTGAGTCATGGAAAGAGAAATTTATCCTTGTAGGATGATGAGAGGAAGCAACTCAATAAATTATGAAGAGAAATGTCACACTTGCACAGTGTTTTACCTGTTCTTTTAACTGTAGAATTCTGGGTTCAAATCCTGGCCTAAGTAGGTGGCCTTGGCCAAGCCATTAACTCTGCCTATACAGCCCTAAATGGCCTAGGCCCTACCTACTTGTGGGACCGCCTCATCCCCCAGGTTCTGGATCGACCCCTGTGGTTATCTGCCGGTGCCTTCCTCAAGGTCCCCCAAGTCTTCCGGGGGGCCACGATGGAGAGGGCATTCTCAGTGGTCACACCAAGGGTGTGGCACTCCCTACCGGTGGAGTCCCAATTGGCCTCAGACCATCCCTCTTTTTGATGAAGTTGTGAAACCTGACTGTTCTGCCAGGTGTTTGGTGGGGGAGTGGGTTTTATTTTTTTGAATTGTTTATTGTTGTTATTGTAAGCCGCCCTGAGCTGTTACATCAGAAGGTGCGGGGTCTTCCATTTTTTTGAATAAATAAAATAAATACTAAATAGGAGTGCTAGTAACAGACCTGGCCAGACAGGGGCTGTAGTCCTCAAACCACTTACTCTGGAGCAGTCCAAATAATCTCAATGGAACTGCTGTGGCATGAGTGGTTTGAAGATTGTGTGCACTGAAGTCCAGTGCATGTGCTTTGGCAACACCAACACTTATCTATAGCTATAAGGTGAAGACAATACACAAGACATTTCTAAAATAGAAATCTTGCGGGACTGTTCAGAATAGATGACGGCTGGTGTAAGCAGAGGGATCCCCGTCAGCGCAAGGACAGCACGCGTGGGCTTTGGGAGCCGCCTCAGGGCATTGTTAGCGATATTGGGGAGGGCTCTTTATTTTTTCCCTGCAGCTGGGCGGTGCACGGGCTGGAGCCGTGCACATCCCCAGGACTTTATAGGACTTCCGGTACTCCCGTGACAGCCCATAAAACCCCCATCTGACCAAGGCAGCGCTGCTGGCATGCGCTGTGGGCGGCACGCCTAAGGGCTGCACGTGCAAGGGCGCGGCCTTAGGCGCCAGTGGGGCGCAGGGCCGTTTTGGTTGGCGAAGTTGGGGGTTTTGAACAGTTGAACATTTTTGCATCCTTGGGCTCAGGTTTCTGCCAGTGAACCCCATGAAGGGGTAGGACTTCATTTTCTTCTACAGGGGCCAAGCTTCCCATCAGCGAACCCTGTGAAGGGGTAGGTCTTTGTCTCCCCTTTTATAGGGGCCAAGTTATTTTCAGTAAACCCCATAAAGGGGTAGGACTCTGTTTGTCCCATTACAGGAGTTAAACTTTTTGCTGATTAACCCCGAGAGGATCACCAAGCCTGGAATTTTGTTTGGTGACAGGAGTTCCCTATTGGTGTTTGTGGAACTTTTGGATTTTGCCTTCAGGCGGAAAGTGTTCTGGACCGCTGTTGACTGGGTTGCCTGCCTTGTAGGGCTAGGGGGTGCAATAGTTTGACTTTCCTGCGACTGTTCTGTAGGTAGGGAGAGTTGATCCAGTTTGGGAACAGTTGTCTTGCCTTTTTGTGTTTGGCCCTTTGAATTCCTTGGTGTTTTGTCTTGTTCATTAGAAAACGTGTAGAATTTTGGGTTGCAATTTTATTGATAAGACGTGGTGTTATAACTGGTAGGTGGTTAACATGACCCGTAAAAGGAGAAGACTGGGTCAGGTTATGCAGGGGGATTTGTCCCAACCAAACCAGCTAAAATTAGACCCCTAGATGATTGCTTCGGTTAATGATAAGAAGGTTGGGAATAAGAGCGGTCAAAATAACCCTTCCCCATCCTCAGGTGCGATTAGCAAGTTGAAAAGGGAGAAGGGGGAGGGTAAGAGAGATGACATCAGTTTATTGGAGTTACCAACTTTTTGCAGAGAAGAGAGGTCATTTATAGGGAGTACATCAACATCGGACAAAACTGAGATAGACCCTTCTGAGCTTTTAGGCAACCAATGATTTTTAAATGGAGATTTAATTAAAAAATTAATCAAACAATTAGCTGGTATTCTGGGCTTATTGGAAGCCCCAAAATCCCAATTTCATATTCTGAGTTCATAGCAGAGATCAGAGAGGGCAATTTGGCCCAGAATCCCTTAATAAATAAGGGACAAGATAATGTAGGCATGGATTTAACCTCAAAACCACTAAAGCAAACTCCAACCCAGATTCCACCTAAACATATTCCTAATATAAGAATGGGTAGAAGATCAAGTAAGGAAGGGATTTCTGAAAATTTTTCTGACAAATCTCCTTCTAGAAATACACATGTGGCTATAAACCCCAGGGCTATGTCATTCAGGATTTACCCTCATCCTAATGTTACTTTACTGGCTTGGAACTCCAAATTTGTTATACAACAACATCCAAGACATTCTTAGAATTCATATTCCTCTCTGGCAGATAGTATATTTCCAAAAGTTACCAGTCCCTCACTATTTGCAGCGTTTAGTGATATATTTTCACAGCCATAAGTTGGTATATGATATAATTAATCAGTTTGATTTATTCCAATCATGGGGAGTGATAGTGGGTGAAGTATTTAATTATACTACGAAACACTAGTTCCAGCTAAGTGTAATGAGAAGCTAAGTAAAGTAAACCCCTATTTCGGAGTTATCTACTACCCAGATTATTAATAATTCCACCATGTAATCCATACAGGGGGTGTAAAGAATGCTTTCAACACCACAGGACCATCAGAGTATTAAGAGCCCTTTGAAATATATAAATACTCGTTTAATGGACATTGCCATGCCAGATGATTTGACTATGGATGTCCAAGTATATGATCATATGTTGTTAGAAATCCCTGAGGTAAATTTTGCCAGCGAAATGACATGTACATCAACTCTCGAACCTAATGTCTTGGATACTGAAGTGACAGTCCAGGCTGATCCAGGTCTTCCTCCCACAAATTGTATAAAAGCTCTGATTTATTATCAAGAGCCGCTAGAGGCTAGTAAGTCTCAGGATAGACAGAACGTGGGGAAATGTAGGTTGGAACCAGGGCCAGATTGGGAAATCAAAGTGACCCGGGAAAATCTAGTCTTAGTGGCCCTGTGCCGGCAGCAAAGCTGCCGGGGCGCCGGAAATGGGCCAAGGGGGCGTGGCTTGAGGGCATGACTTGGGGCGAGCAGAGTGCACCAGATTTCGGGCCTATCAGAGCTGAGTCCCCATACTCAGATCCTCAGCAGCCTGGCAGGGGCGAGTGGGAGGATATGGGGGGATGGTAGGGGGGAGACTGCCACTGGTGGGGGTACTGGCCCTCATTTCAGTCCTCTGACTCCCCAAATCACTCCGTTTCAGTGCTCAGTGGCCCCCAACTGAAAATCACTCTGTTCCTTGCTATGCATCCTACAGTAAGGCTTCTTCATTCCTACACCAGCTGCACTAGTATTCGACATGCACTGTGTTTAGCTTAGCAAAGTGAAGACTAAGGGGAGAATTGATTTCCTACCATTCAAGCCCCCCCACAAGCCAAGCCAGGCCCCAGGCCCCCCGCCCGCAAGCCAAGCCCCAGGCCCCGCAAGCCAAGCCAGGCCCCC
>QEPC01014017.1:1238083-1258919 GCA_003113815.1 Sphenodon punctatus
CATTTTTTTTTAAAAAAAAATAATTTAAAAATAAAAGAAATACATTTTAAAAAAAAAAAAAGTCGCGGGGCGGGAGCTGCCCTCCCAGCTGGCCTGGCCCACTGGGAATCCTCCCAGTGGGTTCAGTGGCCTATCTGCCCCAAGTTGGAACATAAAGGTTCTTTAGGTGGAGAAAGCTCAGTCATCATCAAAGGAGGTATTAAAGGATCTAAATGCGATTGCTTTAGACGGAAGTGTTACGTACCATGATCCACCCAGACTATCAATTTGTTCATGGAATATTGCGGGATGGCAAACACGTATTGGTGAGGATTCATTTATAGAATATATCACTCTATCAAACAATTTATTGCTTTCAGCGTTTTGCTATAACAAGTATAAAAGAGATATATAAAATCTATGTAAAAGGTCTAAAATAATAGCTTACTCAGTATAGTCCTGTTGCAAGAAACATGGGCAAAATCTCCCATGGATATAGGAGGTTTTAGGTCTTACTCCTTACCTGCAATATCATACAGGAGGAAAGGCCGTCCCAGTGGTGGAATTACATGTCTGGTAACTAATGTTTTGGAAAGCTCTGTTTTGATGGAATTGAAACTACCTCCAATTTTGCAGGGTCTGGCTATGAATATTGAATTATGTACCCTAATAATCCTCTCAGTATATATCCCCCCGATTAATGCTACTTCATTTGATAAAGGAGTTTGGGATACATTTGAATCTTATATTGAGGAGCTGCAGGTTAGATTCATAGATGGTATTATTCTGATTTCAGGAGACCTGAACGCAGGACTTGGTTGCGATGATGAGTCTCTGGCTCATTACTGCTCCTAGCTCCTCTAATATATTAAGTGGCAATCCCATTTCATTTGATTCTAGCCTAAAGGATAGGCAATCAAAGGACCTAGGTATAAATGTTTCAGGAATTAAACTTCAAGAAATTGTGTCCTCATTGAATCTAATTATACTGAATGGTTCATGGTATAGGGATTGCCCAGGAGAATTTGCTTTCCTTGGACCACAAGAGTCCAGTGTGGTTGATTACGGTATAATGAATAATGTAGCTCTCCCGTATCTTATAGATTTTTATGTGGGGAGCTATCAACTTGGAGATCATTTGCCTTTAACAATACACTTAAAACTAAAAGCGAATAGGCTTTTTACTTTGCCACTCTCATATACGTTGGAAGATAACTTGGATCATCTAGACAGATATTTGCCAAAAAGATGGGATCATAGCATAGAGCAGCAGTTGAAGAAAGTATTAAATTTAGAACCATTTGCTACAATTAGACCTTCACCATTATCCTCAAGATCACCAATGTTAATTATAAAAGAATATGGGAAAGTGGTTAAAGTCTTGCAACCTTATCTCTCAGAAGAGGTAAAATTTTCTAAGAGGTAGGGATTTTAAGAATTCGCAGTGGTTTGGCGCTGAGTGTAAGCGGGCTATTTATAATACTTACCGCAAAGGAAAGGCAGAGAATCTACCTGATCAATATTTTGATTTGAAAAAACAATACCAGAATTTAATAAAAAACAACAAAAAAGGAGTATGTTAATAGAACATGGAGGGCTCTACTCGTGGCTGGGAAAGCTAAGGATACCAGGAAGTTTTGGTCAATAGTGAATGGAACAATCAATTTAGAAAGGAAATAATGGGTTTTTCCTATCCCTCAGAAATCTTGGGAAGACCATTTCAGATCCTTGTTCCAATCGAATGAGGAATTTCAAGGGATAGGTGTGGACCCTGAGGATAATCAGTTTCCGAACTGGAGGTCATGGGGATAATAGATTATTTTAGAAATAACAAAGCCCCTGGTGCTGATTTAATAAGGATTGAATTTGTCAGTGTAACTAGAGACTGGTGGGTGCCATATTTGGCAGCTTTATTTACAGCAATAAATAATACAGGTATTACCCCAGAAGATTGCGGGGAGGCGATTGTAATACCAATTTTAAAAATGGGTCTTAGAACAGAACCTGCTAACTATCGGCCAATCAGTTTACTGAGGGTTTTTAGAAAATTGTATTCAAAGACTCTTTTGACAAGACTGCTTACAAGGCTGACTAATTCGAAGATAATCCACCCAGAGCACGCTGGGTTTTAAAAAAGGGAAAACCACTTTGGACCAGTGCCTGATTCTCCATCATTTAGCGTCGAAATATACTAAAGAAAACAAAAGATTCTTTGTGGCTTTCTTAGATTTACAAGCATCTTTTAATTTAGTTAATAGGGAAACTCTTTGGGATAAACTAAGAGCTTTATCAGTTGACCCATGCCCGCTTTTTTTGTTGCAAAATATGCATAAGCAGGCTAGTATTTCCATTAAGTTGGACAGTAGGGGCTATTTATCTGACAGAATAAGTATAACAAGAGGAGTGAGGCAGGGTTGTCTTTTGGCTCCAGGTGCCCTGTTTAATATATACATAAATGATGTGGTCCCATTGATGACAGATAACAAATTTCATCCTCCCAAATTAGCAACAAGACCGATCGGATGCCTTTTGTATGCTGATGACTTGGTATTACTATCTCAGACTAGGCTAGGACTTAAAAGGCAGCTAGTGGTATTTGCTCAATACTGTCATGCAAATCTATTGCAAATTAATTGTGGGAAATCTAAGGTAATGGTTTTTATGAAAGAAAGAAGGGTTTACCCCTGGGTAATTAATGAACACCGGATCCAGCAGGTGAAAACATTTAAGTACTTGGGGATAACCTTTAAACAAAATGGCAGATGGAACCAATTGGCAATTTCTGCAATAGGTGTGACACCGTTAGCTATAGTGAACTTCTTCTGTTGTTTTGGGAGATGGGAATTAGATTAGGTTTTGCAAGTATATAATGCCAAAGTGAGATCTAAATTTTTATATGGAGCAGAGTTATGGGCAATTCTCCCTCCTAGGGATATTAATAAGCTGCAAAATATTTTTTCCCGAATGATATTGAGAGCCCCACGGGGAATTCCTATGGAAGCTATTAGGTTAGAGATGGGTCAGGCAAGTTGGGAAATGGTGATTAAAAGGAATGCCTTACTTTTTTGGCTAAAAGTGATTTATTCATCCAATCCTCTATTAATGGCTGTGATGGAGGATTCCTTTCAAAGCCCGTGGTTGAAAGTGATGGAAACTTATCTTGCTTGATTGCGATTCCAAAAGGATTATATGGTAACCAAGGAGCTGACTCAAATTAAATTTGAACTAATTCAATGACTTAAGGACATTGGTAGGCAGCAGGTTATAGACAAAATAAGGGAAACTCCCTTTCTGCATGATTATTTATAACTGATCCCAGAGCAAGGGTGCATGGCCTCGTTTTTGGCTCAGAGAATGTCTTTTAGATTCAGGTATTTATTCCTGTGTGTCCGGTTAAACTCATTACCCACCAGAATACTAGAGGAGCATATACTTAAAATTGATTACACTCACCGTTTATGCCCATTTGATTAATTAACCGCTAAATCGGTTGAGCATATTCTATTTGAATGCCACCTGTATGATAAGATAAGATCTCAGTATCTAGTTTCATATCTAACTAAACATTTGGGGAGAACTGGACCTACTTTATTGATAATTATGTTGGAAGACACTGATCCGCAACTTATGCAGTCAGTAGCGGGGTTCCTAGAGGAAGCTTTTAGTATTAGAAACACATTTTTGAACTTTGAATATATGGAAGAGGATCATGGTACCTAACTCTTGTAACTCTTATATCTTATATCAATAGATTTTGAATTAACAGAGTAATGTCTACTGTTAAACGTTTTATGATTGGTGGTTGTTATCTCGTATTACCTTTTTATTTTTATTTTCTTATAGTGATGTTTTGTATTTCAAATATAAGGCTTTTAGCCCAACCCAGATTGTTTTGTGTTGTATTGAGAAAGCCTGAAAATCTGATATTATAACATTTTACCTGTTTTAAAATATATCTATGGGCAAATTTATTTTGTAATTTAAATTTTTATGTTTATGCGATGTCTTATATTACAGATTGAATACTTGTTTAACTGTTTTTGTACTAGCGATAGCCAATGGGTAAGCTAATTAATAAATTGAATTGAATCGAATAGATGATAGTAAAAGACATTCTGCCCTTGACAATTCAAGGTCTAACTAGACAAGAGGCCCAAGGACATTGCTAACAACCATGGAACTAATGGGAGAGATGAAGTTATAAAATGTGAACAGTGTAATTAGTTAAATGGCCATAGATATTTCAAATTACTCACAATTATACTATGGTTATCATTTTGGTCCCAAATGCAAGAGATGGAGACAAAATTATTCAGGTGACATCTTTTATTAGACCAAATTCTGCTGGTATATGCAAGCTTTTTGGGGGGTCCCACAGAGACCTTCCTTTGCATGTAAGAATTCAGAGGGAGCAGTTAGGCACCTGAGTGAACATTAAATTATACTAAATTCAATGAGTTGGGTTGCTTCAAATCCATACAAGCAAAGTGGATGCAAAGCACCATTTGCCCCTTGCCTTGTTTACAGATTCACATATTAATTACTTCAAAAACTTTGGTTACTTTATTTACTAATTTGTTATTTTGGTTTCAATACTTTGTTCACGTCATTCATTAGTATTTAGTCCTGTTGCACACCATACTGTTACACACCATACTGTTACAGAAAAGTGCTAGTGCAGAGGAATATGGTGTATACAGAGACTTAATTACAGTTATTGGGGGAAACAAAATATGAAAGCAATGAAGGAATCAAAGGTACCAAAGTGAAATAACTGAACTGATGAATAATCAAATATTTAATGGATAATGGAGAATTGCTTGAATATTCATTCATTTATTAATTCATTCATTCATATAGTATGAAAATTACCTTTTCAAATACATATTACTGTATTCATTTCAGCCCTAGCTCAAGTCACCATGCACATTGATTTTAATCCTGCTCTGTTTTCCGCTAGCCTCTCAGAAAAAACCCTAATGAACAGTTTTAATTGAAGATGGCCTTTGCACGTGTTAAATTTGGCTTTTGAAGAACCTGTATTTTCTGTCAGGAAACCATGTTCACCAGAATTTCTCTTACCAGCCCTCCTCCTGCCCAGTGCAGGCAATCAGCCACTGGCTGTGAGGGAAACGGTGGCTGTTTTTACACAATCATAAGTCTAGAGTAAACACCTCAAAATCCGGATTTTAATGCTCGTGTACACAGATATTCTGGAGTACATCAATCTGGATTCTTGTTGTAATCTTATTTATTTCTTATTTATTTTATTTCTTTATGTGTTTGGCCGTCCCCTCATGCCTACGGCATCTCGGGACGGCTCACAACAGTTAAAACAACAATTAAATACATAAAAAACAATATGAATAATTAAAACTAACCCCCCCCCCAACCATTCCCCTCCCTACCCTACCATTTCACCCTCCCCTCCAAAGGCCTGGATGAACACCCAGGTCCTGCAGGCTCAGCAAAAAGCCATCAGACCCGGGGTCAGGCGAGCTTCCTCCAGGAGGGAGTTCCAAAGCCGTGGCCTGGCCACCGAGAACGCCCTCTCCATCGTGGCCCCCCGTTTAACGTGGGGGACCTCCAGGAAGGCGCCCCCGGCAGACTGCAGGGGCTGCCCTGGGGTGCGGAAGGCGAGGCGGTCCCCAAGGTATGAGGGGCCCAGACTGTATAGGGCTTTATAGACCAACACCGACACCGTAAGGAGACGGGCCGCCGCATTCTGCACCAGCTGCAGCCTCTGGACCAGAACCAAAGGAAGCCCCACGTAGAGTGTGTTGCAGTAGTCTAGCCTCGAGGTGATGAAGGCGTGAATAAGAGTGGCCAGGTCGGACCCGGAGATGTGTGGGCGAAGCCTCCGCACCAGATACAGCTGATGAAAGGCGGCTTTAGCCACCACCTCCACCTGTCGATCCAGACAGAGGCCCGAATTCCAAACCACCCCCAGACTCCAAACCTACTGGGCTATGGGAGGGCAGATGCCCCCCCCCACCAGAGGGGTCGGCACCTCCCTCGCCCTACCCACCACCATCACCTCCGTCTTATCAGGATTGAGTTTAAGTCTGCTCTGCCGCATCCAATTCGCCACAGCCTCCAAACACTGGGAAAGCAACGAGACAGTGGGACCTCAGTCGGTCAAAAACGAGAGGTACAGCTGAGTATCATCAGCATATTGGTGACATCGTACCCCGAACCCTTTCACGATCTCCCCCGGGGCTGCATATATACATTAAACAAAAGCGGAGACCGAATCAAACCCTGTGGAAAGCCGCAGTTCAGGGCTCAGGGGTTCAATGTTTCAGCTCCCAGCACCACCCGCTGGCTTCTCCCCAAGAAGAATGAGTGGAACCACCCAAGGACAATCCTGTCCAGAGACCCCCCAGGTCTTGCATCCATCTCAACAGCAACCCATGGTCCACGGTATCAAAAGCGGCCGAGAGATCTAGCAGGATCAAGAATGTAGAACACCTTGCATCCATCTCCTGACGGAGATCATCAGCCAAAGCCACCATCGTCGTCTCAGTACCATAGCCAGGGTGGAACCCAGATTGAAATGGTCAAGGAAACCGATACTGTCCAGATGCGCCTGGAGCTGCAGAGCCACGGCCCGTTCAATAACCTTCCCTAAAAAGGGAAGATTATAGACAGGATGGTAACTGGCGAGTGCGTCCACATCCAGCGAAGGCCTCTTCAGCAGGGGGCGCACCACAGCCTCCTTGAGACTGAGGAACAACCTCCCCTGCCGAAGGAACGTGTTAAGCACCCTCGCCAGAACCGACCCCAATGTCTCCCTGGAAGCTTTTACCAACCAGGGCGGGCACGGATCTAGTTCACAACTTATGGCTCGAACAGACCCCAAGACAGCCACCGCATCGGCCGGCGTCACTTCCTGAAACTCCTCCCAGAAAAAGTTATATGTCCTATTTTTGAGGACTTATTTACTCTGAACTAAATAAGTCCAGAACAGTGAACATTAAATGCTTATCCTGGATTAGAGGTGCACCCCCTCCCCCGCCATAGAGAATTGTTTAGTGCTTTTTCCGGATTAGTGCTTATTGCAGACTATTAACGATTGTGTAAACCGTTATCCCTGAATGACAACTCCAGGATGACAAATCTAGACTTACAACTACTTCAGAATAATTGTGCATGTGTAAAAACAGCTAGTTTTATCACATACACCACACACAGTGGGTATAAACAGATGGATGTGGAGCCTGCCCACCCCCAGAACTGCATTGGGGGTGCGCCCCCACATCCACCTGCTTCCAGCTCCGCTTTGGTCCACTTTAGATGGACTGGAGGGTTTCCCTAGTTCTGCTGTCCATCTTCACAGCCCCCCATGCAACATAGGGGGAGCATTCCCATATGCAGGAATGCATCCTTTGAAGGTCCAGAGAGGGGGTGCATGTGCAAACCAGACACGTCTTTGATCCCGTGGGAATGTCCATAGGTGAGTGATAGAAGCTTTTATGTGTGCTTACAAGGGAAAGTGACCGAGCTGGATTTTGCAGCTCAGTCAATTGCCTTTGTAAATGCACATAAAAGCTTCAGTCAAGCTCTTCTGGACATTCCCACGTGATCAAAGACGTGCCTGATTTGCATGCGCATCCCCTCTCTGGACCTTCAAAGGATGCATTCCTGCATGTGGAAAAGCGCCCAGAGTTTGTTTGTTTTTTGTTTTATTTATAATTCCATTTATATGCCACCCCTTCCAGCTAACAACATTTAAAAACATATAATAAAATTAATTAAAATCAACATTTCCCAAGATCAGCCCCCCACCCACAAAACAATAAAACCCCACCCTAACCCAACCCACCCATCCCAGCTCCCTCAGCAAAGGTCCGGCAGAACAACCAGGTCTTACACTTTTTGCGGAAAGAGGGGAGATCAGCAGTCAGGCGGACCTCAAATGGGAGGGAGTTCCACAGCCACGGTGCAGCCACCGAGAATGCCCTCCTCATGGTCAACACCTGGGAAACCCAGGGGACCTCAAGAAGGGCGCCGCCGGCCAACTGCAGAGGTCAATCCAGAATCCGGAAGGTGAGGCAGTCCTGCAAGTAGGTGGGACCCAGGCCATTTTGGGCTTTAAAGGTCAACACCAACACCTTGATTTGGGCCCAGAAGACTATCGGCAACCAGTGCAGAGAATGGAGCACTGGAGTAATGTGCTCGCATCGGCCCTCCCCTTCAGGAGACAAGCCACCACATTCTGCACCAGCTGCAGTCTCTGGACCATCACCAAAGGTAGCCCCACATCGAGCGCATTACAGTAGTCTAATCTCAAGGTAATAAAAGCATGGATGATCGTGGTCAGGTCCGAGTCCAAGACATACGGCCTAAGCTGATGTACCAGGTGTAATTGGCAAAATGCACCCTTTGCCACAGCTACCACCTGGACATCCAGGTGCAGCTGTGGATCAAGGAGCACCCCTAGACCATGGACCTGGGATACCAGGGGAGGACGAACCCCATCAATGATGGGGGCCATCATTCCCCCAGTTTTCCCCACAACCATCACCTCCGTCTTGTCAGGATTTAACTTCAAGCAGTTTGCCCTCATCCAGTCCTCCACAGCTGACAAACACGGGGTAAGTATCAAGACTGCCAGACCTGGGTCTGATGAAAACGAGATATGTAGTTGGGTGTCATTAGCATATTAATGACACCTTATGCCAAACTCTCTAACAGCCTCCCCCAAAGGCTGGAGATACACATTGAACAAGAGAGGGGACAAGATGGAACCCTGAGGGACTCCACACGTGAGGCCCTGGGGAGAAGATGAATAATCATCCAGCACCACACTCTGGGTTCTCCTGGCCAGGAAAGAACGGAACCATTCAAGAAAAGCCCCGTTCATAAATGCCTGGTCCTGCAGCCGAGTCACCAACAACTCGTGATCGATGGTATTGAATGCAGCCGAGAGATCTAACAAAATCAACAGGGTCAAATAACCCTGGTCCAACTCTCAGGCGAGGTTGTTGACCAAGGCCACAAGTGCATTCTCCATGCCATAACCTGGATGGAAGTCTGGATGTGCGGGATCAAGGAAGTTGATGCTCCTGAAGCTGTCGAGCCACCCCCTGTTCAATAACCTTCCCTAAAAAGGAAAGTTTAGAAGACCGGCTGATAGCTGGCCAGGGACTCAACGTCCAATGATGGATTCTTGAGCAGGGGCCGCACCACTGCCTCCTTGAGGCAATCTGGCACCCTGCCATCTCTAAGGGAGGTGCTGACTATTCCAACCAGCAACGACCCTAAAGCCTCCCAGCTGGCCTTAACCAGCCAGGATAGGCATGGGTCTAATTCACAATAGGTGGCTCGAACAGTCCCAAGAGCATCACCCACATATGAGGGCGGCGTGTTGAAATTCGTCCCATAAAACAGGACAAGATGAGGCTTCAACTGCCCCTGGCTCACCCACTGTTAAAAGTGCTGCGTCAAAGCTGTGGTGGATTTGAGCGATTTTATCCGCAAAGAAGTCCACAAAGAAGTCACAGCGAGCATTCGATAACTTTGAATCCAGGCAGAGGGAAGCTGGACTGACCAGCCCCCTCACCACCCAGAACAGCTCAGACGGACGGAACATAGCGGATACAAAGAGGGCAGCAAAGAAAACCTTCTTTGCTGCCCACACTGCCACAGCATAGGCACGTAACCAGACTGTATGTCACAGTCAGTCAACTTCAGTACAAGAAGGATGCCACCTCGCTCTAACCATCACCCTTCATTGCAGCTACTCACTCTGTGTTCTAGACTGACTGCCACAACTCAATGGTGCTGACCAGGGCAACTGCTGACCGGGAATGGAGCTGTACCCTGGATCCGCCCAACAGACAGACAGCATCTTCACATTTGGCCGTTGTCCTGGGTCTGGCTGACCCACTCCACCATGCAGTGAGCTCCAGGAACTTCCACGGTGCCACCAGTGGGGCTGCCCTGGAACAGGCACAGCCTGCTCCGCTTTGCACATCTGACTGGCACCTCTACATGGACCAGTCAACCCGGCGGTGAAATGAGCTGGCATGGGCAGAAGTGGGGTTGATGTCCATCTAAAAGCGCCCAGTGTCAATGGCCGATTGTTCTTACTACCTCTGCTCTCAGTTTAACCCAGGTGCAGCCCTTGAGTATGTAGTAATTGCTCCCTGGTTGACAGTAAGAGTGACTAAAAACAGCAAAGGTAGCCACTTACTTGCCTTATTCTTATTCACTGGATCACCCACTGTAAGACCATGCCCTTCTCACCCCTTTCCCATCTAGTTCCCACTGCTTACTTCAGTGCCTTCAGAGAGATTTACTCATTTTGCTGAGTGATGGATGTATTTCTCCACACAGTGTGGAAGTCCCTCTGCCCTGGCATTGAACACCAAGGCTTAGGGCTCCTTTCAGAAGCACCCAGCAGCCTACAGGATGAAGCCCTTACAGAACAAGATATACAGTTACATAAGGGGTGAGTTTCCAATTTTATGCAGGTGAATTTACCTTCTGCTGATCCTACCGTTTGTTTAAATAACGCAGAGGTTAATCTGGCTTTTGTGCCTCTGAATGCTCCAAGCACACTGTCAGCACTTCCAAAATAAAAATTAATAACAACCATAGATGGAAAACCCTTGTTGCAGGCTTCTCTCCTTACTACAGAAAAGTTTAATGAAAACTCCGCTTAGGGATGCAGTCGTGGCTTGTACTGAACTGGAAATTTACTGCAGCAAAACAGGAGTCAGCTTTCTGATGGCAACATAAATGAATCACAGTGCAGAGCTGCTGAGGCATTTTATGAAAAATTATTAAAATAATAATTAGTGTAACTGGCGTTGTGATGGAAGGCAGTACTCCATTAAATTTCTCAATAACAGCCTCTTGCTTAAATCCAGAAGCAATAAGAGTTTGTTTGCACTGTCTGAATGTTTCTTGAATGAGATTCCCAGCCATCTCTTGTTGTCTTGAATGAGGGGAAAATGCTATGTACAGACAGCAATATAGTATAACTTCAGTATACTGAATTGCCATTGGACCCGAGATAAAAATTGCATCCTATCTGTGTATTCACTCTAATAAGGCATGACCATTGATAAAAACGGTTCTTGAAGCTGGGATTGTTATTGGGGATTTGTTATAATTAAGCATAAGCAGGGTTTGTTACAGTGAAGTTTGACTATACACCCTGGATTTATTTTGGAACGAGAGTGGGCCCAACCACTGTGGCTTCCCCTAGTCTTGGCTGCTCATCCATTGCTGGCCAGGTGCATCTTAGATTCTTTGATGTGCAAGCATAATGTGTGATGAGAAATGTAGAACTGTTCTGTAATCTCAGCTATTGAGGCAAATGGTGTGTGGTTTCTTTATTTTTTACCAAGCAGTAAATGAAAGTCATTCCAACTGAATTGGAGACTGTTCATTCCCAATTGCAGCAGCTGATGTTGAATCCAGGGTATGCTTCCCCAGTGCTGCCGCCACACCTGAGGCAACGCAGAGCTGTCCTCAATTTTATGGCCATCAGCATGAACAAATTCTCAAGTTGTTTTCTGTACCAAGATCCTGGCTATTTTTTTGTGCCCTACCCTTTCCCCAGTCTCTCCCCAGCCATTGTCTACAACTTGCTCGAAATTGTGATAGTTGGTGCCCTGAATTTTGATTATAAGGAAGTCTTTTGTTTGAAGCAGAACTGAAATGAATATCTGTGAAAATAATGAAATCTGTTAAATTTGTGCTATTTGAATTGAATCTGATGAAGTGGATAGTAACTGGTGGTTGTTCTCATTTAGCTG
This sequence comes from Sphenodon punctatus, assembly GCA_003113815.1. Classification (NCBI taxonomy): domain Eukaryota; kingdom Metazoa; phylum Chordata; class Lepidosauria; order Sphenodontia; family Sphenodontidae; genus Sphenodon; species Sphenodon punctatus. Next base: position 1,249,834 of record QEPC01014017.1, read on the forward strand.
GATCAGTTGCTTCGGGTATTCCCATTTGGTTATTTCAGTTCCGTTGTTTGGTTGTTTCAGTATTTTGGTTCCATCATTTCCACTATTGCACAGGCACAAATTACCAAAGCATAGTAGCCAAAATAGCAAAATATCCCAAATCACCAAACTAAACAACCTAAATAACTGAAGCTGAGTATTTGAATAAGTGGATATGCATGAATACCTGGTTTGGATAATAATACCTTTATTTGGATATTCAGGGAAAGGGGGAGGGGAGGTGGAGAAGGGATACTACTGAAATGAGTGGTAGATTTTTAAAAATACATTAATATTATTCATGTTTTTAAAAAGCAACCACTCATTTCATCTCTGATTGGAAGCTCTGCTTTCTAGCCCCCTGGTTTCTTGTCCCCCACCCCACCCCTGGGCCCCCTATCCCTAAGCAGGCCCAGATTCCCAGGGACAATACTGTATTACTGAAATAGTATTTTAAAAGTGATGGAGTTCTTCCCTAAGAAATGGAAGACGGTTCCTAAACTTACAAGCAAATGAAACAAGTAAATTTTGTGTCCCACCGAAGAACACTAAATATAATTAGGCATTATGGGAGAGAAGAAAATGAATGTAATAAATGTATGTCCTTAAGTGCTTAGGAGCTTCAGCATTTAACATTTTCATTGGAGAAACAAATGTATGTGCTGACATTCTTAAGGGCTTGAGAAATGGTTGCTCCAATGCTTGCAAGTCTCTGCATGTTGTAAGAGTTACTCTTAAGGAACTTGTAATGCCCCCAAAGTGAATCTCTTGTAGCTGACATATCACTAACTATTGGCATTAAAGTAACATTTTAACCAGCACACTGTGTTGGGGGCAAAGGTTTCAAGCTTTTCTCTGCAAGAGGAGGGATAAAATATTGCTTTCTCTGTCCCTAAAGATGTGGTATCCAAGTCATGTGCCAGAGGCATAGCTAGGTTGAAATGGGTCCTGGTGCAGAAGACCAAATGGGCTCACCTTGCGTGCACAGTCCCATCCGTTCCTGACCCCAAAGCTGACTCTCTACATGCTGGTCAGTGGCCCCTTCCCTTCCTCTTCTGGCTTCTCTCTTCCAGTAAATGCATCTGAGGGAGCATGGGAAGCAGTGTTGCATAACTTTCGGTTAAACTGGAGAGGGAGAGGAGAGAGACTGGTTCTGCCATGGTGCACAGAAGCCCTGTTCCTGGCTCAGAAAGCCCTTCCTCACACACAGATGCCCAGCCTCCCCTTGCTCTGAAACCCATCATGCAGTAGATTTCCAAATTTGGTGGCTTGCCAGCCTGGGACATGAGGCTGGATAAAAGTCAGGGCCAGGAGAGTTCAGGCAGCAGCGCCCATGTGCAACTGTCTCCCGGTCTGCCCAGAGGGCTGCACGTGCAGTCTCTCTCCTCTAAGCTCTCTTTCAGTTTTCCTCTTTCCACTTCCCCCAGAAGAGCATGTGCTTTACTAGTCACTACTACTAGAAGAAGCAAAAGAACTCCCGAGTCCCGCTTCTGCCATGTCTGACACGGCAACTCAGCAGGTATCCTAGTGGTGGCACAGTACAGGGTGTAGGGTCAACCTGCCTGTTAGAAAGGCAAAACAGGAAATGAAAAGGTATTGAGATGGGATGGCTTTCTTCAGAAAGTGCCTGGTCCTGAGGCAGAAAAGCCAAGGAGATGCGGGGCCTAAATCACCTTCCTATATCGCCTGCAGGGTCTACAGAGGGGTCAGTATTGAAGTCTAAGGGATACGTGTCACTTATGTACTGCAAGAGCAAAGGGACAAACAGACTTACAGTTCTTTATTTGAAGGTAATGACAGGGTAAGAGAAGTAGGGTTGAAGAAAAGGCAATTTCAAATAGATTTAAAGGTCAGGTTCTAGTCCATTACATGACCCCTTGGTACTGTTTGTTTGATTAGATTTCTTAGTCACTCCTTCCCACTATAGCAGCTTGGGGTGGCTTACAAAGTATTAAAATCATATAAAAATATAAATAAATGGAAATACCAAAATCAACAAATAAAAAAATACAAACAACAATATAAAACCAGCGATAAAAGAACACACCCAAAGGCAGAGCTAAAAACCCTCCCTTTTCCTATTTTGGTAAAGAGAAGGGACCTTAAAGCTTCTTAAAATGGGTAACTAAAGATTTCCTGTATACCTTCTCTGTGCTGTCCATTTATTGATGGCCCCCAGCAGAGATGACCTGTTAGGAGGGCATTGCTATAATAGGGAAAGGTGGTGCAGCTACACCGGGGCCTAGAAGCCAAGGTTCGGGTTGAAGCGACGCTCCCTGATGCAGCAGTAGCATCCCTTGCCACTGGGAGAGGGCTTGGAGTGGCATGCTTGTTCCATCTCCACCACCAGAGCCCATTCCAACCTAGCTATGCCCCTGAAAGTTTCCAGCCATGTAACAGCCTATCGGGCTTGCTTTGCCTACTCCCCTAAGTTGGCACCTGACTTAACCAAGTATGTGCGCCCTTAAATTAGACCAGAGACGGCAAAAACTGTGTGGAGCAGCATCTAGTGCCAGTGTGTTCCACATCCTTCCCAAACGATGTCAGGTTCCCCAAGTGGGATCACACTGCCTGTGGGATGGGGGTCATGATCCCACCAATATTCAGTACACTTTGGATGTCTTTCTTACTATCTGGCTTGTGGGATTGCATTTAAGTCTCAAGATGGGATCACACAGGCAAAAGCCTCGGACGCCTCTGCCAGAATGGAACACACCAGAAGACTCAGACCAGTGAGTATAACTATCTTTGTACGTGCCAGTGGGAAAAGCAGCATCAACACGAAGGAAAAATGCTAAGTTTAAGCAATTTCATGTGAAAGGGTAAATGTTAAGGAATAGGTCCCAGGATGATGCTAATTTCCTTCTTGTGTGAGTTGTTCCTTCCCCTTTTATTTAAGATCTCCGTTGGCTCCCTTCTTTATATCAGGATTGGAGAAACTATATTTTATACACACTACAGGGCGCTTTGAAAAATAGTACAAGCTCCATAGGCTAATTAGGATTTGGAGACGTGGGTGCTTTAAGGGGAGTGCCCAAGATGGGGAAAGGGAAGGGTCCATCCCCTATCCTTGAGTGCATGCCTTCAACTCTGCTTCTTTCTCTAGGGATGGGCGAACACGGTTCAGAAGTTCATAGTTCGGACCGAACTCGGTCTGTTCGGTTGACCGGACCGAACCGAACTTTCGAACTGAACTCAAATTTCAAACTGAACCGAACCGAATTTCCAAACTCCATTCTGTTCACCCATCCCTATCTTTCTCCTAAGCTTCCTCTTTGTGTTCACAGGTAGGACTGGATCCATGAGTCAGATCCAGGGATTGGTAAGGAACCAAATAAAAAATAACTGTGGGTCAGATTTGTCTCATGGGTTAGCACCTCCCTACCCTGTTTTCCAAACTTCTGAATGTCCCACCGATTTGGTGTGACTCTCTTTTTTTTCTTCTTTTTTCTGAGCTTTCTGCTTGCAGATACAGGGATGAGTAATAGTTGGAACAAAGAATCGCTATATATTTTGCACCATAAAAGTCAGTGTGAGTAATGAGACACAAAGTTCTTTTTCAAACCCATTATAAACATTATAATCCTTTTTATGTGGTCTTTTTCTTGCATCCACCTATTATATGGCAATATAGATTTGTGTCTAATTAGATACTTCAAGACAGAATTAAGTTAGCAGCACATGCAATCAAGGTAGTGAGAAACACGGATTTTTTTCTAAGAGGAGTGGAAGGGAATCATAAATAGTCTAAAGCACAGGGGTAGGGAACTGTCAGCCTGCAAACTGTTTCCAGACCACCCCCTCTGTTTTGGACTATGGCATGATGTGTGAGCCAGGACGGGAGCAACAGACCACTGGAGTGGAATACCAGGCACTCTGGGTCATGGGGCAGGCAGGTGTTAGTCATTGGAATAAGGAGGTTGGGGTCACTGTTGTGGGGTGTGCTAGGTCAGTCATGAGTCCTGGTCAAAAGCAATGCCCTGCCATATGCTGTTGGCCATCCAGGACACCATAGAGATATGGATCACAGTTTAATAAGTGCTTACTCTCGCTTACTCCCCATAGGTTTCAATGGGAATGCTTCAGAATAAGTGCTTAGTGGTAGGTCTGAAGCCAAAATTATGCCATTGTTTTGTTTTTAGTGGAACTGGGCGTTTCGATCAGTCCAATCAGAATTCAGATCAGACAAAATTCTGATCAGAATTTTGATCAGAATGATCACAACCAAATTCAGCATTTTATGCATGTGCAAAATGGATGCCACCGTGCAACAAATGGTGGCAATGACGGTAACACATGTACAAGTCTTCCGATCGGAATTCTGATGGAAAAATTATTTCAGTCGGAATTCTGATCAGAATTCTGACGTCCATTCTGTTTTTGCAGAACTGTTCCACAAAAACCGGAATGGCTGTTTGAACCAGCCCTGCTTAGTGGATCGTGGCTATGGAGTTTTGAGAAGAGACATTGTGGTGATGGTCTACTTCGGGTGCAACTCCCATGCAGGGCATCAGCAGGAGGCTGACAAAACACAAAGCAACATAAATGTCCATTCGATCAGGTGTATGCCCACAATGCATGTTTCAGACAGACAGGGAGCAGGCCAGAGCCGGCTTATGGGTGAGCCAAACTGGAGCTGCATGCACACACACGAGTTTGCATGCATTCAGACAGACAGCCTGACCTGCGGGTGAACCAAGCATGCAGGCAGCAAACACGCCTTCCCTCTGTACCAGAAAAGCCCCAGCTCAGGAACACATAGACAGGCAAGCCCACCCCATGCTCCTGCCCCAGGACTTGCTCTGGTACCCATGGTAATAGGATGCAGTGGCAGCAGCTGCTCTAGCCATTTAAGTTGCTGGCATCCAGGCAGGACCGTGTTTGCCTGAGGCTTGTGGGCCCGTTTAGATGGACAGGGATTCTGTTCTGTATTTGCCTGTTGCCCTGGGTTCGGCCTGCTCTGTTAGTGAGGTGCGCTCTGGGATCTTCCGGAGCGCTGCTTGCGTGCTGCCCCAGAGCTGCCGCCACTTCCTGCTCCACTTTGCACATTTGGCAGTCACTCTTCAGACAGAAAGGTCAACCCAGGGATGAAGTGGGCTGGTGCAGGCAAATGTGGAATACTTTCCATCTGTTCACACCCAATGATGTCATGCATTTCACTGCCTGATGGATTAGCCCATGTTTAGCATTATGTCTAGAGACATCCAGGGTACAAGTAAAACCCCAAATAAAAATACCCCATCTCCCTCAAGCTTTGTGTCTTAAATCTCCTTCCTAAGAAGCTACCAAGGTGAGAGTTGTCATTCAACATGAATGGGACTCATGCCTGTGGTATATTTCACTGTAGCCAAGAGGGGAAGGAAAGCAGAGATGTTAGCACAAGAGAGGATTGAAGGAGAGGTTGGAGAAATAGGAAGAGAACCAGTTGAAAGCTGAGCCCTGGAAACCGAGGGAGTGAAGCGAGTCAGGGAGGAGGGGGGTGATTGGTAGTGTCAAAGGCAGCAGAGAGGACAAGCAGGAAGGAAGATGATGGAACAGAGGCCTTTAGATTTTGCTATGAGGAGGTCATTGGCGGGGATGAGGGAATGCAGTCAAGGCCGTGGGATGGATTTATTGCATAGATCCATGATTGGGACCCTCCTCTTTCTTCCCGCATCTTGAGCACAACCTTCAAGAAGCCCTGCTCTCAACTCCTATCCAGCTCATGTAGCTTGCATTAATATTCAAAGTGGCCCATGGGAGGATCCCCATTCCTAATCTATAACCTAATTTGCAATTACTAGCTTCTAACTAGCCCTGTTTTTATATGATGTGTTTTATATGATGTATTTTATATTTATATTTATATTTAAAATGAATTTTAATGTTTTATTGTTGTTGTTAGCCGCCCCGAGCTGCATTGCAGGAGGGGGCGGGATATAAATCTGTAAAATAAATAAATAAATAAATGACTCTGACTTTAAGATGCCTGAATTTTTTCTTTAATGTAAGTTGAAAGCTTGCATACTTGTACCAACAGAATTCAGTCCAATAAAAGATACCATCTGAACAACTTGATCTCCATCTGTAGTAAAATTATACAAGTGTGTGAGTAAACATTTGCAGGACCTTTGTTCCCTTCCACGCATTCTTAAAAGAAACCGAGAAACAAATGTCTCTAAGAGCTTGTATCAATTAACTGGACAATGTACAGTGTTTTGCAGATCTACAGTAAAACATCTAGAAAGGCAATGAGTGTAGCTGGGGATGTATGTAGTGATTGGAACTATACTGTATCCTGGCATTTTGCATTATTTGTTAAAAATGGAAGGAGCTTGTTCCAGATCCTTATCCAAACATTTATTTGTGTATAATTGGTTTCCACAGTAATTGGCAACAACAGAAACTTTCAACGGCCTGTGGCGCTGGCTGGTAGGCCTGCTGTTAATTTATAAAAATAAACCAAAACAAATATATTGTTTTTCATTTCCATGTAGGGACTTAATAACCAGCTGCTGGAGGTTAACAACATACTAGTTTATTTTTCTTTCGTACAGTGGCAAAGCAATGTATTTGCGAAGTTGACCCAAAACCCAAGACAATGTAACAGCATCACTAGTTAACATGAGCCAAAACTTTGGGATGCCATTGCTTCTAAAGTGGAAAATGGCTTTAAGGGGGTAACTCAAAACAGTCTAATTAGATATAGAAAAGGCCGGCTAGGACATTGTTCACTCTAGTCCTCAAAGCACTCTGCTCTCTCAACAGCCTTTCTGTCTATTAATATACAATTACTCTCTGCTGTTCAATTTCTCCGATCCTCTTTGATTAATGATCCTCCCCTGCAAGGCTTTTCTTGACCTTGTTCTTTTTCTGAACACCCTGCTGTGAGCTTCTGACCTTCCACAAAATAGTACTACTACTAATCATTTCAAGAGTGCTACTAGGCATAGGCAGCACTTTACAGTCACAATTTTTTGGAGAGAGGTCCCTGCCCAGTGGGCTTACAATCTAAGGTGGACATGGGTGAGGGGAACACAGGGACAGACAGACACACACACATTCCCATTTTACAGATGGGGAACTGAGGCTGAGAGGTTGTGACTTGCCGAACACCACCCAGTGAGTTCATGGCTATGTCAGAATTTGAACCCTGGACCAAGTCCAGCACCTTATCTGCTACACCACCGTGGGTCTATAGGGCTAAAACAGGCAGCTAAATTGCTGCTCATGAGAATTATCACCATATTGAGAACTGGGATCAATTTCCTGACTGTTTCCTGGCAGCGATATGATTTCTTGATTCCTGCAACACTGCATCATACCATCGCCGATTTTCCAACTTTCTGCTTACTGTTTACTGCGTACCATACATTTGCCGCTTACCGCATTGGTGTGGTTATCATTTTACTTCCAGGTTTGTTGTTTCCATATTTCTGAGCCAATCATTGTGCGAATAACCCACTCCTTAACCCCTCCTCCCAGTGCCCCTTAACCTCCACTCCAGTGTCTCCTATCAAAATTGTTGTTCTATGTTGTTCCCTTTGTTTTGACCAATCTGCAACTGGATTGCAGATTAGTAAAGGAAGCCAATGATTGACATGGAATTACAAGCGAAAATGGAGTGCAAGGAATGCGGTATTGCATTGGTATTAGTTCCTGGGATTTGAAATGGATGGCAAAGTGGTAAACAACAAAGCAGTAAATGGGATCCCAGTAAGAGGAAAGTTGGTAAACTAAGAAACAAAATGTCAGTCAAGTCATTACTGAGTGAGTACTGAGAGATTCTCAATTTGATGGAGGCAGTATCAGCAACTGAGATTTTGATGAAATTTCCCGTTTTGGCAAAATCTTGTTTCAGCACTACATGTCACCAATTAGCCTGTCACATCCTAACCTTGCAGGATCCCATCCTGCTAGTACTTACAGCTGATAGATAATTAATTTGGCATCCATTACAGGAACAATGAAGTCAGTTATTCCAGAGTATTTCTCATTGAAACCAATGAGACTTCTTTGGAAGAAGTGATTTCACAAGTGCAGCTATTGTAACAATAACCATATGTCTTATCATGCCACATGCAATTTGTTCCATGCTGCCTTTCCCTATAGAGTAAGAACTTAAATAGTGCCAACTAGGTCAGACCAATTGTCGATTGAGCCCAGCACCTCTTTGCAACAGTGACCAATCTCAGTCGCTGTGGTACCCAACAGGTCACAATGGGGGCAATCTGTTCCCTGTTGATCACTCCCAGATCTGAACAGTAAGAGTTACAATCCCTCAAGCCTACCCAGCTAATAGCTGCTAATGGACCAATCCTCCAGAAACCTGCCCAATCCTTTTTTTAAACCCCGCTATACTACTGGCTTTGACCCACATTCTCTAGCAACATATTCCACAACTTAATTGTGTGTTGAGTAAAAAAAATACTTTTTTATTTGTTTTAAATCTGCTACTTGTTAGTTTCATGGGGTGTCCCCTAGTTCTAGTACTGTTTGAGAGGGTAAATAACTGTTCCCTAGTTACTCATTCCACACCATTCATGATTTTCTATCATATCCCCTCTCAGTTGTCTCTTCTACAAGCTGAAGAGCCCTAACCTATCCAGTCTCTCTTCATAGGGGAGATGTTCCATAACTTTTATTATTTTTGTTGCCCTTCTCTGTACCGTTTCTAGTTCAACTCTATCTTTTTGCTGGAAATGGGCCAAGGGGGCGTGGCTTGGGGGGATGGCTTGGGGCGGGCAGAGTGCACCAGATTTGGGGCCTAGCAGAGATGAGTCCCCAGACTCAGATCCTCAGCAGCCTGGCAGGGGTGAGTGGGAGGTTCTGGGGGGCTGGCAGGGGGGAAACTGCCACTGGTGGGGGTACTGGCCCTCATTTCAGTGCTCTGGCTCCCCAAATCACTCCGTTTTAGTGCTCAGTGGCCCCCAACTCAAAATCACTCTGTCCCTTGCTATGCATCCTACAGTAAGGCTTCTTCATTCCTACAGCAGCTGCACTAGTATTCCACAGGCCCTGTGTTTAGCTTAGCAAAGTGAAGACTAAGGGCAGAATTGATACCAAACTTCAAATATCTACATTATATC
>QEPC01014017.1:1261473-1273624 GCA_003113815.1 Sphenodon punctatus
CCAGCCCCCCAGGCCAAAAGAGTCCAAACCTGCCCCCCGCACCCCTCAAGCAGGCCAAAGCCACCCCCTGCCCCCCCCAAGCAGGCACTACTTGCTGCCCCATGGCTGAGGCTCCATCCTCCCCTGCCTTGAGTCACCTGCTCCACAAGTGCTCTGTGCATGCAGAGCGCAGGAGCCATCTCGAAGAACCTTCTTTACAAGGTAGCAACCTTCTGGGGAGGTGGCACGTGGGGAGGAGGAGCTGTGTTTGCAAACAAACAGCCTTATCTCCCAGCCCGATCGAATCCCCGCTGCTGCTGTGCTCCTAGGAGGGAGAGGCAGGTGAGGCCTTCCCCCCCCCCAACCCCGCCCGACAGGGGTCAGGACCAACAATTAAAAAAAAAAAAAAAAAAGACAGCGGGACCAGCCCTCCAGCCCAGCCTGGCCCACCAGGAATCCTCCCGGTGGGTTCAATGGCCAATCTGCCCCTGTGGGGTGATCAGAACTCCACACAATACTCAAGATGCGGTTGTACCATAGATTTATACAGAGGTATGATTATATTTTTACTTTTATTCTCTATCCCCTTCCAAATAATTCTTAACATTCTGTTTGCTTTTTTGATGGCTGCCACACACTGAGATGAGGGTTTAAATGTATTGTCCACAATGACTCCATAGTCCTTTTCCTGAGTGGTAACTCCACATTTAGAACTCAGCATTGTGTACATATTGTTTGGATTATTTTTCCCTATGTGCATCACTTTGCACTTGTCCAGATTAAATTTTATCTGCCATTAAGTTGCCCAGTCACCCAGTCTTGCAAGATCCTCCTGCAATTCTTCACAGTCCGCTTGTGTTTTAATGACCTTGTATAGCTTTGTGTCGTCTGCAAATCTGATCACTTCACTCTTTACTCCCTTTTCCAAATCATGAAAGAATGAATACATTAAATAACAGAAATTCCAGGAGCATAGCTAGGCTGCAATGGGCCCAGATGCAAGAAATGGACTCCCCTCCTCAACCCCCTGCCACCATGCTCTCCCATTTCCCACTCCCTCCCTGCTGAGGGAGCGGAGAGCAGAACTCCCTCCCTCACTGCTGCTTGCTTCAGACTCCCGTGTGCTGCAGGCCCAGCTGCGTGAAGAGCATGCAAAATGGTTCTGGTGCTCCCTCCATACAGTATTTTCCAACACTTCCATTTAAATCAGGTGGCTTATGAAAAATACATGTTGCAGAGTTACATTGCAAACAATGTAGCCCTACACTTAAAATACATATTGCAGGGCTGCCTTGGTTCCAGTGTAGCCCTGAAATATGTATTTTTCATAAGACGCCTGATTTAAATAGAAGGGTTGGCGCTACTGCTGCAAGGAGGGATCCTGGGGCTCACACAGGAAGGGGGACCCCAAAATGCCCCCCTCCCTGCATGGCCCCAGGACAAATGTCCATTGTGAGAACTGACCATTTAGTCCTACTGTTTGTTTCCTATTCTTTCACCAGTTACCAATCCACAATAGATCAAGCCAGCAAATGTAAAGAGGGTGTATGAACAAGTGAATGTGTTTTGAGACTCATAACCTATATGTTGTCTGATGTATATTAAAGTTTTAATCTGATATTGGCAAATGGCAAGGGCTGTGAGTTCCAAACCACATACTCCAGGGTGGTCCTCTTGAAGTCCATGAGAGCGCCAATACAACTACTCTGGAGTAAGTGGTTTGCAGATCATAGTCAAAGTCTCTAGCCACAAATGTTACATTGTGTTCATCCATATGCAGTGAGAGACATGTTGACTGGGTTTCTAGCAGATGGGACGCTGAATTCAGCAGGTGACAACATGATGCTCATCTCAGTTACAAGCACTCTCTCTCATCAGCATTTATTGTTTGCATTAATTTAATTAGAATTGCTTTTATTATGCACTCTTCAAATAAAAATCATTTACATTCTCCTAGTACAGTGTCTATGGCTTGCTTTGTACTACATAATCACAGGGTTTACACTTGAAATGCTTTTAACATGTGTAAGCAGCTAATCTGTCTTATTTTAGGAACACTGGGTGCTTTTAGACATGACGGGTCTCACCATGGCTACAGACTGCTCCAGCCTGTGGTAGGAGCTGTCACTCTGAGCTGGACTCGGCTGGACCGCTGAACAACGTTACAACGGGCCAGGGAGGGGGCAGGGAGACACATGGACGTGCGTCCGCACAGCCCCACCCCCACACTGCGTGCAGTGCCCCGGGTGCCAGGTGGTCATGGTGGCCAATGACGGCCACCATGGCACCTGACCCCTGCCACCACTCTGGACTGGGATGAGTAAAGCGGGCTATCAGATGTGATAGCCTGCTTTATTCTGGGTCCAGCTCCCGACCATGGCGGAGCTTAGCCTGGGCTATCACTTGGGGAAATCCCCAAGTGACAGCCCGGGCTAAGCTCCATCATGGGCAGGAGTCAGACCATGGTAACACCTAGCGGTTAGTTTCAAACATGGTGGTGGCACCCGGATTAATTCACGCTAAAGCAGATTAATCCATGCTTTGTCTGAAAACACTATATGTTAAAAAATGGATTCTCCTTCAGGACGTGTTGATAGATCCCAACACTTCACATGCATAACAAAATGAGGTCATGATCACCATCAGAGGCCTCGAGACCAGCGGTACGCAAAGCCTTTGCCTGTATGAGCCCATTTTAAGACTTAAATTATAATCCCACAACACCAGACAGCAACAGAGACATGAAATATGTTGAACATAAATTGGTATTGTGACTCTGCCTGCTAATGTCAGAACCCCACTTGGGGTCCCTGTGTATGATTCGAGTTCAAAATTGTTTATTAGATTATCATAACTCTCACTACAAACCCAACCCAAATCACAGATCCTATTATTATTATTATTATTATTTTATTTTATTTTATAATCATTTATATAGCCTCAGTCGTATGACCTGGTGCTGTACAGAACATAGAAATAGATGCGGTCCCTGCCTGTGGCTTACAGTCTAAAAGACAGGGAGGGGGAAACAGGGAGAGGGGACAGTGGGAGAGACAGGGGAGAAGACAGACAAACATTGAAGCAGGTGCGAAGACTCAGGTGCGTGTGCTTGGCTTGGTTACTCCATTAACTAGAAGTGAATGATTAGAGATTAAATGGATAACGGCAAAAAAATGGGTATGATCATCACAGTTGTGGTACCCAAACCATCTTGGATGGATTGGGTACAAATTGGTACACGTTTAGTGCCTGACAAGTCACATTTCTGAGTTACCACTTTTCTGTTACTGAGTTACTCTTATTCTGTTTTGCACCATTTTACAGTTACCAATTTGCCATTTCTCATCTATTTCCATTCAGCCATTGATTTTTCTGTGGCCTCCTTGTTAACCTGAATTTTCCCATATGCAGTCAGAGTCCACCATTTCTGGCTCTTCTCCTGCTGACTAATGAAAACAGTTGAACCCTATCTGCTTTATATCACTGTTGTCCATCTATGGAGAAATTTGGATCACATCAGAAAGGACATGAAAACATGATATAAATAAATCTGCAGGTCTGGTCCAACATCCACTCAAGTCAATGCAAAATTCCCAAAACTTCAATGGGAGTTTGATTGGGTCTCAAAGGCAGATAGCTCGTAAAAGCAGAGTTGCACTTCCGAAGTGATACAAAAGCAGTTTCAAAGAAGGAGGAAATGATGCAAAGCATGAAATACGAATGAGAAGAAATCTGAAACACAAGTGGCTGAATCCTGTGTGTTCTGAACCCAAGAGAAGTCTTTCCATTGACTACAATAGGCATTGGATCCGTGCACGTTGGCTAATCTGAGAGCTTCCTACTTCTGTGGCCTCCTGTCATGGCTACCCTCAAGGACTGCTACAAGGCAAAATATCTTCTTCTACTTTCTCGTCTCTCCATGTGCAAGATTCCCAACCTCAGACCCATGGACATAATTACAGTGGGGGATGTGGAGGCTTATGGGGACAGTAATAGCCCCATCCCACACTACGTTTTTGGTAACCCAGACAGGGAATGCCATTTTTTTCTCCCTATGGCCAATAGGCTGCTCCTTAAGACGGGGGCTGAGGGGGGAGAGGCGGGGTTGTGTGTGCATGCAGAAGTCAGAGCATCGGTTGTGTGTGAGAGAGGTTGCCAGGACTTGCAGTTACTGCACTTGCCAGAGATGTGGTAAGTCCAGGGGGTTCGTCTCCCCACCATTTCCAACATAGTTTTGGCCAAAGGTATGCCTCTGCTCAGATGTGACACAGGCCAATAGTGAAGGAACACACACATGCTCTCTCTTTTTTCTTCCTTGTTTCCAAGGCTTGTCTTGGGGTGGAGAGGAGGTTTATAGCTACTCAGCCATTCTACTCCTGCTTTGTCCCACTGTCTGCCTGGGTCCTGCCCACCCATGGGCTCTTCTATGGGCAAAAGGCCAGAGAGAAGCAGCCCCAAGACTTGAGGTGAAAGCTGAAGTTGGCTATAGTGGGGAGGAGGATCTCGGGGCTGGAGGAGAGTGAGAGAGAGAGAGATTGAGTGAGTGAGTGATGTGGGGGAGTGGAGCCCAGATGAGAGTTGCTAAGGGCCTCCTTCCTCTCCCCCTGCTACTCCCAAATCTACATTCTGGCTCCCACTGGACAGTGGTTTGGTCACTAACCTGGCAGCACGGCACAAGTCCAGAGCTCAGAACTAATAATGTTGCAAAAGGTTTGGCTGAACAGGCCCCCACATGGTTCATCGCCCTCCTCGGCACGGGGAGCGGCTCGAGGGTGGCGGCTATTGTCCTGCCCCCGCCATTGCAGAGAAGAAGATGCATAGAGGTGGGGGCGCACGGCACAAAAGGGACGCGGCATGAAGGGAGCTCTCACGAGAAGAGGGAGCTCGCGGCCGCCATCTTGCCCCAGGCGTGGATCTCACCATTCCACGCCTGGGCAGCAGCGAACGAGCAGCGTGCTCGGCAGGCCAGGAGTGGTGATGAAGACTGGAGAGTGGCAGGCGGGGAGGCGAAGCAGCTGAAAGTGTTAGCAGGGCATTGGGGATTTCGCCCTCCCCCCCGCTCTTGCAGACGGCAGCTTGGTAATGGACTGGGTGGGCCGGGAGCATTCTCCCCCCCCCACCCCTGCGGGGATTTGGCGGTGCTGCAGCGCCTGTATTGGGGCCTCAAGGGTGTTGGGCACCCCCTCTGTTGGTGAGGCGCGGCGGGTGGGAGCTTTTTGGTTGGTGCAGGTGGCCTCCTACACACACCCCCGAGCTAGTGTTTTAGGGCCCACTTGCAGCAGGAGTGGGCTCCCACAAGGGGGCTGGCTGCCATTTGCTGATCCCCCCCCTACCCTGGGAGTGAAGGGGAGCCCACGAGCGCCCCAACCCTTGTGAGGTGGGCAACAGGTGGAAAGCGGGCCTAATTGGCAGGGGGTGAAGGGCCAGGGCTAGTGACGGAGCTGCTTGCTTGACCGGGTCTAGCCTCCACACGCACACACACACCCTTACAATTTGCAATCAGGGCAGGGCTGGGGGTATTTTGTCCCGGTTCAGGGGACAGCGCGGTAGGAATAGGGAATGGTTGGGCTCAGGGAACAGGCCCCCGTAAGGCGATTGGGTCACCACCCCTCCCCCGCGCCAGGTTAATTTTCAATGGGAACGATGGCAAAGTGAAGTGGAGGCAGGAAAGGGAAAGGCCCAGCCAAGAAGGCCTTGGCGAAGTGGGTGGAGGAGGTGTTAGAGTCCCTCCAGGCACAAATGGCTGGGTGCGAAGGGGTCCTTAATAACCTTTCTGGCGGGGACCAGGCCAGGAGTGTTGGGGAGGGGCACCCAGGAGATGGTACCCCAGATAGGAACGCACCAGGGGTGGAGGATGTCCCGGTACCGGGAATGGGACAGGCAACCATAGGGTCCCAAAGGGAACTGGCACGGGATGGGGAACTGAGCGGGAGCTCAGCAAACACCAGCACCAAACAGAAGAATCCACCCTGGGTTGTGATTAGGGCCAGCACACAATCGGTGCAACCACCAGCTTGGTTTAGAGAGGAGACGGGGGGCACAGGAGGGGGGGCCGCCAGGAAGTCTCCCCTCCCCTCGCGGGAGGCCACCCACAGCTGGGGGACACCAGGGCCCCACAGAGAGGGCAGGGCAACCCCCAGCACGGCCTTCCTCCCCGCATGGTCCGGGGGGAAGGCGTCATTTGTTGCCCCCTAGGGACAAAGAAGGAGAGCCGCCGAGCGAGCGAGTGTGCAGGGATCAACTGGCGGTGATTTTTGAGACCTTGAATGAATTCATGGGTCAGTTCACGGTGCTCAAGGGGAAAGTGGCCAAGCTGGCAGAAGGGCGACAAGCCGCCCCAAATAGGAGGGAGCATGGCGACCAAGGCACGAGGGAAGTGCAGGCATCGGATGATCAACCAGGTCACAGCAATGGGGAGGAACCCCAGCCTGCGCCCCCACTTGATGCACCGGCGGATGCAGATGCAAGCACCAGCCAACACCCTTCAGGTAGGTGCCCACAGTGTTCCCCTTGCCAGTGTGGGCGCAAAGGGGAAACCGGAGAAGGGAGAATTCGGTGCCGGCTGGTCCCGCGGCCCAGAAACGCCTGGGCTGGGTGAGATCATGGGTACCATGGCCAGGACAAGAGTCAGGTGGGGCCCTCGAGCCCCCGTGGACTGTTCTGGAAGCAGGGGGGGGCTCAGACAGAGTGATAGAGTGGGCAGACAAAGGGAAGGGGAGTGTGTGATGTGCCACGCCAGGCTCACACCGGCTGCACCAACCCGAGTGGAACCGGGAGCCTGGGCTGCCATGGGGGCTCCAATAGGCGCCCAAGCGGAACCGGGAGTCTGGGCTGCCATGGGAGCTCCAATAGGTGCCCATTTGGCACAGCATACCCACGATAAGATCTGGAGAGTATATGTGAATATGTCGACGTGTTTACTCTGTTATATACTGAGCCGGTACCGAGAAGGAAAAGGAAAGGAAGCATTTTAAACATCCCAAAGTCAACAGGAATTGGGCCAACTGGTCAGCTGCCTTCTTGGTACTGATGGGAGTCATGGTGCAGGCGGCGCCGGACAGGGCAGCAGAGCGAATTAAATACCAGGATATCACCCACCAAGCCTATGACACTGGTAACCCTGGGGCGTGGCTCTGCTATGATGAAGGTTTTAGGAAGAGGGCAGCAATCACCTCGGGGCTCAGATGGGACAGTTATACCCAAGACCTTTGGCTCGAATGCATGTCCAACGTGGCGGGTGCACACAGAACCAGCAGTGGCCACACCTTGACGAGGGGAGGAGTGGCTCCAATGAATGACCACTTTTGGTCCAGTGGGTGCCGTGGCAACCAGAAGGGAGGGACCTGTTGGGATTTTAACAAGCCAGGGGGCTGCGCCCACTCCCCGTGCCGCTTTCGGCACAGCTGCTCCCATTGCGGGGGAGGACACCCAGGGGCGCAGTGTAGTAGGGCACGTTCGTCCCCTAGAGGTAGGCAGAGAGGCAGAACAGGAATGCAGGGCACGCAACAGCAAGGGGGAACCAAGGGCCCCAACACCGTTCAGCCATAGCGCTTTGGCACGTGCCCTGGGAGGTTGCCCAATGGAGGGGGAGGTTAGGTATATAGTGTCGGGCTTTAAGGAAGGGTTCGTGATCCCAGCTAATTTTGAAAAACCAAGAAGTTGGGTAAACAACCTTCAATCACTCAGTGGGAAAGAAGACTTGGTAGCCACCAAGCGGAGGGCCGGATAGCGGGCCCTTTTGCGATCCTGCCGTTTCCAAATCTACACATCTCCCCATTAGGTATAGTACCCAAAAAACAGGCGGGGGAGTTTCGCCTCATTCACCACCTATCCTGCCCTAAGGGACGGTCCATGAATGATGCGATCCCCCCGAAGCTTTGCTTTGTCTGCTATGCATCTCTGGATATGGCAATAGAGATGGCCTGCGAATGCGGTAAAGGGGCGCTGCTGGCGAAATGTGATATTAAATCAGCATTTCGCCTGCTGGCAGTCCACCCTGAGAGCTTCAGGCTACTCGGGTTCCAGTTTGGAGGCTGCTATTATTACGACAAGGCGATGCCCATGGGGTGTTCAATATCTTGTTTGGCCTTTGAGCGCTTAGCTCCCTGCTGGAATGGCTGGTGCACAAAAGGACACGGTCACGATATATACTACATTATGTCGATGATTTCCTGTTTTTGGGGGCGGCTGGATCAAGGGAATGTGAAACGGCGCTAGAAACTTTTCAGGAAATGGCTGCGGAACTCGGGGTTCCCCTCGCCCCCGAAAAGACAGTTGGCCCGCACCAGTCCTGACGTTTCTAGGCATTGAACTCGATACCAACGAGCAGGTGTCACGCTTGCCGTTGGATAAGTTAGCGACCCTAGTAAGGGACATCGACGGCTTCCTGGAGCGCCTGAAAGTCACAGCCAGGCAACTGCAGGTGTTATTGGGGAGTCTTAATTTTGCATGCAGAGTTGTGGTGCCAGGCTGGGCTTTTCTGTCTCGGCTCTACAAGAAGGTAGGTACCAATCTGCCGGGCCACTGCCACATCAGGATCACAGCCAAGATTTGAGGACTTGGTGGCACTTCCTCCGGAGCTTCAAAGGCGTTAGTATGTGGAGACAGAGGTGGCTGCTTGAGGCTGGACTGCAGGTTCAGTCTGACGCGTCAGGATCCTTGGCCTTTGGTTTATACTGGTTTATACTGGGCGGGCCGATGGTGCACAGTCCCATGGCCAGTGCAGTGGACCCAAGAGGGAATAACTGGGGACCTCACATTTTCCCAATAGTACTAGCAGTCCACTTGCAGGACAGGGAGTTTGCAAACAAAACAATACTGTTTTGGTGCGACAACCTCGCGGTGGTACACGTCCTGAATTCGATGTCTTCCCATTCTAAGAGGGTGATGGGGTTCGTGAGAGCGTTCGTTCGGCAGTGCCTGACCCGTAACATATTATTCACAGCCAGGCATGTCCCGAGCATTAACAACGGGATAGCTGATGCACTCTCTCACCAGCAGATGGATCGATTCAGACAGTTGGTGCCGGAGGCCAGGAGGGAGCCGGAGGAATGCCTCAAGAGACCTGGAGCATTGGATGGTAGAGATGTTCCAGGCAGTGTAGGGGTCGTTGGCGCCCTGCACCAGGGTGGCATATGCTCAAGCCTTGTCAGAATGTCAGAATTTTAGGGAGGATAGGGGCTGGGGGACTCAATTCCCGATTACCAAGCCCCAATCAATCCAGTTCACCATTAGTTTGAAAAGGAAGGGATTGGCCCCCGGGACAATTTCAGGCAAATTGGCGGCATTAGCCTTTTACAATACGCTGGCAGGTTTTCAGTCCCCGAGCGGTGGTTTTTTATTCAGGAAAATGCTCTAAGAGTGGCAAACGGATTTCCTAAAGGTGAGCGATGCTAGACGGCCCATTACACCAGCAATCTTAATGGAGATCTGTGGGCAGCTACCCGAGGTGTGTTTCTCGATTTTCGAATCCACACTCTTTGATAGCCTGTTTAAGCTTGCATTCTTCAAGGCATTCCGAAGTAGCAAGATCACGGCCGCCACTTCCGCAGTTCAAGGCGGAATTGTGGTAGGCATAGACAACGTCCTAGTGGGTGTCAAGGGCTTGTCTGTACTCCTGCAGGGATCAAAAATGGACCAGCACAAACAGGGTCAGGTAGTTAAATTGGCAAGAATAAGTGAAGGCCACCTCTGCCCAGTACAGACGCTGGAGGCCTATTTGAAGATCTGTTCCAACTGGCCAGGCCAACTGTTTGTTCACGAGAATGGGGCTTGGGTCACCAGGTACCAATTCTCGCAAGTGCTACGGAAAGCCCTAAAAAAGGCAAATTTGCCACCACATTTATTTAGTTCCCACTCGTTTAGAATTGGTGCCGTGAGCTGCGCGTCAGCGGCGGGTTTATCCGACCAACAGGTAAAAGCAATTGGTCACTGGCGATCTGGTGCCTTCCGCTCCTATGTGTGCAAGGTCCACCTATAACAGGTAAAGGGTGACAACGAGAGTAAGTGTGGTAGGAGAAAGGTAACTTGGAGGGAATAACGGTTTTTATTTCTCATAGGAAGTGAACTGCTTACGTGGCAGAAGAAAATCATGATCATGGGCCACAGTATGGTTTACTGGGCCGCGAAGCGAGCTGGACACTCGTACTGGGGAATCCAGCTCAGTCTGGGACACCTGGCTGAAATAAAGTGGAAAGGACAAAGTGGGATGAGAAGGGCTCAGTTCCTGCCTTCAGTCCATGAACTGTCAAAGGAGGTGCATCCAGACATATTGGTGATACATCTGGGGGAGAACAACTTGCTGGTGGAAACAGTGACCTGAAGCGTGACCTGCAGGAGGCCAGGCGGGTTCTCCCAAACACATTGTTTGTGTGGTCTGAGATGTTGGAGAGGATCCGATGGAGGAATGCCGTGCGCCCAAGTAGAGTTGATCGGGCCAGGAGGAAAGTGAATAAGGAGGTCGCCAGGTTGGTGACAGATTTGGGAGGCCAGACGATCAGGTACCCCGAGATTAGATTCTTGAGACCTGAGTTGTTAGGCCAGACGGGGTGCACTTGTCTAATGAAGGGCTTGAGCTCTACCGTAAGGCCCTACAGGGAATGTTGAGTCGGCTTTTGGGAGCATCAGGGGGGAGGGGGCGAGACTAGCCAAGCCAAGCTGGCAGTCTCTAGTGGCAGGGGTCCTGCGAGTTAGTGAAGTTAGAAGGTAGGGATAGTCTGCTGCTAGGTCATCTCCTTACGAGATGGGGTCCATGTGAATGCTAGAGCTTGCCCGGCCAGCGTCACGTAGGACCCAGGAAGGGGTGCGGGGTTATGGGGCGTAGGACAAGGGCGGTCCAGGCTCCTTGCTGACTCTGCTCACTTCCTTCCTCGGGTCACTGTAGGCAACGGCCTCCTGATCCGGCCGGGCAGGCGTGACATTGCAGCAGCTATAGTTAGCACTGTTGCGGTACTGAGGAACATCAGACCGCCTTGAGTTTACTATAGTTAAGTTAGTCATTAGTTAAAGTTGACAGGACCTGGAGGGGCATAGCCCCCTCCTCACCTTATTGGGCTAATGAAGTTTGGTGCGGCCTATTAACCCCACAACGAAGGTGTCTGTGCCTTCTTTTCGGGGTGCGGGACAATTTACCTTTGCTCCAGGCCCTGCAAATTGTGCCACTCTCTGCTTCTTTCAGCACTTAGCATATCATTAGCATTTCTTTTTCAGCGTTTATTTCTTCAGAATTAATGTATTTTCTCTATAAAATATTCTTTACAAACGTAAATTGGAAAGCAACTGGTAGTGAGGAACATCCTTAAAATTCCATGGAGGCCACAACGATTTGGCTGGGGTACATTCAGGAGACCAGATGAAGGAAATGGGGTGTGAAGGGTGATGGGGATGCAGGTTGAGGGGAAAAGCAGCAGGGAAAGACTAAAAGTGAGGTGAGATTATTATAATAATAATTTTAACTATACAGCACCCCCCTGTCTTACATGGTACTTGGAGCACTTCACAAAAGTTTTTTTTTAAAAAAAACACATATACATTTTAAAACAATATAAAACAAATTTAAATGATTTTTAAAAAAATTATTGAACATTTTAAAATGGGGCAGGCAAAAAGGGAGGGAAAAGTACACTGAGGGAACCATCAGTGGATGCTAAGAGCAGCTAGAGAATAAATACGTTTTCAGGTGCTTTTTAAAGGTAAGGAGGGTGGAACTGAGATGAACATCCAGTGGGAGTGAGTTCCACACCGAGAGGCCCACCATAGTAAAGGCCTGATCGCCCGCTTACTTTAGAATATGTACTAGGAAATGACAGGAGGAAGGAACTATGTAGAACACTAAAGCATGAAATCACTGGGTAAAGAGGGTCCACGTAGCCAACGTTTCATTGTGTAGAATGAAAGGTGAAATGAGAGACACACTTTATTTATTATTATTTTATTATTATTTTTTACTAATTATATAGCACCATCAATGTACCTGGCACTGAACAATCCCTAATTAGTAGTGGTGGGACCCCGGGCCCATTACCGGCTACCGGATTTACCGGTTACCGGTTCTACGAAAACCGGATTCCCGGATCAAATCCGGTATGCCGGTACCGGATTTATTTCATTGGTTTCAATGGGGCGCTGTGTCCCCATTGAAACCAATGAAATAAATTAATTCCCTCCCCCTCCC
>QEPC01014017.1:1274291-1307519 GCA_003113815.1 Sphenodon punctatus
TTTTTTACATTGCAGCCATTTTTAAATGGCTGCAATGTAAAAAAATCCGGTACCCCGGAATCCGGTACCCGGTCCGGATTACCGGGTCGAATCCGATAATGCCGGTACGCCCGGTACCGGCATTATCGGATACCGGATTCTACCGGTTTCCCACCCCTACTAATTAGAGACAACTCCCTGCCCTGTGGGGCTTAAATCTAGGAAAGATAAGGGAGGAAACAAGGAAAAGACAAACCTAGGGAGAGGCAGAGATACATTCACGAAGCTGAGAAGTTGCACAGGTACAGGTGGTGAGCTTGACTACATTTAATCTGGGGAGGGGAGACAAAAGAGGGGAAAGATCAGGCAAGAGAGGGACACAATCATGAAGCTGAAAGTTGCAGTTGAATGTGCTTTGTGGAGAAAGGAAGCCTGAATGAGAGGCAGTAGTGAGAGTGCCAGTGAGCAGTCTTGGGTTGAGAAGCTAAGGAAAGCCTGATGGCAGAGGTACGTTTTCAGAAGGGAGGTGGATATTGAGAAGGAATGAGTGGAACGAATGTGTTCAGAGAGGGAGTTCCAGGCATGAGGGGGCAGCATTAACATTCGGTAGGGGCGAAGGAGACTCAGGGCAGGTGAGGGTAGTGGCAGAGGAGGAGCAAAGCTCTGGGGTAGGAATGTAGCAGGAAACAAGTGCAGAAAGATAGGAGAAAGCAAGGCCATGAAGCGCCTTGAGGTAAAGACAAGGAATTTATGCTGAATGCAAAGTGGGAGAGGGAGCCAGTGGAGGGAGGGGAAGAGGAACCACTCTCTTCATGGAAATATTAGAAGCAACTTCCTCTCCACTCCAGCTCTTTTCATCTTGCTGCTGCTTTGCAACTCCTGAGTCCCCAGGCTCTTCCCTGTGTTTTGTAAGACACAGGGCCCAGCGCAAAACACATTAGGGCCAATCCATGCTTTGTGCACACACTGTGAGCAAAGTGCGTGCGCACAAGAGTCGCACGTGCATTGCGTTAGCCTCATGCACCACACGGGTGGCGTGCGCTGATCGCACACAACACGCGCATCACCTGTGCTTGCTGTGCATGAGGTGCGCAAGACATGTACAGCAGCTGTGCCACACTTGCGCATGTGCACACCTTGTCCGCAGTGTGTGCACAAAGCATGGATTGGCCCCGAGTTTAATGTTACTGGCTTTGTACCTTATTGTTCTTTGTACATATGAGCATTGTCTAAGAAAATATTTTCTTTCTTTTTCTGTCTGTGGGAATGTATGTTCTATAATTCAGACCAATTCTGCAGCTCTCTGTGCGACTCTCCTAATGAATAAAATCTTCCGTACAGAGTCCTCTACTTATATAATAAGCCTCTAGCTGCTATATAATAGTTGCTCTATAAATTAATAGGACAAATAAACAATCAGTCCTACAGTTTCAAAGCATGGATTTAAAAGGTTTTCTGCTGGTGTTGTTTATTAACATAATTTGCATTGTTCTATATTTATGCCACCCCCTTCTTATGGCCCATTTTTGCTTTTATATGTTCTAGTCAAGCAAGTTTACAGCTTTCTGTGGATGCCTTTTTATACAGCTTTAATTAAAAAAAAGTGGATTTTTAAAAACAACAATGAGAAGGTTTTTCTAAATATGTTCATAATCAAATACGCTCCTCCAGTAATTTCATGCATAGGCAACGGGAACCAAAGCATTAAATCATAGTGGATTTCAGCAGTGCCAGCTGCATTGAAATGAAGTTTCCGTAAATGAAAACTAAAAAGAACCATCCAAACACTTTGAGTTAAACCTGAGATGAGATCAAGGGGGCCTAGTTGTGCTCCAAGGGTTCTGTGCAACTACCTGTGTGCTCCCATCCTGGGCCTCTTGGGGCCCTGTGTGTTGAAGTGAATGCATCTGTGATTTCAAGGGTGGAGCTATCTGGCCAGAAGAATATCTTATGAACCTCTGGCAGGAAGCTCTCTCTTACTGCCACACCCAATCCCTGGCACTCTAGGGGCGTGAGCTCTTCCACATCCACAACTGACCAATGGGTGCTCTCCTCTTTCACCATGCGACACTAAACCCATGGGAGTGGACACCCTTGCAACTGTTTTGTCACAACACCTTTTGGCCATAAGATCTCAACTACCACAGGGAATCTTACTTAATCCTGTCGAACAGGCCACATATACAAAAAAAAAAGATCCTGAGTTCTGGGTGGGTAACAAAACTCCAAATGAGGTGAGTCTAACAAATAGCCTCCAAGTACTTTCAGGGTCAGGCTCAAGGGAGGCTGGAGAAATCTCCTGCAAATGTGCAGCCCTGAGGAACAGACTGGAGATGGGGAAGCACCTATCCCTGCAAGACACCTGGAGCCCAGACAGATTTAATGTCCTGACAAATAGCCCAGTGACAGTGGTTGGGCTCCCTCGAGTCTTTTAGCTGGGACTTATAAAGGCTGAAGAAGTCCTTTTAGCTTCAGACCACCATCAAGGAGAAGGCTCCAGACAACAGAAAATGAGGCCTGAACAGTGGCAGCTCTGCACTATTGGGTGGGAGGGCTGGCTGGCTGGCTGAAGGCCAGGGCTGGTTAAAAAAGCCAAGATGCGGAGCACTTCCAAGTGTCCAGGAGACAAAGGGTTTGAAAGGAGCCAAGAGAAGGGCTTGCTTGCTGGATTGAAGAAAGGACTAGACTGGGAGCCCAGCAAGGGTGGCTTGCTGGAAAGAGGCTGATACTGTTGAGTGGTATTATAAGCTGTTTTGGAACCATGTCCTGTAAATAAACAACACAGGGTGAAAAAAGATCCAAAGTATTAGGTTGCAGTTTGGGGGCCAGATCCTGTGAAAAATCACTGTACCTGGCCCATGTTTACTGTGAATTTTATGAACACTTTGCAGAACTCCATTTCTAGTCAAGTTGGAACTATCCGCCATGCAAGACTGGTCCAGAAGCCCACTTGCCTGTCATGGTTGATTGGTTGAAATGAGTGTGAGAGCAATAGTAACTCCTCTCATTATGCTGGACCCCCAGTGAAATTAATGACACGACCGTCCAGTGCTATGTGGCAAGGTTGCTGCTCTCTTCATTTCATGCTCTCTTCATGTACATCTTTTTAGGACAAGGAATTAACCAGAAGTGTCTCGTTTTGTAGTATGGCACCACACAGAGGCAAGATCTTTAGACATTAGTTAAAGCAAAGGAATGCTTGTCCTATAGGACCGATCATCCCAAAGAATTCCTGCAACGTAATATGCCTATAGGTAGAGCTGGTGGACATAATCAGAGCCCTGTAAATATTTGACATTTTTGTTTGCTGATATGCCCTCGGGTGATCAGATGATCCCTCCTCCAATGCTTGTAACTCGTTTCTCGTGCCATTTCCTTTCCAGTTGTTTTTTTGTTTGTTTGAACCATTCCAGCCCCAAATGTGTTAATTTCATATGAGCAGTTGTATTAATTTCAAAAGCTGGGAATGTTTCCAGTCCTTACTGACAAGTATCCGTGTAAACATCAATAGGTTCCAGGAGGGCTCGTATTGTGGAAACCTTTGAAATGAGGCAATAAACTCCTCCAAATGTTTCCACGCAGTGGGATAATCATACTGTGTATGTCACAGCAAGCCATCCAAAACCACAAAAAAAAAAAAAAAAAAGGTGATGGATGTAGCTTGGCATGGGGTTTGATCATTACAGTTCTCTTTAAATCCACAGCCGTAGGTGTTAACAGATGGACAGCAGCTCTGAGGATGGCCGCAGCAGCCTGCTTCATCTCTGGGCTGTCCGGTCCATATGAAAGTGGCCAGCCAGATGTGGAACTGGAGCAGGCTCAGCCAGCTCTGGGGCAGCCCCACTTGTGGCACTCTGGAACATCTCAAATTGCTACCAGTGGAGCCAGTTGGCCAAACCCGCGTCACCAGCTGCTGTCCGTCTGGTCGGTGGACCCACGCTGCAGCTCCGCTCCATGCTGGCCGTTGCCCCAGCAACATCATAGAGTTGTGGGCACCACCCTAGAGCATTGAGCGATTGCTCACAACTCTACGGTGTGTGTGGAGGGGTGCTGCATGGCCTGACTGTGATATGGGGAGCCCACTGGGTCCGTGGAAAGCAGACCCAGTAGGGGCTTGGAGCAAGCAGATGCAGAGGTACACCCCCAGAGCAGCATCCATCTAAAATGTCTCAGTCTGTATGGCCATTTTACACAGATGGGGGTGGGGATTCAGGGAAGGATGTTTTGACATGGTGGGTGGGTGTCCTTTTACACGGACAAACACACACATCTCCAACCATCGGGCCTCCTCCGGTTTTCCTTAGGGCTCCGTGAGTGGAGGTGGGTGTTGCATGGGAGTGTGCACGCACCCCCACCCATCATCTGTGGTGTTCACACAGGCGAACACCAACTGCACACACACACACACACACGCCGGCTGTTTACATGGATGCCCCCACTGGCAGAACACCCTCCTGCGCACCCAGGGGGGTGGGGGGAGGCGTGTCCATGTAACAATGGCTTATCTTGTTTGATGCAGTACCGCAGTTCTGTTTATGCTTGTTCACTGATCACTGGAATCCACAGACTTACACCAAGGATGAATTTGGTCTGTTGTTTCAAAACTGTGCTGCAACAGGAGTATTTTCAGCTCGCTGTGCTTGGCTTAACATGTCTTGTACCTTATGTTGTTTTCTCAGAGAATCATAGGCCCTTTTCGCATGGACACTAACACTGATAAAATGGGTGCTACATTTTATTATACATGTTGCAGGGCACCCATAGAGCACACCTGCAGCCCTGAAACATGTATAATAAAATGTAACACCCATTTGTGAAAAGGTCCATAGAGTTGGAAGATCCTGAAAAGGTCATCTTGTCCAGGCCCCTGCTTGGAAGCAGGGGGCCATAGCAAGACAGGGGATACNTACATTTTATTATACATGTTGCAGGGCACCCATAGAGCACACCTGCAGCCCTGAAACATGTATAATAAAATGTAACACCCATTTTATCAGTGTTACAGTGTCTTTGTGAAAAGGTCCATAGAGTTGGAAGATCCTGAAAAGGTCATCTTGTCCAGGCCCCTGCTTGGAAGCAGGGGGCCATAGCAAGACAGGGGATACAAGCTTCCTACCATTTTACTACCCTGTCCATTGTGTGAACCTGCCGGTGGGAGAACCACAATTCCTGCTTTCCCACAAGATGGGAGCTTCATTACATTTGAACAGCACATGCTCCTGTGGTGAGAAAGCAGCTCTTGAGAAAGCAGCCTCAACCACACAGGATTGGTAGCTGCTGGTGCAGTGTTGTGTGGCATGGGTTTTTTTACTAATTCCCCAGAATGCGCCGAGTGCCCTAGAGAGCCCCTGGGAAGACCACATGTCACACGGAGTCACCCAAAATAGCTGAAATAATGGATAGACACTTTTTGTTTTGGTGCGCAAATAGAATTTGGATATTCTGATGACTTTCCAAAAACATAAATTGTATTTGCAGGTTGCCACTACTTTTGTGGGTGTGTGCTTGGGAGCCCCACTGCAGGCTAATGCCATGAATCTCTGGAACAGGCTGCCTGTGGTGGGGCTCCCAGGAATCACCCCTTCCCCAAGAAATGGCAGCAGTAGTCCTCCCAAGACAGTTCCCAGCCAGCATTGCCCCCCCCCAGCTCCCAATAGAATCCCCATACCCCAAAATGGCAGACCCCTTCCAGGAATTAAGTTTTCAGAGTGGGCAGGGGCAGCACTCTAACCCCCCCAAAAAAACATTCTTGCTGATGGGGCCATTTTAACACAGCTTGAGTGCTGTGTGAAAATGGCAGGGAGGAGTGCAGAGTTGGGAGGGGAGAAACCTGTGTTCAGGATGCTTCGACCTGCCAGAATCCAGGACCCAAGTCAACTGAGCCATTGTAGCTATGCTACTGCCTGGGATGTGACACTGTTTTTGCAGTAATTCAGAGCCAGGTGTATTAGGATTAGAGCTGAAACAAGTAGGCATTTTTTTAAAAAATTGCGAATATTATTTGCATTTTGGATAGTCATCTGAATAAACAGCTACACGCACAAATAATTATTGATATGTTTAGCTATTTCATTTAGGATACTCTATTTTTTCCAGTGTTTTGGGTCATTTCAGTTTTGTTATTCAGTCAAACCTCCAAACTGGAATGACTGAAAAACCTAGCTGGAAAACTGAAATGACCATCCAAACAAAGCGGGGACAATATCGACTTTAATCCACTTTTTCACAGTTTATTTGAAGCAAACAAAACTGACAAATTCATTTCAGTTGTAGTGAAGGTATTAGAGGAGATGAGAAACTGAGTAGCCTTGCAAATGGAAGAAGAAGTCAAGAGGCCTGATCCATATGGATTTCGATAGCTTAGACATGGTGACCTTCTCTGACTACCTACCTGGGATCTGTGATTCTATGAGAGGAGCTGGTATCAGCCTTGTGTCCAGCTCTGTCCAGAAACAATTGTGCTGGCATTAGTAAAATCATGGTGGCAATGAAGATTTGAGTGTGGTAGAAAATAGTTACAGATCTCATGCAGGTTTTTTGCTAGGGGTAATTATTAAATGGTATGATGTGGCATTAAAATTAATCGAAGCTGGAGATAGAAAAGACCTCTAAGGTCATCCTCTCTATCTCGCCTTCTCTCTGCCAGCTCCTTTGTCCAGCACTTTCTGGTCAATATGAAATATTTTCCAGTTACCAAGTGCTTTTAAAGAGGCCATGGTTTGATTGATGTGGAAGGGAATATTATACCTTTGTCTCTAGAGATGGACAATTTGCCTGCTCCCAGCAGTTGTGTAATCAATTTCATTTACCAAATTACAGCTCTTTGTTAACACTTAGACACCGGGGCACTCAGGAAAGCACGAAGTTAATGAGATAGAGTATGGGATCGGGCGGGGTCTTTTGACTGCATTGTTTTCCCTGGACAAATTTAATAAATCTTTAGTCAGCAGGGTTGTCTCTGTGGAAGCTGATTTGACTTGGGAGTTAGAAAGAAAGAATAGCTGAATTAGACCTCATTAAGATGTGGTTTAAAACAGCACTTAAAAGTGTGGCTGGCTTGATGCAAAGGTGAAGCATGTGCGCACAGATGATGTCTGAAAAGGCCATGATTGAGCTTGCCGGTGCACTGACAGGAGCGCTCTACCGACCTGAAAAAAACAGGCTGGTAGAGCATGACTGTTAGTGCGTGGGCAAGTTCAAGCATGCATGCGGCACCTTGTCAGATGTCATCTGCGCACACATTCTTCACCTTTGCATCAAGCCACCTGCACTTGTAAGTGCTCTTTTAAACCACATCTGAATGAGCGCGGAGGAAATGTAAACTGCTTACACCAAGGGCTGCCAGATAAAAAAATATAAAAATAAAAATAAGGGACACTACAGAGTTGAGGGACAATGAAATAAGGGATGTGGTGTTCAGAATAAGGTATGTTCAATATGTAAATAAGAAATGTCCGTTATGTTCTATTGGGCTCTGAAATAAGTGAGACTCCCTTAAATAAAGGATGCCTGTTAACCCTACTTACACCTGCCAGTAAATGTTTCCAGCCTAGAAGGCCTACCAGGTCTTTGGCCCTGAATAGCTTCTTCTATATGTCTGTGCTGTAGTCTGAATTCATGCTAGGCTCAGAATGGGATTTGCATGGTTGTTCACACAACCTGTACCTTTACAAAGCACCCCTCCAGTCCCAACTTGCATTTTAACTCATGGATCTTTGAATAGCTTGTCTTTGAACCAGCAAAATAAAGAAGTGTTTAGGGAAGGGATATAATTCCTCCTGCTTCAGGGACATAAATTAACCTCTTGGGATTAGGAGAAAACCTAATGCTAGGAATGGTTATCCTACAACTGCCTACTGAAGGCTTTCCTGTATTTTCTATTGAGGTAGTCAATACTAGTCACTATTGGAGACAGGATTCTGGGTTAGATGGATCACTGTCCTGATCAAACCCAGCAGTTTCCCCCCTCTGTTCACTCTTCATATCACATGTCTTGAGTTCTCACACAGCTTGTCCTATGCCTCATTAGTTTTGTTCTACATATGGCTTATCTCAAGTGTAAGCCTTGCATGGCCTATCCTGTTCATTAGGGGTCGGAATACCAGTTTTGCCAAGATCTGGTATTGCTGGTATTTGGCTGTACCGGATTTAAATCTGAGATCTGATAAAACCAGCCATACCGGCTTTTTGTATTCGTCTCAGATCTCAGGTTTTTTTAAAATGACCGTTGGGCTTTTTTGTGTTCCACTTGAGTTGAGTCCCTCCCTGCTCCCTCCCTGTGGTAAGTAACTTGTTACATTTGGCAAAATTTTTTATACCCATCCATGGATTGGTTGCCTTCTTTGAATACAAAAAAGGCATTCAGTCCTGAAGGTTCCCTAAGATTTTTAGAGTGGGTAGGGATGTGAGTAGGGGATGGGCACTTGGCTGTGCTGGCCAATAGTAATGTAGCATTTTTTTTCCTTTGGGACCTTCTGGACCTTGGGCTTGGAAGCCATTCTACAGCAGGTTTGGTATCCTGGAAGGAGTGCCACAGATTGCTGGAGGTGTGTGTGTGTTCAACTGTTGGTAAGTAATGGGTTCCTTTGGGGTTTTATGGGATTAATTACAGGATGCCCGGTGCACCTTAACAAGGGAAGGAAACTAAAGTAATGGAATGGGGTCCTAGTGTCTTGGGATCGTGTGTGTGTGTGTGTGTGTGTGTGTGCAGACTATGAGGCCAGGCCATGGTGGAGCATGCAGGAGGAGGCTTTGAAGTTCTGCCAATGGGGGAAGGGGAAATTTGACTGGCTCCTCCATAGTGGGGTTTTGTGCCATCATGTGCCATCTGATGTCTGAGGGTGGGGGTGCCCCAAGGCAGTGGTTTTGGTGTGGCCTGTTTGCTTTTGGGGGGGACTTTTATTTTTGTGTGTGGCTGGGGTTGAGGGGGTTCCCTAAGGCTGTGGTTTTGGTGTGGCCTGTTTGTTGTTGGGTTTTTTTTTGGGGGGGTCAATTTTTATTTGTGTGGGTGGCTGGGTGTGGGGTGCTGTGGTGTTGAAAATTACAGCCCTTACCTAAGCCAAGCCTTGCAATGCTTGCAAATTTATTGTGCTGCTGTAGTGTCTGTGTGCCTGCCTGTGCCATGAGGGGTTTGGTTATGTTATGTAATGTGTGTTGGTGGGGAACTGGGGGTGTTCCGAGAGTTTTGGCTGGGATTTGTGTCTTCTTGAGGTGCAGTTTTAAAAAAAAAAGAGATTGCATTGTTGTTTCAGGGGGTGCTTTGGTACTGTCTTGGTTGCTTCTTGTCAAGTCATGTCCTGGTGGGGGTGCCCCCCCCAAGGCTAGATGGTTGGGGGGGATGTCCCAGTAGGTCAAAACTGCCCTGTTAACCTGGGGAACTCCATGCCACTGTCTTGCAGCAGTATGCTTTGGTTACTTGTCAGGTCATGTCCTGGTGTGGGTGAAGGCTAGATGGTTGTTGGGGGGGCTGTCCCAGTAGGCCAGAACTGCCTCGTTAACCTGGGGAACTCCATGCCACTGTCTTGCAGCAGTGTGCTTTGGTTGCTTGTCGGGTCATGTCCTGGTGTGGGTGGGGTGCCCCAAGGCTAGATGGTTGTTGGGAGAGGGGGATGTCCCAGTAGGCCAGAACTGCACCATTAACCTGGGGAACTACACACCACTGTCTTGTGTGTTTGTTTCTTGGAGGGAGTGTGTGTGTGCTGTGTAGTGCACTGTAAAGTTCACATGTCAGTTATCAAAATAAATTTCTTCTTTTCCTTTTAAAATCAGGAGCACCTTTTGGTTTTGGTGACTGTTGGTGACGTGTTAGATGTGACGCGCAAGTAGCCGGCTGGGTAAGCAACACCCCTTCACCCCACACCACACCGATCCCTGTGACACCACACACCCCTTCACCGCACCCCACATCCCTTCACCTCCACCCTACACCTCTAGCCCCACAGCACTTCACCCCACCCCCTTCACCCCAACCCCACACCTCTAGCCCCACAGTACTTCACCCAACCCACACCTCTGGCCTCATGCCCCTTCACTCCCACCCCACACCTCTAGCCCCACAGTACTTCACCCCACCCCTTCACCCCACACCCTGTCTCTTATACACATCTAGATGTGTATAAGAGACAGCCATCCCTAGCCCGGCCCACCCAGTTGCCCCCACTTAGTTCCACCTAGCTAGTTCCCCCCACCCCTTGCTAGTTTCTGCCCCCCTTAGCTAGTTCCCCCCAATCCTTAGGTAGCTCACATCCTCTAGCCCAACCCACCCAGTTGCCGCCACTTAGTTCCACCTAGCTAGTTCCCCCCCTAGGTAGTTTCTGCCCCCCTTAGCTAGTTCCCCCCCACCCTTAGGTAGCTCACATACCCTAGCTCAACCCACCCAGTTGCCCCCACTTAGTTCCAGCTAGTTAGTTCCCTCCCCACCCCTAGGTAGTTCACCACCCTTCTGTTAGTCCCCCCACTCCTTAGTTAGTTACTCCACCGTTAGATAGTTAAATCCACTTAGTTAGTTTGGTCTCCTTAGTTGGTTAGTTATGCCCCCCACCCCCCAGCTCTCTAGTGTCAGGTTACCACCCCACAGACACACACACGCACACACACACACACCAGCACACACACATCACCACACCTCATCCTCGGTTGTCAGTGGTCCTCTCTTCTTTTTTACAGGTGATATGAGTGGTCGAGGAATGAAGAGACCTACCACGAGTGGGAGTGCTGGAAGAGGCCAGTCTCTTCCTAGGCAGCTGACTCAGTCCAGCATGGAGACACTGGTAATAGGGCCACCTGTGGCCTTGACCTCCTGCACATCAGCCTCAAGCATGCCCAAGCTTACGTGGTGGCATGTTTACTGTGGTGTGCACCTCCTGAACCTTGTGGGTCAGGGTGCCTTGAGTGGAACCCAGGTCTTTGAGGCACTCCTTGAAACTTCCCAGGAGATTG
Source organism: Sphenodon punctatus (assembly GCA_003113815.1). Taxonomy (NCBI): domain Eukaryota; kingdom Metazoa; phylum Chordata; class Lepidosauria; order Sphenodontia; family Sphenodontidae; genus Sphenodon; species Sphenodon punctatus. The sequence goes on from QEPC01014017.1 coordinate 1,285,209, forward strand.
CTGGATACTTTCATTGGTCAGTTTCAGCTAGCTGGACACTGCGAGAGAAGCAGGAGGAGCTGGGCTCCCTGCTTCACTGGCTGGTACAGGATGTGGCCACAAGGTGGAACTCCACCTTCTTGATGCTGAAACATCTCCTAGAGCAGAAGGAGGTGCTGCATGTCCTGTGCTCGTCGCAGAGCATTGGAGCAACACCACTGACCGGGGAGGAATGGACAGTGGTGGAGCAGCTTATGCAGGTTCTAGAGCCATTTCACCAGGCCACTGGTGAGCTGAGCATGGAGGTTGCCACTCTGAGCCAGATGATGCTGCTCGTTAAGATCCTGCTTCGACGTATGCGAGACATGCTCTCTCACACTGACCTGCATGAGTCTGTGAGGGTGCTGGCCAAGAAATTGGAGGAGCTGAATAGGTGTTTTGACTCCTTGAAAGCGAGGCATCCATATTTCTTAGCTGTGCTACTCGACCCACGGGTCAAGAACTGTAAGACCTGGCTGTTTTCCCAGGCCTTTGGGAGGGAGGGTGGGGGGGGGGATGATTTTAGTCCCCCGCCCATTTATTTATTTGTTATTTTTCTAGCCCTGTTTTATATGATACATTTTATATTTAATATTTTAAAAGGAATTTTAATGTTTTATTGTTTATTGTTGGAAGCCGCCCCGAGCTGCGTTGCAGGAGGGGGCAGGGTATAAATTTGGAAAAAAAAAAATAAATAAATAAATAATAAATAAGAAGAGCATGACCTCGCACGTCAAATCCTTCAATTGCAACAGGGGCAGGCTCACTGATGAGGTGCGATGGTATTGTCTAGTTCGCCGGAGGCAACTACCATTTCGACAGGGGTTGCAAGTGGGGGCAGATCCACCTTGTGGTCTTCTGACCTGGCGGCCATGGTGGAGGAGGAGGTAGATGATGGGGAGCAAGCTGCGGAGCACCAGGATATGGCAGACCCATTTGTGTCGCAATATCTTGCCGAGCCCTCCTGCCCTGCTGACACCAACCCCTTGGCCTACTGGGCCCTGAACATGCAGGTGTGGCCCCCGCTTGCAAAGGTAGCATTGCGGTACATCTCATGTCCTCCCACGAGTGTATCATCAGAGCAGATATTTAGTGTGGCTGGAGACATTGTCAACCCCCATCATTCCAATATGGACCCAAAGACTGTGGAACAGCTGGTCTTTCTCAAAACCAACCTTCCCCTTCTTTGGTTCATGGATGGTGATAACCTTGACGTGGGGCCAGATGATGTTTGATTGCCCAGCCCCTGAATACCATCTGCTGCTATCTTCACTCCCCTACACCTGTGTCCATCCTGACAAGATGCAGACAATTCCATCAGCCTGCAAATTGGTCAGTAGTGGCATTGACGAGCCTGCAGCAGTGACCCTTGGTTTGTGCTTAAAGCACAGCATGGCAACAATTGTTCCCAGTCGGACCACTCCACAAGGAAAAAGTAGTAGAGAAGTACTACTTCCTTCCCATTCAAATTTATTTTTTCCCATAGATATTTATTATTCGTTCTCCAATTTGGTGTCTGCCGGCCACCAAGGATTTGTATTCCCTCCTTCAACCCCATTTCACTAGGAAGGGCAAGGAGGTATTTGTTATTCAGAGCTCTTTTAGGAGCTGTTTCAGAGCCCCACTGGGGTTCCTCTGTTGGAACCCCAGCAGATTCCTGTGGGGCATGCACAGTGTGTGTGTGCGTGTACACACACCCATACACACACACCTCCTTCACCCTTTCATGCTCCTCCTCAGAGGCTGGGGTGGTGACCCGAGCGTCCCCTGACCCCCACCCTCCTCCATGCACACAGATTTCCCCCTCCTTCACCCTCTCACGCTCCTCCCAAGAGGCTGGGGTGGTGGCCCCGAGCCCTCCCCTGACCCTCACCCTCCTCCACACACACAGAGCCCCTATCCCAAGAGACTTGGGTGGTGTGTGAGGAGGAGCGTGGGGGTCAGTGGAGGCTCAGGGTTACTACCACCCCAGCCTCTGGGGAGGAGCAGGGTCCTTTTCACCCCAGATACCCCTCCAGCTACCCCTCCAGCCAGCCCATGCTTGCTCCAGCTTACCTGAATACATCACCATACTGGCACACCCCCTTCTTTGCCCTCATGCAACACCCCCCCAAGAAGAGTTCCACCAGGAGGGAGGGTAGAACCTCTTCATGAGGGTGGGGCCCCGCACAGGACACCCAGTCCCCCCCCCCAAAACTCTGCAAAATTTTGCCCACCCCCACCCCCAAGAAGAGGTGCAGAGGGCATTGGGAGGGCGGAACCTCTTCTTGGGGGTGGGGGAATGCCCACAACCCCACCCTTCCTCTCCCCCCTAAACTCCAGCCTGCCCCCCCAGCCATCTTATTGGTCCCCACCACCACTGCACCTCCAGATGTGGTGGGACTGCAGGCTCCAGTGGGGTTCTGCAATAAAAATAATTCCATAGCCTGCAGTCCTTCTGTGTCTGTCTAGAGGTCTCCAGAACCCCAGCTGTGGGACCTCATATGCAACGGACTGCAATACCCCTCCACCCACACACACCCACTGCACCTCCAGACGTGATGGAACTTCAGCCTACAGTGTGGTTGTAGAGGTTGGTCTACTGTGGTTTGATATCCCACTGCATTTGGAGGCCTCCAGAACTGAAGTGCAGACTTCAACAGTGACATGGAATGGTCACAGTGATGGTTCTGGACCTCAACAGCAACAGAAGAATGCAATATTTTACTGTCAGACACCCCCCACCAGTGCACTTCATGATGCATTAGGGTTTTCTGATTTTAGTGGGTGTTTCTGATGAGCCTCTGAAGTCACTAGGCCCTCTGTGTCTGGAACCTAGACCATGGAAAACTACAGGCAGTCTAGAAGAGATCATGAAAAAGAGAGTGCTGTGGTCGGATAACATTAGGTAAATGATGGCATGGGGATTGGGAGGGATTCTGGAACCTCCTCTTTGGAAACAGATCCACAAAGGCACTAAATTAGATCTTCATTCCCTGTGTCCAAAATAAAATTCAAACATCTCAGCAGCAGTAACACCTAACTTGCTGTTTTTGTTTTCTTTTCCCCTCCGAGCTCTCGTCAGATCCCACGCCTCGCATCACTCTCCCTGTCGACGTGGCAGAAAGTAGAAAAGGCCCCACAGAAGAGAGAGCTGTAGACAACAACAACAATGCATTCCCCTTTTCCCTGTTCCCTGCTTAACACCCATCTTCTCCTTCCTTTTCTCATGAACCATCCTATTTCTCCTCTGTCCTGTCCTTCTCTTCCCTTTCATCACTTCTGATTCGGCTTGTTGCAGGACTGGGAGCTAACTCTGACCTCCCAGTTCGCCAAGCCTGAGGGAAGCCTTGTGTCCCGAAGCCTACACCTTCATAAGACTGCAGGTGGCCAAGGAGGGCACAAAATTTGAGGATTCAGAGGTTCAGAATACAGGTGGGCAATGGCAACGTGATCTATTTTTTTCATGCTGGGTTACAGAAACAGTGGGGTCTGGTTGGGGGAGGTCAGGTTAAAGGTGGTTGATAGCAACACAATTTGTTTTATTACGCAGCACAGATAGGATCCAGTGAGGGAAAGGCAGTGACAGGAGGGCATTATTAACCCAACAGCTACGAGATTTGGACTCGTAGGTTACATAGCTCTTGGGTTAAACCCTACCCAGGGCCAAGCCAGCCTCAATCTCTCCCATCTTGTTTTTATTCCAGGGAACTCCTAGCCACTTTGTCCAACAGAATTGTACCAAGTGTCCAGGAGTTCCCTGGGTTAACAACAGTAGTGGACCAAGTGACCGGGAATTCCCTGGGTTAATAACAGGATGGGAGAGACTGAGGCTGGCTGGGCAGGGCTTAACCAAACAGCTAAGAGTTCCCTGGGTTCACAACAGGAGTGGAGCAAGTCGACAGGATTTCCATTGGCCAAAAACAGGAGTGGACCAAAAGGCCCCTGCACAGGACACCCCATCTCCCTCACAAGGAGCAAGTCTTCTCATCATCCAGCCCACGCTGGCTCAAAGCAAAACTAGAACTGCCACCAAGAAGAGGTACAGAGGGCATTAGGAGGGTGGAACGCTCCTCCAGCAACTGACCCCTCTAACCACTTCACCTCCAGACACAGTTCTGTCCCCAGGTCTTAGTCCAGTCATGTGCCAGAGCCCAACAAAAGTCTGAGGACACATTGTATCTGGAGGGCACCTCTGGAACACCAGCCATTGCCAACTGTGGGACTGACCTCTACACACATCAGCACGGAATGCAACATCTTCACGATCCACGACTGCACCTCCAGACTTAGAAGGACTTCAGACTTGTGGGGTGGTGTGTCAGCTTCCCATGGAAGTCATGAAATCCCCTATATCTTGAGGCCCCAGAACACCAGTAGCCATGGTACCTCTACTTTGGAGGGAGGTCAATGTTAAGGGGGCACTGTGGCAAAATGCCTTTGCCCTGACAAAGACCCCTTCTGACCCCCCCTTTGCTGAAACTGCAAGCCTGGCTCAGCCAAAGCCCAGGCCTCAAAAAGCCCCTGTTCAGGACTTCCTCATTCCTGGAATTCCTAAGGGGGGCGGGGAACTCTACACCTAAGACAGGTGACTTGGGATGATCGAATCATAGGAGAGGGGCTGCTGGGTTACAGCCAGCTGACCCTCCTGGACAAATCAGAATGAAGGTCAAGGATGCCTTAAAAAGACCAGCACAGGCATTTTGACCCTCTCTCTCTCTGGACTCACTGAAATGCTGCTAGGCTGGTGACCTCCCTGTCTGGAGGCATGCGTGGACTATATGGCTTAACAGTAACTCTGGCCTTGCCAGAAGAAGAACTTGGACCCCATAGGAAAACCATCCCTTATGGAGACCTGATCAGCACCCCTGTGAGTACTGCTAGTTACAGTTATAGGAAGACGCTTTCCAAATGGGCTACTATGACCACAGGACTGACTCTGATTGCTCAAAGGGTTATCACCCCTAGTTCTATGCTTTTATTCCTTTTTGTTATATGTACCAGTAAAGTCTAAGTTTTCTTTTTACCCTACTGGGTGTGTGTGTGTGTTATTGGCTGACCATTAAACGTCTCCTTTGGGCCGGGTCGCCAAGCCTCGCTACTAAGACAAGCAAAGAGGGGGAAATCTACCTATTTGGCTAGGGGCCAACAGCTTTGGAACCAAGGGAAGCCTCCTGTGGGTAGCTCTGGGGATCTGCCTCAAACGCAGAGGAGGAAATCCCAGGAACAGAGTGCCAGGAAAGGGGAGCGCTTTTGGGAAGCTGTGAGGCTTATGCCTTTTGGGGGTTCACATTTCCTGAGTGGTGTGGATGCCCGTGGGGAAACACTCAGGTGGTGGCAGTGGAATATCAAGGGTTTTGAGGGGTTTGCCAGCTGTGGCAACCCGTGGTCAGAGATTTGGAGAAACACAGTGAGGTGGTGTCTCAGTTGTATAGGACCCCCTACTGGTGTTTTGCCACACGTGGTGGCAGCGGTGGGATAACCCAATCAGCCAGATAAGCACACAGGTGGGATAGGATCCACCAGCAGTTTTCTTTTTGAATTGGAAGGTTTTTTGAAAAGCACCTGACGTTTTGGGTCCTGTGCTGAGAGTAGAGACGGGTATGCCTTCTATGGAGCTGCATGTCAAATCTGCTCTGATACGATATTGGCTAAGGGTGGTTTCCCTACATGAAAACTCTCTCCCGTTGTTGTGCCTTCAAGAGGAATTGCAGTATGAGGGTACTAGAGGCTATCCATGGCTCAGGTATCTGGGCCATCTCTTACAGAGTCAGGGTTTCTCTTTTGCCTATTTTTCCGGGAAATCCCTGGTGGGGATTAGGAAAGAAATCCAGGCTAGGTTAGAGGACAATGAAGGGCAAGAAGATATAGCAATGGTAGGGAGCTGGAGGGTCGCTCCCTGGCTTAAGTCAATTAAGGTGATCTGGGGGATAAAACCATACTTAAACATTTTACAGAGTCGCAGCCTCCGGAGAAGTTATATGCTTCTCTGGTTCCAATTGGTCAAGACTGCAGTGGTAGAAGGGAGGTACAAGAGGACCCCTTATGAGAGATGGGTGTGTACTTGTTCTCAAGGCGGGGTTGAGACCATTGAACATTTCTTGTTCACCTGTCCTTATTATACTGCTCTTAGGGTGGTTTGGTTCCAATCGATTACTTATGACCCCCTGTGTATAGAATTGGGTCAAGGGTATACGAGTCTGCTCTCCCAAAGAAATAAAGAAGATGTGCTGGCTCTCGTGTCCTATGTCTGGTTGGCCTCCCAGAGACGGGAGGTGGTGATAAAGGAGATATGAGGGAAATTTGTGATCCTGTAAGATGGGGTGTGTGTGTTGTATTTCCAATCTTAAATGGTGGTAGCAGGGAATGTCTGCATGTATGATAAAGGTGATACAATCTGGCGTAATGTGATATGATTTGGTGTTGTACTATTGTGTTATCATTGTTACTCTGATTATTGTATTTTATTTTATTTTATTTTGGTTGCTTTAAATTTGATGGCTATAGCGGAAGCTGAATGCCAAATAAATAAATAAAAGCACCCACAGAATAAAGGGGGGCTTTGGAAATAAACCTTGAGCAATCGAGTCCTTGAATTTGACTTCAGGTCAGCTGGACAGGGCTTAGATAAGCAGTGCAAGAACAAAGAATTGTATGAGTTCTGGCACAGGGAAGTACCCTCCTGGGATTGCCCAAAGGGCTCCATAGACTCACTAATGCTGACCTAGTAAGAGAGGCCCAGAGGAGGAATCTCCCGGCTGAAGGGCTGACCAATGAGCAGCTAAGGCAGCAAATAAAGAGCTTTGAAAGGTCTGGGCCTGCCCAGAAAGTTGATCCAGAGAATGGAGCTCGATAAACCTTTTTCCTCGGGACTCCTGGAGCATCCCCTGAACAGATAGAGCTGTTCCAGATGCAGATCCGTTTGAGAGAGAAGGCGCTTGAGGACAAGGAGTGAGAGTGAGCAGAAAAGGCAGCCCAGCACCAGCATGAAGAACGGATGCTGGAGGCCCAGGAGAGGCGTGAGAGGGAGCAGCGCCAGCAGGAGAAGGAGCAGCGAGAGCACGAGGCTGCGATGCACCAGCGGAATTTGGATGCGCCCCACAAGCTGACTCCAAAGGACTTCACCCCTTTCAAAGAGGGAGACAACCCTGAGGTGTTCCTGAGTGTTTTCAAGAAGCAGGCTCGCAGATGGAACTTTAGGGAGGAGTGATATATGCGGTATGTGGCTGGGTTGGTTACTGGGACCATGTTGGTTATCCTTGATAGCTTACCCACTGAGTCTGCTAACGATTATCCTGCTTTTAAAGAGGCTGTGCTCAAGAGCTATAGGCTGGACCCAGATCATTTCAGGAAGAGGTTTTGCACACTGCTTCCTCAGTCAGGGCAATCTATGACTGAGTTTGGGGCCCAACTAGTGGAAGCCCTGGGAAAGTGGGTGGCTGGAGCCAAAGCAGAGACCCGTGAGCTGGTGTTGGATCTTATGGGGCTGGATCAGTTTTATTTCCACTGTCCCCAGGAGATCAAGCACCTAGTGAAAGATAGGAACCCCAAAACAGTCAGTGAAGCCGCTGAGGTTGCTGATCAGCTGCTGCTGAACAGGGATGGGATAAAGAAAGATCATACCTGCTTTGGGAAGGATCAGAAAGGAATCCAAAAAGGTGGGAGGGGGGATGTACCCCACAAATTGGAGCTGGGAACCCCACATACTGAATGCAAACGTTCCCCTAATTTGGCAAAATCCTCAAATTTGGATAGGGGGGGAGCTACAGTTGTGGGGAGCTGGGCCACTTTAAGGCCAAGTGCCCAAAGCTGCAGAGCTCACAGAAGCCCACCCACCAAGCAGCAGTTGGGAACACAGGGGAGGGAGCTCTGAGCACCCCTGGGCATCACATCCCCGTTCATCACATAAGCACATATAAGATAAGGAATGCCGGGGAAATGACGGATTACCTTAAGGATGAAGTTATTGTGAAAGGGAGAACTATTATTGGGGAGATAGACACGGGGGCGGTGGTGTCTCTGATTAGCGCCGACCTGGTCTCCCCCTCAGATCTACTCTCAGGAAAGACCTACTCCATTAAACCAGTGGGGTACCCGCCTTTTGAGGTGCCCGTGGCCTGCCTGCCCATCGAGTGGAGTGGAAGGGGGGCATGTTTGGACATTGGGGTGATGAAAGAGGCCCCCGCCCCGATTCTGATTGGGAAATATATTATTTATTTATTTATTTATTTATTTATTTTTCAGGTTTTTATCCCGCCCCCTCCTGCAACGCAGCTCGGGGCGGCTAACAACAACAACAATAACAATAAAAACAATTAAAATTCACTTAAAATATAAATATAAATATAAAATACATAAATAAATAAATAAATAAATTATGGGGCCTTGCAGGGTGTCAGCCATAACCCGGAGCCAAAGCCGGGAGGCAGAGGCCAAAAATGAAAGGACCTCAGAGGGATGGAGTGAGCAGTTGGGTGTGGAACCCGGGGGTAGGGAAGGGGCCCAGGACTGGAAGGTGGGCCCGAGAGCGAGGCTCTCCCTAGCCACCAGGCCCTGCTGCAGGGTGGGGCCAAGCCCAAAGAGAGATCCCCAGAGGAGCAGCCCAGCCAGCCAGAAGAGGGGGCTAAGGGCATAGAGGTAAAAGGCACCCCGGGGCCAGATCCAGAGAATAGCCCTGAGGTGCAGACAGTAGATTCCCCTGGAGGGGCCAAGGATGCGCCACTGGGGGGAGTAGGGACACCCCTGGGGGAGTGGGAAGAGTCCCCAACTCACAGCATGACGAGCTCAGAGGAGTTTAAGCAGGAGATCGGAGCAGACCCTAGCTTGGAGGAGCTCAGGCAGTCAGTTCGGGGGGCAGGAGGGGGAATTTACCCCTGATCAAAGGGAATAGATAGTGTGGGACAAGGGCATTCTATACAGACTGTGGCTACCTAAGAGTTACTCTGAGTCCTGGGACCCCTATCGCCAGCTGGTGGTGCCACACAAGTACAGGCAGCAACTGCTGAGCCTGGTGCATGACTTGCCCTGTGCGGGTCACCTAGGCATGAGCAAGACGCGTCGACGCCTGCTAGCCAATTTTTACTGGCCTAGACTCACACAGAACGTAACTGAGTACTGCAGGACCTGCGAGACATGCCAAAGGATAGGTAAGAGTGGGGATAAGAGGGAAGCACCCCTGTAGCCTCTCCCTATCATAGGGCAGCTCTTTGAGAGGGTGGGGATAGATATAGTGGGACCCCTGAAGCAGAAGACAAGGCGGGGAAAACACTCCATCCTGACGCTGGTAGATTTTGCAACCAGATACCCTGAGGCGGTTGCTCTAGCCTCTACAGAGGCTACCGCAGTTGTAGATGCCCCGATAAAGGTATTCTTTAACCTGGGTTTCCCCTCAGAGATACTGACTGACAGGGGAGTAGGGATGGGCGAACAGATCACTGTTTGGGTTCGGCCGTTCGGTTCGGCTGCGTTTGTTTCGGCTGCGTTCGGTTCGGCAGTTCGGTTAGTTTGCCGGGTTTGGCTGTTCCGTTCGGCTGTTCCATTCGGCTGTTTGAGAAATGTTGCTATGGGTGTTTTTTGGTTTTTTATTGGGTTTTATATGGTTTTCTTTTGTTTTTTATTTGGTTTTTTTGTTTTTATATGGGTTTTTAAAAAATCTAATATATATATATATATATCTACACTAAATCTAACTGCTATTAACTCTTCTAAATGCTATGAACTAAATGGATTATCTAATAAGTACACAGGCCTACTCCTACAAACACTAAAACTAAATTACTAATGCTATCATTCTCTATCACTATGCTAGCTCCTACAACTACTATCCCTAATCTATCTATCTATCTATCTATCTATCTATCTATCTATCTATCTATCTATCTATCTATCTATCTATGGGAGGGTGGGGAATCACAAACACAAGGTTTCAGTTTAAGGTTTAAGTTTCATTTCAGTACAAAACTGAAATGAAACTTAAAGCAATCTAATAATCCTACTCAACGCCTGCTGTTCAGGAAGAGTGACTAGCTCAGAAGGTGTTCGGAAGGGGGAGGCAGATAGTTTCATTTCCTGCAAGCCTCTCCACCCCTGGTGCCTGGAAGTCTGCTCCTCAGTGACTAGTACTACCCCTCCCTGTCACGTTTGACCTTACAGTGAACCATTTTTTGCCACCGGAACGCGATCCAAACTGACCAAACTGTTCGGTCATTTTGACGTTCGGAATTGAGTTCGGTTTGGCCAGTTCGTGTTCAGAAGTTTGGTTCGGTTCAGTCATCTGAGTTCGGGCTGAACTCTGAACTTCCGAACCGCGTTCGCCCATCCCTACAGGGGAGGGCATTTCCTAGCAGAGGTAATGGAATGCCTCTGGAAGTGCTGTGGGGTTAAACACCTCAAAACCACAGCCTATCACCCCCAGACTAATGGACTGGTAGAGAGATTCAATGGGACCCTGAAGGGAATGCTAAGGGCTTATGTGGACTCTCACCCTAATGACTGGGATGAGAAACTTCCCCATTTGCTCTTCGCCTACCGGGAAGTGCCCCAAGAGTTTACAGGCTTCTCCCCTTTCGAGTTGATGTTTGGGAGGTGAGTTAGGGAACCCCTAGACCTAGTAAAGGAGGAGTGGGGAGGGAAGGTCTCTCCCAGCAAGACCTCAGTGGTAGACTATGCCCTAGGCTTTCGAGAGAAGCTAGTAAGCATGATGGGGGTAGTAAGAGACAACATGGCCCAGGCCCAGGAAAAGCAGAGCATCTGGTATGACAAGGTCGCTCGCTCGTGAAAATTTGACATAGGGGACAAGGTCATGGTTTTCATACCCTTGAAGTCCGACAAGCTACGAGCAGCTTGGGATGGGCCCCATGTAATCCAGGACAAACTAGATGAGGTCACCTATGTGGTGGCTTTGAACGAATCAGGGCGAAGGCCCAAAGTGGTCCACGTGAACATGCTCAAACTTTACCACAATAGGGAGGAGGCAGTGTTCAGAATCTCCCATTTGGACCGTCCAGAGGAGGAGATTGTGGATCTGATAGCCACAAGCTTGGGGGAAGCTGGGGTTGAAGATCTCTCCCTACCTAAGGAGATCTCTCCCCAAGGCAAGGAGAAGCTGCTAGGAATCATGAAAGAGTTTGGGTCAGTGTTCTCTAACAAACCAGGGAGGACTGAGCTGGCGGTACACAAAATTGAAACAGGGTCTCATCCCCCAATCTGCTCCATGCCCTACAGAGTTAATGGAAAGGTACTTGGGGATATAAAGAGGGAGCTGGAGGAAATGCTGGAGCTGGGAGTAATCTGGCCTTCTATGAGCCCCTGGGCTAGCCCTGTGGTACTGGTGCAAAAATCGGATGGGTCCATCAGGTTTTGCATAGATTACAGGAAGCTTAACGCCATCACACAACCCAATGCGTACCCGATGCCCAGGATAGACACCCTACTAGACACCCTGAGCCAGGCCAAAGTTATCTCCACCCTGGATTTGTCAAAAGGGTTTTGGCAGATGGCTCTAGATGAGGATGCAATTGCCAAATCTGCCTTTACCACACCAGAGGGACTCTATGAGTTTACAGTGCTCCCGTTCGGGCTGCGGAATTCTCCTGTGTCCTTCCAGAGGCTTATTAATAACCTGCTGGGGGAATGAGTGGGTTTGCAGTGGCATACATTGATGACATTGCAATATTCAGCCAGGACATGGATTCTCACCTACAACACCTGGCCAAGGTATTGGGCAGCATTAAGAGAGCAGGGCTGACAAAGCTAAAAAGTGCCAGCTAGCCCTCTCAGAAGTGGTTTATCTGGGACACAGAGTTGGGGGTGGAAAGATTATCCCACTGTGGGACAGGATCGAGGCTATCCAGAACTGGGACCACCACCCCCCCCGAACTAAAAAGCAAGTCAGAACATTCATGGGTTCAATAGGATTCTACCGCAGGTTTGTCCCAAACTTTGGGGCCAAGGTGGCTCCACTGCATGAACTGACCCAAAAGAGACACCCTGACCGGGTCACCTGGGCGCCAGGAAGCCTTTGAGGAGCTGAAAGCAGCCCTGAGCTCCCATCTGGTCTTATGAGGCCCTGACTTTGCCAAGCCCTTCTGGGTGGCCACGGATGCCTCACGGATGTGGGCTTGGGGGCCGTATTCTTACAAGAGCATGAGGGGACCAAACACCCAATTGCCTACCTGAGTAGGAAGCTTATTCCCAGGGAAAGGAATCTGTCTTCCATTCAAAAGGAGTGTCTGGCCATTGTCTGGGCTACAGACAAGCTAAGGCCTTATTTATGGGGGCAGCAGTTCACTTTACTGACAGACCATGCCCCACTGCAGTGGCTACAGACCATGCAGAATTCCAACTCTAAGCTCCAGAGGTGGGCTTGGAAGCTGCAGGAATTCAACATGAACACTGAACATATCAAAGGTAGTCAAAATGTAATTGCAGATGTGTTGTCCAGAAAAGACTCTGACTAACAAGTATGTACCTTTCTTGCTGTCTTCCTTTCAGAAGCAGGAACAGACTGTAATTAATATATTCTCTGAGAGCGTCAGGTTGTATGGGACTGCACCTCTGACTGTAGAGGGAATACAATTTGGTAACTGGATTAGTTGTGCATTAACCCCTTTTGCGTTTTCTGTGATGGGACAGTATTATCTGTGTTTTTGTATTATTTGTGTACTATCAGTCACTCTTCAGTTTTCAATAATTGTTCCTAACCCCCGGGGGAGCACGCCGGTACCCTCAGTTTTGGGGGAAATAGCATGTCCCAGCATGAAAATGGGGAGGGGGAGGAGACCTGCAAGCCTGGCTCAGCCAAAGCCCAGGCCTCAAAAAGCACTTGTTCAGGACTTCCTCATTCCTGGAATTCCTAAGGGGGGTGGGGAACTCTACACCTAAGACAGGTGACATGGGATGATCGAATCATAGAAGGAGAGGGGCTGCTGGGTTACAGCCAGCTGATCCTCCTGGACAAATCAGAACAAAGGTCAAGGATGCCTTAAAAGGACCAGCACAGGCATTTTGACCCTCTCTCTCTCTCTCTTTCTCTGGACTCACTGAACTGCTGCTAGGCTGGTGACCTCCCTGTCTGGAGGCACGCATGGACTATATGGCTGAACAGTAACTCTGGCCTTGCCAGAAGAAGAACTTGGACCCCATAGGAAAACCATCCCCTATGGAGACCTGATCAGCACCACTGTGAGTCATTGCTAGTTACAGTTATAGGAAGACGCTTTCCAAATGGGCTACTATGACCACAGGACTGACTCTGATTGCTCAAAGGGTTATCACCCCTAGTTCTATGCTTTTATTCCTTTTTGTTATATGTACCAGTAAAGTCTAAGTTTTCTTTTTACCCTAATGGGTGTGTGTGTGTGTTATTGGCTGACCATTAAACACCTCCTTTGGGCCGGGTCGCCAAGCCTCGCTACTAAGACAAGCAAAGAGGGGGAAATCTACCTATTTGGCTAGGGGCCAGCAGCTTTGGAATCAAGGGAAGCCTCCTGTGGGTAGCTCTGGGGATCTGCCTCCAATGCAGAGGAGGAAATCCCAGGAACAGAGTGCCAGGAAAGGGGAGCGCTTTTGGGAAGCTGTGAGGCTTATGGCTTTTGGGGGTTCACATTTCCTGAGTGGTGTGAATGCCTGTGGGGAAACACTCAGGTGGTGGCAGGGAATATCAAGGGCTTTGAGGGGTTTGCCAGCTGTGGCAACCCGTGGTCAGAGATTTGGAGAAACACAGTGAGGTGGGTGTCTCAGCTGTATAGCACCCCCTACCGGCGTTTCGCCACAGGCACAATTAAAAAAATCTGTCTCAAATTCAAACAGCACACAAAATTTTTCTTTTCCCTTACAATTTTCCGAGATCTTGTCAAATTCCATGTTTCGCATCACTCTCCCTGTGGACATTGCAGAAAGTAGAAAAATTTGGGCAGAAGAAAGAGCTGCAGACAACAATGGAGTCCCTTTTCCCCTGCTGAAAACCCATCTTCCCTTTCCTCTTCTCATGAACCAAAGAAAACCCTTTCCCCTCCTATTTCTTCTCTGTCCTGGCCTTCACTTCCCTTTCATCTCTTCTGATTCGGCTTGTCGCAGGACTGGGAGCTAACTCAGTCCTCCCAGTTCTCCAAGCCTGAAGGAAGGCTTGTGTCCCAAAGCCTACACCTTCAGAAGAATACAGGTGGCCAAGGAGGGCATGAAAATCGAGGATTCGGAGGTTCAGGATAAAGGTAGGTGATGGCAATGTGTTCTACTTTTGGTGTCTGGTTGGGGGAAAGACAGTGCAGGGGACTACAGAAGGCTCTCTATCCCCCCAGTAGCAGGGCTTAACTCAGCTGCAAGGAGTACTTCAGGGTTAATGTCCCTCCCTCCAATGTTAACTCTGTGAACTACACTTGCTGGGCTGCTGGTTTAGGCCCTGCCTCAGAGTGGATGGAGAGCCTCTTACTGGGGGTCCCATCCACTGCCTGTCCCCATGTTTGGGGTTATAGTCAAATGTGGAGAGAGGGGGTTTATTTGTGGGTCTCACTAAATTTGGGATTGATTGACACTGTGTTCGTTGTGTTGGCATTGGAACTGTTGGCATTGCCAATATGTGGTTGTAGGTGATTTGAGGGGATCCTGGGACACCAAAATGAAAAAAAACACAAAAAAAACCAGTTAGTTTTTGGCATTATTTGCTATAGGGGGTCATTTTAGGGGTAGTAATGATTTAAATATTTATTTAAACACTGTTGGCAAGGTATGGTTGTAAATGTTGCATTGGAAATATGTGGATCAGCATGGGGATCCCAGGGAGTGGGACAAAGTAGGTTTTGAATCTACTTGTTGGCATGTATGTAATAATGTGTGTGTACTTGTGTTAGTCCTTTTGGGGGTTGCAGAGAATTTTGGATGTTTGCCAACGATGTTGGCATTGGCAATGTGGAGATATGGCATCCCATGAGTATCCCCTGGCAGTTGACAGAATAATTGCTCTTGTTTGGTTCTGCCTTACTCTTTTGTGTGCTGTGAAAAAAAGTTTGAAAATTGTTGCGTGTCAAATTTGGCAAACAAATATAAAGTGGCACTTTGCCACTGGCTGGTGGTGGCCTGCTGCTGCTATGGATTGGCTAATATACAGTTGGTCATTGACTCGGAGTCGTCACTCACTTGCAAACTAAACTGTGTGCTTGACTGACGTGCCACTGTGCTAGTGTTGTCCATTGACAGTTGCTGTGATCTGATTTCTGATTGATTCCATTTGATGATGACTTTGAGTGCTGTGGGAAAATCTCCTTTTTAAAAAAAAATAAAAAATGTTGTAGTGTCAGTGCTGCCTGCTCCTGGCACTGGCTGCTGGGGCTACTGTAGTCTGTTGGTTAGCGGTTAAGGAAAGAAGTGAATCTGTCACTGAATCGGTCATGTTGTCTTTATTACAGGCATTTTTGTTTTTTTCTCCCATTGACTTCAATGGGAAAACTTCCCCATTGATTTCAATGGGAAAAAATCCGATACCGGTAATACTGGGTTAAGCCGATAATCCGAGAACTGGTATCCGATAAAACCGATATTTCCCCCCCAAGTCCCACCCCTACAGTCATACATAGCAGATTATATTTAGAGTGCTTTTTGGCACCACAAGGATGTTGTGGTGACAATTTTTATGATACTGACAAAGATTTACCGTGGGGTACCTGTTGAGTGTCTCTGTGAAACAACTGAAGCTAGGCATTCTCAGAGATAGGATGCCAGGCTAGATGGACCATGAACCTGATCCAGCAGCGACTATGTTCTTAAGATGGTAGATCCAACAATGGAATATTACTTGGATCAGATCACCAACTCTCCTTCAGATTGGTTTTAAAAGTGCTCCAGATTTAGCAGCATGTGGAAATAGAGGAGAGGTGGCAACAACACATTAACCTTTCAGTCAATAAATTGATCCACAGTAGCAGGCACGTCTCATCTCCATGTTAGGATTCCTTTCTACAGCTAGCTTTGAAGTTTTCTTCCAGATGAGACACCACGCTACCAGTGGAGTAGCAACCATGGCTTGCCAAGGTCTGGCCCACGCACTTCTTTTCTAGGCAACTCTGGCAGTCTAGGTCTGCCAGCTCAAAATGTGAAACACAAGGAACACTACAGAGCTGAGGAATATTGAAAAAAGGAACATCCAGTATGATCTATGGAGCTGTGGTGGTCAGAACAAAGGGACACTACTCTAGGGACACAGAGGGAGCTGGGTGGGAGCGGAATCCTGGCTTTCTCTCTCTCTCTCTCTCTCTCACACACACACACACACGAGGGTAGGGGATGTGTGGTTCCTCAGTGCCTGTCGGTACCAAACACCCACTAATCTTTCCCTTTCCATCCTTGAGTCCTGGAGCACCTAGGAATTTGACACATTTGGATACATTCAAAAGCACCACAAAGAAATTCTAGAATCAAAAAGTCTTCAGTTTAAGAGAGGAGTTAAGGCTCTTACAAATTCACTCATGCTCCAAAAAAGAATGGAAATTGTAAGTCAAGGCTCCCACCTTAACTTGTGTGCTATGTACTAAGCAGTAAAGACATACAGTCTTACATATTGGGCTCGCTTACAACTTAGGCTCCATGCACTCACACTTTGCCTTTGTCTTTCAGTCCCAATCCTCTGTAGGTTGGGGGCAACGCTGAAGCTGGGGACAGCAAGCTCCTCCACACCTCAATGTTATGAACTTGATCCCTCTCTCCACTGTAACCACAATTGCTCCTTCATTTATACTCCCCTCTCAGGCAGCAGTTCAATTCATCTGCTTACTGCACAGGTGATTAAGAGCAAGCAAATATTTGTCCTAGTATAGGCATTGGAGTACTATTGGAAAGGGATTTGTCTGTTTGTAGTCTGTGGCTCCTGATTGTTCCCAAGCCTTGTCCCTGAAATCCTCTCTCATAGGGCTGAGATGAGAGCAAGTGTTCCCATTTGCAAAGAATATTCCTATTGCCACAATCTTTCAGGAGCACTTGTGAGTGTTCATCAGTGCTTCATCAGTCTCCAGTGCTTCCGTGCTTCCGATATTGTTGATATTGACGCCTGATTTTTTTTTGGTGGTAATTTCCCATCTATTTAGTCACTTTCTGGCATTTTTCATCACTTTTTGTTACTTTCCAGCATTTTCCAGGCATTTTTCATCATTTTCATCACTTTCTGGAACTTTTACGCCACCTTTATGGGAATTTTCAGCAGTTCCTTGGCTCTTTTCCATCTCCACAGCCCCTGAGGGTACACACATTGCATCCACAGGGCTTGGAATCGACCCTGTAATAGCTCTGTTCAACGCACAAAAAAAGAACAACAAATGGTGAAAAAAGTGGAAAAAACAGTGAGCTTCTGCATCGTGCAAATTAAGGCAAATTTTTTTTTTTTTTTTTAAATCAATTTCTACCCCACTTAATCTGCCTCAGGCAGCTCTAGGTGACTTACAACAATAAAATCCACACTAAAACAATAATTTCAATATATAACAATTAAAACAATGAAAACACTAAAAAAAAAACTCGAGTGCAAAAAGAAAAAGAACAAAACCCCACCCACCACTAAACCTCCCCTAGCCCATCTCCATCACCAAAAGCCTTGTGGAAGAGCCATGCCTTACATTGGTACCAGAAAGTGAGAAGATTAGGGCTGAGATGGACACCCACTGGAAGCGAGTTCCACAACACTGGTGCAGCCTCCGAGAAGACCCACCTGTTGGTCCCCACCAATCTATAGTGGGGAATCTCCAGGAGAACACTCCCCCCCCCCCCCCNAAGTGAGGTGGTCCTTCAGATAGGCAGGACCCAGGCCATTTAGGGATTTATAGGTCAAAATCAGCACCTTGAATTGGGCCAGTGCAGAGCCCGGAGCACTGATTGAATATGTTTTTGGTGACCCGTCCTCGTAAGAAGATGGACCGCGGCATTCTGCACCAGTTGCAGCTTCCATACCGTCACCACGGGCAGTTCCACATAGAGGGCATTACAGTAATCCAGCCTCAAGGTGACAAATGCATGGATGATGGTGGCAAAATCACAGTCCGAGACATAGGGACAGAGCTGCTGCACCAGATGTAACTGGCGGTACTCACTCATGGCCACAGCTGACACCTGGACATCCATGTGCAGCTGTGCATTCAGGAGCACTTCCAGGCTCCGAACAGAAGATGACAACACCAGGTTGACCTCATCAACAATGGGGGAGACACCCCTTTCCCAGATGACTGGTCCCACCAACGAGCACCTCTGTCTTGTCAGGATTCAGCTTCAATTGGCTAGTCCTCATCCAGTTCCGCACAGCTTCTAAACACTGGGAAAGCACCGAGACTGCCGGGCCTGGGTCAGATGAAAAGGAAAGGTACAGCTGGGTATCATCAGTATATTGATGACAACGTACCCCACACTGATGCACAATCTCCCCCAGCGACTGCATATACACATTGAACAAGAGGGGGGACAGAATAGAACCATGCTGGGACCCCTCATGGGAGACTCCTGGGGGAAGAAGTATACACCCACAGGACTACCTGTTGGGGATGATCAGCCAGGAATGAGTGAAACCACTGTAAAGCTATCCCACCCACAAGGTCCCACGAGCATGTCACCAACACCTCATGGTTCACGGTACCAAAAGCCACTGAAAGGGTGAGTAGGACCAACAGGGTCTCTGTCCAGTTCCACTCTCAGACCGTCAACGAAGGCCACAAGCACAGTCTCAGTACCATAACCTGGTCAAAAGCCACACTGAGAAGGATCCAGAAAACTGATGCGGTCCACATGCGCCTGCAACTGGTTAGCCGCCACACATTCAATAACCTTCCCTTTTTAGGGAAGACTGGCTGATAGCTTGCCTGGGAGTCAACATCTAAAGGTGGATTCTTGAGGAGAGGCCAGACCACCGCCACCTTGAGTGACTTGGACAGTCAGTCCTCCCCAAGGGAGGCGTTGACAACCCGAGCCAGCAATGGCCCAACCGTCACATTGTGGCCCAAACAGACCCAAGCACATCTCCTGCCTCAGCAGGCATCACCAATTGAAACTGATCCCACAAACACGGATCAGAGAGGGCATTCCTAACCTCAGGAACCTCCAATATTGTTCCAAGGTCAGTGTTGGAGTCATGTTCAATGTGAGCGATTTTATCTGCAAAGTACAACATAAACATGTCACAGCGGGCCATGGAAAACTCCATATCCAGGTGGAGGGAGGCCAGACTGATCAGATTCCTCACCACCCGGAAACGTTTCGGTGGATGTGACTTCACAGATGCTATGATGGCAGCAAAGAACTGCTTCTTTACTGCCCATACAGCCACAATATAGCGCCTCAAAAACCGCCTATGTTGCAATCGGTCATCTTCAGTGTGAGTCCATTGCCACTACTGCTCTAACCATCTCCGCTCACGCTTCAGCTGCCCGAGGTTCTCCATAAACCATGGGGACCTCTGGTGCCAAAACGCCAGGAGTGGACACCTGGGAGCCACTCGATCAATAGCCCCAGCCAACCAGTCATCCCAAAAGGACACCAGGGCATCGATGGAGCAGTCACTGATATCATCTGATAATTCCCCCAGAACTGCCTGAAACCCAATAAGGTCCATAAGCCTCCGAGAGCGGACCATCCGAACTGGTCCCACACCTTTTCAGTGAGGCAGGTGCACTGAGAGAGAAGCCC
Organism: Sphenodon punctatus; assembly: GCA_003113815.1. Lineage (NCBI taxonomy): Eukaryota > Metazoa > Chordata > Lepidosauria > Sphenodontia > Sphenodontidae > Sphenodon > Sphenodon punctatus. Next base: position 1,304,856 of record QEPC01014017.1, read on the forward strand.
GGAGAAGGTAATGGTTTGACCATGACAAGGGTGAGCTAACACCCCTGTCAGGTCCCGGGATTGGGGTTTCAGGGCTAGGGGGAGGGGCTTCCTGAGATCCCAATCAGGGCCCTGGCGGGGGTGGATGCCAGAGGCAGATCCTGTGGCCTCACCTAGCACTGCGGTCATGCTGCTGGCATCCCCGGCTCCGGTGGAACAGGAGGTGGAGCTTTCTGGGCCAGCAAGGGGAGTCCCTGTGGGTAGGGATGCCTCCCTGTCTCTGAACCAGCTGGGAGGCGAAAGACACAGTTCCGCTGCACTGGCCCAGTCACCTCATGTAACCACGCCTCCCGTCTCGCAGTGCTGGCAGTGCGAGGCCGATTCTCACCCCTAATCGTAATTTACAACTACATGATGGATTTTCAAAATCTAAACTCAGGAACACACAAAAATGCACACTTGAATTTTCTGACACCTCTACATCTCCAGACGGATAACTTTAAACTTTACTGTGTCAACAAAAAGTGTTGAAAACCCCATAAAAAGCAGTTCTGCCTCCAAAATTCAAAGTCCTACATATATCACAGCCATTCCTCTACTGAAATGGCTGAAATCTGGACAGCTTCTACTCCTCACCCAAGTGATCCTCCTTACAAAATTCCAGAGTGATAGGATAAATCATCTTGATTTTATAATGAGGAGTATCTTCATGATTTCAACAGTGATGAAACTGCCTTAACTATAGAGCTGTTCCTATGACTTTTTATCATATATGGGCTCTCTTTTTAGGCACTTGCTAGATTAGAATTCTCTAATCCACCCTGCTCCAGACCTAGCTGTTGTTGACAGTAGTAAACAACATATGTGTCACTCAACAGGCTGTGGGTATTCTCATTAGGTAAGGATACTGGTTAATAACGACCACCTGCTCGTCCATCATCTCTGGTCCAACATTAGGTGCTCCCTTGCTTCCTCCTGAAAGAAAAGAGACCGGAGATTTGGAAAGCTCCCAGCTCTGCATTGTTCTTGGATTTTTTGTCAATGTTAAATAAGTTCTTTTGTTGGATTCTTTTCTTTCCCCGACATGAAAGAGGATTATTTGGCTCATGTGAATGTTTATTTAATGCCTGAAGTCTAGCCATCCTTAGCTGAATTATAAGGGTGGGGTTTTTCTGGATATTTGTTTTCTTCCTTTTCTAAATTACTTGAATGGGGTCTCATTTTCATCAACGAGGCTACAGAACTTAATAGAATCATAGAACTGGAGAGCAGGAAGGGAGTTCAAGGGCCACATCTAGTCAAACCCCCTGCCCTGAAGCAGCACACCCTCTTCCTACAGTATCCCTGACAGAGGCCTGCCCAGTGTTTTTCTTGAAAACCTCCAGTGAAGAAGATTCCACAACTTCCATAGGTTGTAGGACGTTTCCCCCAATATTTAACCTAAATTTACTTATCTTGTAATTTAAATGCATGAAATAAGAATATAAGACGTGCCATACTGGATCAGACCAATGGTCCATCCTGCCCAGCATCCTGTCTCTGGCAGTGGTCAATCTCAGTTGCTTGTGATAAGTACCCAATAGGTCATAATGGGACGATCCATTCCCCATTGTTCGCTCCCAGCTCCTGACAGTCGGAGGTTAAATCCCCCAGCCTACTTGGCTAATGATCATTAATGGACCTAATAAGATCATTGCTTCTAGGTCTCTCCTCAGTAGCAAGAAAAAATATTCTCTCCTATTTTTTTATGGCATCGTTTTAGATATTTGAAAATTGTCAACATGTCCCCCTTTAATCTTTTTTTATCTAGGCTAAACATGCTCAGTTCCTTCAACATTTTCTCATACGACCTGTAATCTAGACCCTTGATCATCTTCATTGCTTTCCAGTTTGTCAACATCCTTTTTGAACTGCAGAGCCCAAAACTAAACGCAGTCCTTAACATGTGGGTCTTTAAGTAAAAACACCCAAAGCCCTAATGAGACACCTAAAACAGATAATTTTTCAGAGGGTCTGATATCCCAGTACACTGGATACTGGCTTTCTGTACAGACTTTGGAAAGGGATGGTTTATAAACCTTGTCAACACAGACAGTGCCCTGAGATGCATTGAGATTGAGAGAAATCTGTCTGATTCAGTTCCTTCCCTACTTTCTAGGGGTGGGAAACCGGTAGAATCCGGTATCCGATAATGCCGGTACTGGGCGTACCGGCATTATCGGATTCGACCCGGTAATCCGGTCCGGGGTATTGGATTCCGGGGTACCGGATTTTTTACATTGCAGCCATTTAAAAATGGCTGCAATGTAAAACTTAAAGCCCCAAGTTAAGGGGGAAAAAACCCCTCCCCGAGTCCAGGCTGGACTCGCCGAGTCCAGGCTGGACTCCCCCCTTCCAGACTGGAAGGGGGGACACCCCCCACCCACCCTGCCCAGCCTGGATTTTTGTTTAAATAAAAACAGACTGAGAGGCGAGGCGAGGCGAGGCCACCCCCAGCACCAGCGGCCGTGGCGTCCCCGCAGCCGCCGGTAAGTATGACCCGATCCCTGGGGGGGGGGTTCAACACCCCCCCACCCCCCAGGGATCACCCCTACTACAGTGCATAGCTTGCGTGCCGCTTACCTTGCGGAGCTCCGGCGGCGGCGGGCGGTCCGGCGGCCTCAGCGCCGGCTGTGGCTGCCGGCG
>QEPC01014017.1:1307896-1325178 GCA_003113815.1 Sphenodon punctatus
GAGGGGGAGGGGGAACTTGGAAGGATTCAGACATTTATTTCATTGAGTTCAATGGGGACACAGCGCCCCATTGAACTCAATGAAATAAAACCGGTACCGGTATACCGGATTTAATCCGGGAAACTGGTTTTTGCAGAACCGGTAACCGGTAAATCCGGTAACCGGTAATGGGCCCGGGGTCCCACCACTACTACTTTCCCTACTTTCCATCAGTCTCCAAGGATACTAGATCTATGTTCTGATTGCAGTGTCACTAGAGAGATGCTTAGCACCATCGTTCCATAGCAGTACCCGGCCCCTCAGCTAACTCTGAGCCCTGATAGGGATAGGTATTAGACAACCCGTGTTCCTATTGGCTGCTTGGGGTTATGTAGAGGTCAAAGGAGCTTCAAGAAGTGCTACAGCAGTGAAGTATCTATTAGAACTCCCAACTTCCTACCTAAACCCTGCCCCGATCTTACCTGTGCCTTGACCTAGTCTTGTCCTTGCCTTGCTCCTGCCATGGATACTCCTGCCATGCCTCCCAAACCCTGCCTTGATCTTTGTTTCATGCTCATCTTGACTTACTCATCACTTGACTCTGCTCTGGTTTTTTGGCTCCTGACTTCTGCACATCTCTATTGGCTTGTTCCTCAGTGTTTGCATCATCTAGATGGAAACTTCTCTAAAACGGGTATGTGCCCATGTTGTCCCGTCCCGTCCCCCATCCCCCGGCTAATCTTTTCGTTGATATATCTGATCTCCCAAATTCCCTCTCGGGGAGCATCCTTTGGAGAAAAAAATGCTTCTAGGGAAGGGATTCCTAAATCCCCTTGTCCACCCACTCTGCAGAAATGCTCCATGTATTACACTGCTGCAAACAATTGTTTGTTTTCCTCTACTCTTGTGCGCCAGATTTATTCTTTTTAGCCAGTGTTCATGGCATCTGATAGTCAAGCTGAGGCTATGCCAGACCACATGGGAAAAAGGCAATTAATCTTGGCAGGGAGCATGACAAGAGGATGAGACAGCAACAGAAAGAAGGATTGTTGGTAGAATGGGTATGGAATTTGCCTAGATCCATATCAGTGGCGGCGGCAAATCTTATGTCTTCATTTAGCTGGAAATGGGGACAGCTACAGAAATGAGACTAGCATTGTTTCCTAGGAGGAAAGGACATGGTAGCATTTTTTAATATATATAGTGTTCAATGTTTATGAGATATCAAGCTTTCAAAACTATGGAACTTGATACAGGCTGTATAGGTAGGGAGATTTTCCCCACTGTTCTAATTGGCTTCTTCAGGAGCTTGATTGAAAAACCAGTGAAGAGACTGGAAAGCAAGACAAAATGGAGCGTGGGTATGCAGGACATGATGTCTCCTTGTATTTTAATGCACTGGTTGCTCATAAAGGTTGCAGTCCTCATATCATTTATTCCCAGAATAGTCTGGAGAAAGTGGCTTCAACATTGGTGCCAAAATTGGTAGCAACACAGGATTTGTATGTATCCCTGCTTGTCGCAGCCGTTTTTAGTGAATTTCAGGGGTGAGGTATGGAGAGAGACCCTGGGAAGTAATATAAAGCTCACCATATATGTATTTAACTACACAATGACAGAAGTTCATGAAATGATTTATTTATTTTTGCTGCCGCCTCCACTATCTGTGCTGACCCCAAGGTGCTGCCATCTGAAGAAAAGCTGCCGCGCGCTAGATTACCTTCTGTATCTGACTGGATACTCAATTAGTATCTGTTCTGTTCCAGAAAGGCCCAGATATCGGCCCTTTCCACACACACGCTCGAAGGTCACTTTTAGACAAGCGGCCGGGGAAGCATGTTCTGCCACGTGCCGCTAGAAGAAGCCGCGCAGGGCGCATTTGTGCACAGGAAGTGGCCGCCTGCCATAGGAATCTGCAGTGCATGTGGCCTCCTGCGACCTCTTTAAAGACACATTCTGGAAACCTCAATATTAGGGTTTTCATTTTAAAATGAAGATCCGTTTTCATTTTAAAAATAATTTTTTAAAAAATTAAACAAAATCACGGCACCTACACAAAATGGCCAGCAGTGCTGTTCTTTGCGTGCATGCCCTTTTCCAAAATAGTGCTGATGCTGCTGGCGCCATTTTGGAAAAGGGGGTGCATGCGCAGAATGGCCCGGATGGTTACTTTGTGCATGCACAGTGATATTTTTTTTTAAAAAAAAATTAAAATGTAAAAAAATTGAAATGGCTGGTGGCACCATTTTAGAAAAGGACTGTGCATATGGCCTGGTGGCCATTTTGTGCAGTCACAGTGATTTTTTAAATTTAAAAAAAAAAAAATTTAATTAAAAAAAACCCAAAATGGTTGGGTTGTTTTCACAACCCCTGAAAATGAGAGTGGTTTTTTTTTGGTAAATAAAAATGAAAACTAAAATGAAAATGGGTGTACTCATTTACTCTATTTAGTATTAGTAAATAATCTTGGCGGGGAGCATGACAAGAGGATGGCACCAATTTGACTATTATTTAGTAAATAATTTTACTATTATTTAGTAAAATATTTACTAATATTTCCTATTAGTAAATATAGTTTACTATATAGGATTAAAAGTTGCGATAAATTGTTCTTTGTAAAGCACTCTCAGTGCCATGGCAGGGGGGCACTATATAAAAATTATTATTATTTATTTTATTTTGTTTAATTTTATTTTATGCATTGGCCATAATCCTTTCCTGTTTACTTCTATCCCCCATACTGGACCTAGATTCAAACTACCAATAGTAACATTTGTTTGTGTGGTGGTAATAAGATAACAGTAATACAGTAAATTGTCTGATTGTTACAGTATTATTGTTGTTCAGTTTGTTGTTTAGTCACAGTAATTGGTAAATAATAATAATAATAATAATAAAATATATAGCACCAGCCATGTACCTGGCAGTGTACAATCAGGAGTTGTAGGCAGGAGCCTACCCTAAGGGGCTTACAATCTAAGAGAAACAAGGAAGGGGGGACAAGAGAGAGGTGAACATCAGGAGAGACAAGGATACAGGTCAGTTTTGCATTGCAACAGGAGGCGGAAGGAGCATTCCCAGATCCTCAGTGAATCCTAGTGCTATTATATCCATTATACAGATTGGAGCTGAGACACTGAAAAATCAAATGACTCAAAAATGCACAGGGAACCTGTGTTAGAGCAAGGGATAAAATCTGGGACTCCCACATTCCAGACTAGCTCTCTGACCACTGGACTATCCCTCTCCCTTCCCACTGTATAGTGGGACAAGAACAATGTGTATGCCTTGGAGGCAGCAATTTTGCGGGGAGGTTAGCGAGTGCCAGCACTTGCTGTTGTCCTATTGGTGGAGCAGTGGCAGGTAGGGAAAAAGGCTAGATAAGCAAAGGGAAAGGTAAGGGGGCATGAAAGGCTGGGGCCTGGTTTAATAGGAGATTAGTGGTAACAGAGGACTGGGGTTTACATGAGGTTATGGCAAAAACCTTTGAGACGGTTGCAGATGGAGTCATTTCTGCACTAGGGCTTTGCTTGAAACTTGTGGAAAGAGACATGACGGGGGGAATTTCTTGGAGTTAAGATACCCCATCTTCCCTTCCTTTTGGAGCAGATCAGAGTGAGTCAGGATTATCTCTAGGTAGGTACCAGCCAAGGTGCATGGAAGGGGAGATTCCCTTGTCCAGAGCACTGGTGGAGATCCCCACAGGCAAAGGTGCCTCCTTGCCAGTTCCCATTGGAAATCTTAACTGAAACCAGTATGTTCCATGATCCTACAAAGAGCTGAATGACACCTCTAGGCATTTTCAGTGCCCTCATTTCTCAGCAATTGCAGTGTTAGTCATGGTCCCATCTGTTGTGTGGATGAATTTTGAGGTGAAAATGTCAAGCACCCCACTGACTTCATTACAACGGAACAAGCTCTTCAAGCGAGTCTAACAATGCCCTAAGCTATGTAATTGTCCAAGAGGGAAGCATCAGACCTGCAGGGTTCCTCATTCAGTCCCAAGGCTCTAAGGTTTCTTTTAAAAATTGGTAGGGTGACTGGATGAAAAGTAGTATCTGGTGAGCTGATTGTAGATAGAATGAGAGTTACAGCTTTTTAGAGTTGGCTTTGGATATGTTCAGCTGGCTTTTCTGGAAGCTCTGTATAGGGTCTTGGAGTCAGAGAGCAGCTGGAGATTTATCAATGGTTTCACTGGGGTGGGTGGAGCCAGGACAGGTATGACAGCTGTTGCACGGTAACCCAACTGAACAGCACATGTGAAGTCAGCAGGCAAGTAAATTCCTGTGTAGAATCAAAGTGGGAGTGATAATAGACAAACCCCTGATGTGCTGCAACAAGTTAGGAGGCCATCGCTCCAAGAAAGGAACACCAGCTGCTGCACAGATCAATAATGTGATGTTCTAACCAAGATGCACTAGCAATGTTGGTTTGCGTGTGAGGAACGGCTCACTGGGATTAATGCATGTCTGGAGCTGTGAGGAAAAAAAGACACAAGTTGAGGATCAAAGTGACGTAGGAAGGAGGCTGGGGTTGCTGAGAATGAACTAAATGAACCCAGAACAAATGGGGGAAATGGTCTCTGAAACAGAGGACAATTTAAACCAGCCTGGAGGGGATGGAAGAATTTGTGTGCTATGTCCTATCAGTGACTATCCTATCGTTCAGGGTCCTCTTCTCCCCTGTAACTAAGCTCAGCATGAGAAACTAATTTCTCGACTTTGTGAATGTATCCCATCTCTTCCTATGTTCCTCGTTCCCTTGTTTCCCCTTCCTTGTCTTTCCTGGATTGTAAGTCCTCCAGGGCAGGGACCTGTCTCTAACTAAAGATTGTACAGTGACAGGTTCATTGCTTTCACTATATAAATACTAGGGGTGGGAAACCGGTAGAATCCGGTATCCGATAATGCCGGTATCGGGCGTACCGGCATTATCGGATTCGACCCGGTAATCCGGACCGGGTACCGGATTCCGGGGTACCGGATTTTTTTTGCATTGCAGCCATTTAAAAATGGCTGCAATGTAAAAAAACTTAAAGCCCCAGCAAAAAAGTTTTTTTTAAAAAAACCCTCCCCGATTCCAGGCTGCGCGGGTGGAAGGGGGGACACCCCCCACCCACCCTGCCCAGCCTGGATTTTTGTTTAAAAAAAGACCCAGAGGCGAGCCCACCCCCCAGCACCAGCGGCCGCGGCGTCCCCGCAGCCGCCGGTAAGTATGACCCGATCCCTGGGGGGGGTGTTTAACACCCCCCCCCCCCCAGGGATCACCCCTACTAAAGTTCAGTGCGCTTACCTTTGGGAGCTCCGGCGGCGGCGGGCGGTCCGGCGGCCTCAGCGCCGGCTGTGGCTGCCGGCGTCAGAGACGCTCTAGGCCTTCCGGGGAAACCCGGAAGTTCCCCGGAAGGCCTAGAGCGTCCTGACGCCGGCAGCCACAGCCGGCGCTGAGGCCGCCGGACCGCCCGCCGCCGCCGGAGCTCCCAAAGGTAAGCGCACTGACCTTTAGTAGGGGTGATCCGTGGGGGGGGTGTTAAACACCCCCCCCAGGGATCGGGTCATACTTACCGGCGGCTGCGGGGACGCCGCGGCCGCTGGTGCTGGGGGGTGGGCTCGCCTCTGGGTCTTTTTTAAAACAAAAATCCAGGCTGGGCAGGGTGGGTGGGGGGTGTCCCCCCTTCCACCCGCGCAGCCTGGGAGGGGGAGGGGGGGGAAATTAATTTATTTCATTGGTTTCAATGGGGACACAGCGCCCCATTGAAACCAATGAAATAAAACCGGTACCGGTATACCGGATTTAATCCGGGAATCCGGTTTTCCTAGAACCGGTAACCGGTAAATCCGGTAGCCGGTAATGGGCCCGGGGTCCCACCACTAATAAATACATAATTACTAGGAATGACCTGTCTGCCTTCCCTGCCAGTCTTTGGCCCTCACCTTCTGTCTCTTCTCAGCCCTTGTCCTAGCGTCCTTGGACTAATTTCCTGGCATTGTTTTGACTTCACATTCTGGAGGACTGCTCTTTGGTTTGGTCACCTGCCTTGGTCTGACCCCTGGTACTGACTCTCTCTGGCCTGGACCCTGACTCTATGTTCTGGTTCACACATGGATTTGCTGTCTGCTTCTGATCCTCATTCAGCTCAGCTTGGCTGTGTGATCCTGCAAAGACTGTCCACACCAGTCCTGTGCCCTACAAGTCCATGATTGCATGTAGCTACACTGGGTTTCATCATTATACTAGGTGTGCATAAAGTTTTCTCCTGGGGAAGAAACTCCTCTTTCACAGTTGCAGTATACTTGATAATCATTAGAGCTGAAATGGTTATGGGTTAGTAATGGGTTTATTATTCACAGGTATTTGCATTTTTGAGTACCCATACAAGTACCCAAACTCGTATGTGACCAAAACAGGTATTTGCATATTGTAGGGTTTTGTTGCATCTCACCCCCCCACCCCACCCCCACGATTCTGTTTTGGGTGTGGGAGATTTTTGGTTATTTTATTTTTTCAGGCATTTTGGTTATGTCATGTTCGGCATCTGCATTTGCCCCTGCCTTGAGCCTTAGGGGAAGGGCAGGATATGCATTTAAATAAATAACACTGAATTTTAAAATATCTACCAAATAAAACTGATGAAGACTACCACTACTAACCATTTCTTGTCGGATTAATCCTCCCTCAACTCTGTCCACGCAGGGTTTGTTGTTGTTTTTTTGCCTCTTTGATAGGAAGCATTTAAACACAGAATATGTAGCACCTTTTGCCTTTCAGGCATGTCGTTTACGGAAAAATTTCCTTTCCTTGTTGGAGTGAGACATGTTATTTTAGTTCTCTTGTTATTTAGTTGTTACCAGTATCCGTTATCTGTTGTAGAATTTCAGATTATGTTAGTTGATTTATGCTTATAATGTATTATACGGTATCATATTGTAAAGGATTATGTTCTTTAAGTTTGGTTGTGTGCTTGTCATGGCCTTCGGCCAGTACAAGGAATAAAGAATTTACTTTAGTAACCATTTCTATAGTGCTACTAGGCATACGCAGTGCTTTACAGTCACAAATTTTGGAAACAGATCACTGCCCAATGGGTTGACAATCTAAGATGGACAAGGGTGAGGGAAACACAGGAACAGACAGACACATACACATTCTCATTTTACAGATGAGGTACTGAGACTGAGAGGTTCTGACTTGCCCAAGGCCACCCAGTAGTGACTTCATGGCTAAGGCAGGATTCAAACAATTTAAATAAGGTACCATATACCGAAGTACCAAACTGACCCCACTGAAGTACTGAATTTGTCACTTTAGTAATTCAAGACTTCATTCACTTCATTATACAATATTTTGCTATTAGGAATAGGTACTTTTTGTAATTTTTCTCCTGCATTCTGCCACAAGATATATCATTGAAAGTTGAATGTTATTTAAAAAAAAATATATATCCACCAAATAGTACTGCCAAAGACCTAAAGTACTAAATGCAGTGAATGAGGTACTGTGTAGCAAAGTGATTTGAAGTAGCAAGTTGTATCCTAATGGGCTTCCACGGGACTTCTTCAGAGTAAGTAGTTGGTGCATCCTGGTTAAAATCTCCCGGTAGGATAAGTGCACTGATTCTCTAGCATATATTTGGAAATGTTTAAATGCATGATGACATCAATTCTGACCTCTCTTAGCTGTTGACTACTTTTAAGGCTTTCTAGCATTGAAATGAACTGGTTTTGTTTCTTTCTTTCTATGTGATTACTATGTGTGTGTGTTTTTTCTTTATAAAAAATTGAAGTAGAAAACCAGCAATTCCATCCAATAGAACTATACTGACTATTCATATCAGTCCTCAGTAGGTTGGAAAATCTTTTTGGAATTTTAATCCCCTGGATTCTTCAGTCAGGTTTAGTTTTGGGAGTGGTCGGATAATTAATTTTTTAAAAAGTTGTTCAGTCTTTAGGGTATTCGGAGCTCCATGAGGTCTCGTAAACATATTGTTGATTCTGTGAGGTCTGATCTGATGCAATCCTTGCCATGTCTACAAGCACAGTCTGGAACGAATTTATTCTGATTCACCACAGTGCAGTTCCCTGGAGGGCACAGAATAAGGCGCATCTGTTTTGGCAGGCTTATGGACAAATACCAGGAAATAATAACTCTTTTTGCACTTGTGTAGTTGCTTCCATCCAAGGATTTGAGCACTTTGCAAGGATTTCTCTGGAGGCAGAAATAGGACTAATAAGAAGTGCCGTAGCGGGTCTCGCCAGCGGCCCTTCCAGCCCAGTATCCTGTCTCTGACAGTCGCCACCACTGGTCGCTTCAGAGAAATGCTCAGCAGATCAAAAGGAGTGATCCACTCCCTGCCACTTATTCCCCGCTCCTGACACTTAGGCCACTTTTACACCAGCAGCCAGGAAAGTGTGTTCTTCAACGCACCGCTGGGGAAAGCCACGCGGGGTGTGTTTACATGCACTGGAAATGACCGCCTGCCATAGGAATTGGCAGCTTGTGCAGCCTCTTTGAAGATGCTTTCTGAAAACCACGATATCGAGGTTTCCAGAACATGTCTTTAAAGAGGCTGCGTGTAAATGCACCTTTTTCCAGCAATGCGTTGAAGAATGTGCTTCCGTGGCGCCTCATGTAAAAGCAGCCGCAGTGGTTACAGCCTCCAAAAGACTTGACTAATAACCATTTACGGGCCTATCCCCTAAGAAATTATCCAATCCTTTCTTAAACCCATTTCACTGATTTGTCTTAACAACGTCCTCTGGCAATGCTATTTACAGGGGAATTAATACTGAGATACAGATTAAAAACTGGCTGCTAACATTACAGGTACTTTTTGTGCTTAACACTAAACCCAAAGGCCTCAACTTCAAGGGAGCACTTGGCTCTCTTTGACTCAATGTCACAGACCCTGTTCATTTTCTCCTGGCCTGAGCTCATTGTTGGGATTAAAGGACTCAGTTTGCCCAAAGCTTTAAAGAAAAGGCTATGAGTGCCCAGTTCCTGGGGTAAAACCTCAGGGCGGTCTAATGGCAGGGTCTCCGTGAGGATTCAGAATTCTAGTGCTTGGGAGCTATGGGCTTCAGTATGACAAAAACCAGGCCACATTTATTTAGGGGCCTAAATGCAGATTCATTTTCTTAATTCCCTTTCCTCTTCTCTTCTAGAATACCCTCCGCCACAAATCTAGGCGGTGGGGGGTTGTTTCACCCCATCTCCTACCTACCTCTCTCCTGGGCGATTAGGGCTGGATAGTGCAGCCGCTGCTTGCAGCGGCTGCAAGGAGATTGAGCTGCGCTGTTGCCGGTTTACAAGGGGTTGCCTGGCAACCCTTGCAAACCGCGCGAAAGGAAGAGAGCCGCTGATTGGCCCCTGAAGTCACGTGGGGCAGTCAGCGGCGTCGGAGGCTCTCCCCGCTCACTCTAGGAGGAGCGGGGAAAGAAGAAGCAGGCCGCGAGAGTCCTGGGGGCTAGAAGTGAGACTCGTGTGCGGCCTGGGACAAGAGGATCCCTGAGGAGGGATTGGTGCAGTGGGTATAGGAGCAGTGCAAGGCAAGTGTCATGACGCGGGGGCGCAAACACGGCCCCAGGGATGGGGCTGAGGCATGGGCCCAGAAGGCCCAGAAAACAAAGGCAGCCCAGAAAGGGGCGAAGAAAGGGGGTAATGGAAAGGGGGCAAAAGCCTCTGCAAGTGGTGCCCCTGATAAGGGTGAAAAAAGGGGCAAGAAGGTCCAGGGTGTGGCGGGCCTGCCACCCCCCCTGCAGTTAAATCTGGAGCCCCCTGTCCCTGGGGGGTCAGCCTGGGAGCGATTGGCAGCCTGTGAGGCAGCTGTGTTTGGTGGGGGAATGCCCCCTCCAGGAGTGGGGCCTGGTCAGGCTGACCAGGGCCTAGGTAGCCTGAATAGCAGGCCAGGACCATCGGGGGCAGGCATCCCTGGGTTAGTAGTTGAGGCTTTGAGTAGAGCCCTGTCCCCAGAGGCCCATGGTGGGGCTCAGCAGAGTGTGGTGACAGATACCATGCCCCACATGGCAGGAAGTGGGTGCCGGAGGAGTGTCCGCCAGGCTGGCCCTCCGGCCCGGTTTGCAGAAGGAGAGTCAGGAGGGCGAGTGGGGGGCAGGGTACCAATGGTACCCCGAAGGGGGTCCCTGGTCGAGCTGGAGGAGGAGGAAGGTGAAGGGTGCACCGGGGGAGAAACAGAGGCAGAGGAGTTGGGTCGGGAAGAGGGGCCTCCACCCCCTGTGCAAGACTTTTTCAGGCACCAGCAAGAAGCTCGGGGCAGCAGGGATTGCTAGCTCGGATTGAGGCCCTGGAGCGGGCGATTGCGGAGAGGGATCGAGACAGTCGGGGGACACAACACAACACTGCACCAGTGGAAGGTATGCAGACAGGGGGGATGAGGGGACCCATGGTCCAGGGTAGTATCCCCCCTCCAGTACCAGGTCCAGGATTTTATGGCACCAACAGCCCGGGTACAATTGGGGAAGGAGGGCCGTGTGCCCAGAACATGGGTTTAGGCAGCCCCCCTCCCTCTGGAAGAAAACACCCGCAATATTTGTGGTGGAACGGGGGTTGGGTGCAGGTCTCATCCCCCACCCCTCGATTTACAACTGCAAAAGGGGCAGCACAAGAGAGTTGGAGTTATGGGGGGCCGCCCTCTGTTACCAGGCAAACCCAGGCACAACAGGCCCTGCAGGTTTGGGGTCCCACCTCTCAGGGGCCGGCCGCCATGACAGTTGGGCAGCCCAGTGGGTATGGGGGAGTGATAGTACCCAATAGTGGGCAGTGGGCCCCTCTTAATCAACCAAGGGGCACGCTCAGGTCGCAGCAGGAGCAGGGCAATGGGGATGGTTATCAACATGGGGGCAGGTGCAAGGAACATGCAAGACACAAGGGTGGCTGGCTATAGCCATGCAAGGGGGGGTTGCCCCTGGGCAGGCACTCCCAAGGCAGTGGGCTCCGCAGTACTCTGGAGCTGGGTTTCCGCGCCAGCTCCCACCCACGGGGGGAAGTTTCGTGGATTTATCGGACCCCATAGGGGAACATTTATTACCTGCCACAAGGGAGAAGATTTGGAGGGGAGAATACGTGGATATTTTCGCCCTCCTTTTTAGCGACCCGATAGTCGAACCGGGGGAGGAGGATGAAAAAAAGGAGAAGGAGCGTTACAAGTGCCCAAAAGCTGACAGAAACTGGGCCAACTGGACGGCTGCCTACGCCATATACCATGGCGTGCAGTTGGAAATGTTCCCAGAGAAAGGGGCAGTGCTCCTCAAATATGCCGAGATTATTCGACGGGCATACGAAACCGGGCCATCCGGGGCATGGCTCCGGTATGATGAGGCATTCAGACACCGGGCATCATTTAAGCCGGGGCTCCGATGGGACATTCATGCACAAGACTTGTGGTTGACGTGCATGAGTGACTCCAAAGGGGCACCTAAGACTGATAGTGGCCACCTCTTGGCTAAAGGGAGTGTGGCCCTGCTGAATGACCCAGGCAGGGCAGGGGGCAGGCAGGGGAATCCGGGCAGCGTGGGACAATGCTGGGAATTTTCCCAGTCAGGGGTGTGTACGCGTCCTAAGTGCAGGTTTCGGCATACCTGCCCCTCCTGTGGAGGGTTTCACCCGGCGGCTTCCTGCCCCCGGCCTAAGCCTTGGGCAAAAGGGAAGTCTGGGGCTGCGGGCACTTCAAAAGGGGTACAAGGGAACCCTGGGGGTGGAGGAACAGGAAAGCCCACCAACGCCAGTGAGAGTCGATAGGCTGGCAGTAGCCTTGCTCTCGCACCCAGACAAGGATGAGGTGAGCTATGTTGTGAGAGGGTTCAAAGAGGGTTTTAGGAGGGGAGGTGCCATTAGGTAGAGTGCCTCACAATTTGAAATCGGTAGTGGGCATAGAGGATGTGGTGGCAGAGAATATACGGAAGGAAGTGACGGAAGGTCGTGTGGCTGGCCCCTTTGATGTGCCACCGTTGAAGGGAATGGTCTTCTCCCCGTTAGGAGTAGTACCTAAGAAAGCCCCGGGCCAGTTCCATCTAATCCATCACCTTTCATATCCTCGAGGCCGCTCGGTGAATGACGGGATACCCAAAGACCTGACGACAGTACACTATGCGTCATTTGACGCGACTGTGATCAAGCAGTATGGTACCGGGGCGTTGATGGCAAAATGCGATATTAAGTCAGCCTTTCGTCTTTTGCCAGTCCACCCGGACAGTTATCACCTATTGGGCTTCCAGTTTCAAGGCAAATATTACTATGACAAGGCCATGCCAATGGGGTGCTCTATATCGTGCTCGGCATTCGAGCGCTTCAGCTCCCTGCTGGCATGGATTGTACGTCAGGAGGCAAGTGGTGGAAGTATTACCAAATACCTCGATGACTTCCTCTTCGTCGGTCAATGTGATGGGCTTGACTGCTGGAAACTGGTTGCCCTATTTGAATGCATAACTGCACATTTGGGTATCCCTTTAGCTCCTGAGAAGACAGAGGGCCCTTCCTCGGTACTCACTTATTTGGGGATCGAGTTAGACTCGACCCTCGGAGTTTCCCGTCTGCCCATGGATAAGGTAATAGCACTGAGGCAGAAGATTGGGGAATGTGTCTTGGCTAACAAGGTCACGGTTAGGCAGCTTCAGTCACTCCTCGGGAGCTTAAACTTCGCATGCAGGGTAGTTGCACCAGGCAGGGCATTTTTGTCCCGTTTGTATGGGCGGTTAGCTGGGGACTTATCGCCTCATTATCACATCAGGGTAACCAAAGAAATTAAGGAGGATTTGAGGGTATGGCTATCATTTCTGGAGCAGTACAATGGGGTATCTGTTTGGAGAGGACATGTTATGTTGGATGCGGAACTGCAGGTCCACTCGGATGCCGCCGGTGCATTTGGATTTGGGGTCTTTTTCCAGCAGCGGTGGTGTGCGGCTGCTTGGCCGGCCGAGTGGGCTCAGGCTGGCATCACCAGAGATCTGACATTCCTCGAATTGTTCCCCATTGTGGTGGCTGTCAGATTATGGCACAGTAAATTGGCCAACAAAGTGGTGCTCTTTTGGTGTGATAATCAGGCAGTGGTTCAAATAATTAATTCCTTGTCATCTCGTTCTCAGAGGGTCATGGGTTTGGTTAGGCACTTGGTGCTGCTGTGCCTTCAGCACAACATTCTGTTTCGAGCGAGGCACGTCCCTGGACTCGAGAATGAGATTGCAGATGCTCTCTCTCGTTTCCAGATGGAGCGTTTTCGCGTGCTCGCTCCGGAGGCCAGCGAGAACCCAGAACCCATGCCGTCCGATCTGTGGAACCTTGAATCCTGGAGTTAAGTTCCTCGGTTCAGGCCTCATTGGCGGAACGTACCAGGGCGGCATACCAGGCTGCCTTCCAGGCTTTTCAGTTGTTCCGGTCAAACCGGGGATGGAGCACGGGTTTTCCCATCCCCGAGGCTGAAGTATTGCAGTTCGCCATGTCATTAAGGAATGACGGGCTTGCTGCTAGTACTATTTCAGGTAGATTGTCTGCCCTGGGGTTCATGAGCCAATTGGCTGGGCACCCGCCACCTGGTGGAGGATTTCTGACACGCAAGTTGCTGGAGTCGTGGGCACGGGAAAGAACAGTTCCTGTGCATACCAGGTTGCCTATTACTCCCCCCCTACTGGTCAGAATAGTAAACACATTGAGGTTAGTGTGTTTTAATAGATTTGAAGAAATTTTATTTGCCACCCTGTTTAAAGTGGCATTCTTTGGAGCCTTTCGGGTAAGCGAGATGGTAGCAGAGTCAGCTGGGGATAGGTCAGGTAGGGCAATAGGGTATCGTGATATACAGTGGGACAGTAGGCAGGTGAAAATTAGATTAAGGTTATCCAAGACTGACCAGCGGGGAAAAGGTAAGATGATCACACTAGCCAGGGCTGGGGATCCCGGATTGTGCCCGGTTTTGGCAGTCCAAGCTTATTTGGCCATTCGCCCCCCGGCGGGGGACCCCCTGTTTTGCCATCTGAATGGTAAACCAGTTACCAGGTACCAATTCACGTCCGTACTTAGGGCCACACTGGTAAAACTGAACGTCCCGCCCCGGGATTATGGTTCCCATTCATTTCGCATAGGCGCAGCCACATTTGCGGCGCAAATGGGAATGTCGGGCCCTGAGATTCAGGCTGTTGGCCGTTGGCGTTCGGCAGCATACCGCGCCTATGTACGTGATTAACATGGATATGTCGATTTAACCATGCCATCTCCTTCCATTGACAGATCGGATGGTGTCCAGACGGACTAGGATTTGGATATGCGGGCACAGCTTGGTGCGCTGGGCAGCGAAGGCGGCGCGAGAATCCCCAGTTGGTGCCCAGATGGGGCTCTCAGAAATGGCTATAATCAACTGGCATGGGAGGAGTGGTATGAGGTGGCGCCAACTGCTGCCGATGTTAAGGGAGCTTGGAAAATGGCACAGACCAGATATTTTAGTTATTCACCTTGGGGAGAACGATTTACCGGGACTAAAAGGGGTACAGTTGATACGGCATATTAAGAACGATTTGTTGGAGGTGCAGCGATATTTTCAAGGGGTTAGGATAATTTGGACGCAGTTAGTGACCAGATTACGCTGGGTGGAGGGTGATTCGACCAAAAGAATAGATAAGACACGTAAGACAATTAATAGGGAAATTAGGAAATGGTTAGGTTCAATTGGATTTGGGACAATCAGTCACACGCAAATTACATATAAGGAAGTGGGTTATTTTAGGGCAGATGGGGTACATTTGTCCCCAGCTGGTAATGCTATTTATCTTGGAGCTCTCAAGGCAGGTTTAGAATTAGTTTTGCGATAGGTGTGGGGGCCTGGATCCGCCGAAGTTTCGTTGGACCCAGGGTAGCGGGGGTCCAGTATCGTTTAAGTAGGATAAGGAAATTAGGAGGCATCTCCTTAAGGGATGGGGAAGCCACATGTACCGCGGGGCAGGGTATGGCATGCGGGGTGTTGGTTTCCCTGGGAGAAGGGTGTCCGTGAAAGTGGCAGGGCATTGTAAGGCCTCCCACTGACAGGCACCTCAATCCTTACTCATGTCCGGACGGACAATGTCCCCTTTGGCCGCGCCCTCGGCGCTGGACGAAGGGGAGACGTTTTTTACTGTTGAAGAGGCTGGCGAAGGTATTTCGCAACCCCCTCTGTTGAAATTGCTAGTTATGGTTGATGCTGGACCCGTATCGCAATAGGCGATGTGACCCCCTCACCTTTTCGGCTGTTTGTAATTGGATAATAAAGGGTGCAGCCATGTAAATCCAACATTGTGTCCTGTCTTCTTTGAGGGGAGGGAGGCTGGTGCGACGGCAATAAGGAAGCAGGAAAAGTGATGCCAAAGGAAAAAACAACAGCAGTTCAATAACCAACGGAACCCTCCTTTTCTAACCTTCTCTGATGCTTTGGTTCAGGTTCACACAATGATTTAGGGGAAAGTTCAGCAGGCAGGGATGAGTTCTTAGTTTATTTGAACCATAGCTGCCCAACCCTAACAGATGCAAAAGTACAAATCCATTCCCCCTTCTCAGATTTCTCTCATAAATGTTGTTTGTTTTTTAAAAAAAACAAAACGGAAAGTCTTTCATCCCAAAGTGACTCACTTAATGGAAGTGTAACCTAATTTTTAAGATGGGCTAGTTTTCACGTTCAGTAATCCGTTGTGATAATTCAAGCAGCACAAACCCTGCCCAGATTTTGAATGCACTTCTGTCAACTTTCTAGAGAAACACGTTAAGTATTCCCACACCATCTGTTTAGTGGCAAGCCCATTCCCTCACTTAAGGCCCTTTTTACATGGGCTGCAGCTTGTGTGTGTGTGTGTGTGTGTGTGCCGCAGCATGGGTGGTGCATGGGTGCTGGTTCACACTGGCGCACACCCACCCCCCACATGTATCCCCACGCATGGAGGCACCTCTGTTTTCCCAGGTTGTTCCATGCATGGGGATGCATGAGTGGGGATGCGTGTTTCATGGGAGTGCACCCATCCACCCCACTCGCGGGATTTACAGGAGACAGTACCACACAAGCCCCATGCAGATCCACGCGTGGGCATGGGATACTACTGCCTGTGAGAAACTCAGAACCAGCCAAGCAAAGCTGGCAGTTCTGGTGTCGGTTTGGTTATTTTTCTCAAAAGGCGGGCAATGTTGTTAAAACACTTCTCCTTTTTGCTTTAAAAGCAGGAGCTATTGGGAAAGGAATCAAGCCCTCTTAAGTTCTATCTTATTCAAGATTTAGGCTTTTAGATATCATAATACAGTTCCCATGTCTGAGTTTCTGGACAGGCTTTTTATTATTTTTGATCAAATAAATATAGCAGGTCTTAAAACGTTGGAGACATTTCAGGTTTATATATTTATCTTTTGTTTTTATGATGATTATTTTTTTTACTGTGAAATGGTATTGTTTATATTTATTTTGTATGTTCGGGTCATGGTGAAATCTAGTACTCAATAAAGCTGAATTGAATTGAATACACCTACCTGACTTTTGCTTAATGCCAAAATTGTGAACTAACGGTGAACACGAGACGGTACCACTCATGCCTGTGCAGCAGATCCACCTGGGCATGAGTGGTACCGTCTCGTGTAAATCCTGTGGCCGGTGCATGGGGGTGCATGCAGGCCCCCGCGAAACACGCATCTCCACACACGGAGCAACCATGGAAAATGGAGGTTGCTCCATGTGTGGGGATGCATGGGGGGTGGAGGTGCACCCGTGTGCACTAGCACCCATGCACACCCATGTAAAAAGGGCCACAGTTAGATAAATGTCTAAACTCCAGTTGGTTAAGGGGAAGATATATGTCCCTAATATGTCCCGGGAGCATATTACACCGGTGCTCCAAGCTCTGCACTGGCTGCCGATAGCGTGCCGAGCCAAGGTGCTGGTGATGGTTTATAAAGCCCTACACGGTCTCGGCCCCTCATACCTTAGGGACCGCCTCACCCTCCGCGCCCCAGAGCAGCTCCTGAGGTCTGCCGGGGGTGCCTTCCTGGAGGTCCCCCGTGTCAAGTGGGGGGCCACGATGGAGAGGGCATTCTCGGTGGTAGGACCGCGGCTGTAGAACTCCCTTCCGGAGGAAGCTCGCCTGGCCCCTAGCCTGTTAACATTTCGGGGAAATTGTAAGACCTGACTGTTCGCCCAGGCCTTTGGGAGGGAGGGTGGGTAGGGTGGGGTTTTTTTAGTTCCCCCACCTATTTTTGGTTTTAGATTGTTTTTCTAGCCCTGTTTAATATTTTTATAATATTTATGATTATTTTTAACTGATTTTATTGTATTTTATTGTATTTAAAATGTTGGAAGC
>QEPC01014017.1:1326514-1372648 GCA_003113815.1 Sphenodon punctatus
TGGGTGGGGGGTGTCCCCCCTTCCACCCGCGCAGCCGGTACCGGCATACCGGATTTAATCCGGGAATCCGGTTTTCGCAGAACCGGTAACCGGTAAATCCGGTAGCCGGTAATGAGCCCAGGGTCCCACCACTAATGTCTATAGCTGTGGCTACTTTAGGCTGCCTCAGGGCAGTGTTTGTGTGAAGAATGCATTCAGGAACTGCCTCAGGGCAGTGTGTGTGTGTGAAAAATGCATCCAGAACTTACTTGTGGACTTGTAAGCCCAGAAGATTGAAAAATCCAGCACTTTAACGTATATGTAAAAATGCCCAATGTAATAACCCAGCCCAAGCAGTTTAAATGTAAGAGTTACATACTTTAACCAGGGAAATTGATTGCCTCTGGGGTAGTCAATATTCTCCAAATAACACAATTTGGGATATCTTAGGGGGGAATAGGTTAACATTTTAAACCAATACCCCAGAACTCTTGAGGTTGCTTTTGTTGTCAGATTTTCCAAACCAGTCTCTAGCCTTAGAAAGGCTGCTGGCATAAAAGGGGGACGCCTGAGCAGACCCCGCAAAAATTGTTTTGAGGGATGTTGATATCATCCTCTGCAGCAAAACCCCAAACATCGGTACCATTCAGAATTTAGGAGACCACTTTGACCTGAAATACCTGGAGGGTAGCCAACTATGGATGTTTTTACACATACATTTCTCCTGCATGTCTGCTGTTACATCCTGAACTTTCTGTGTGTCTAAATCACTCACTCAGATCTTAAACATCTGGCTCTTTGAACTTCTGCGTAGAACTTCTCCCAGAATGTTTGTGTGTAAAACGTTCTCCTGGTAAACTGCTTTGCTCCTGGCAGCTGTGGTGATTTGGTTTCCATGGCAGCCTGTCACGTCTACAGTTGTGGCTACTTCAGGCTGCCTCAGGGCAGTGTTTGTGTGAAGAATGCATCCAGGAACTGCCTCAGGGCAGTGTGTGTGTGAGAAATGCATCCAGAACTTGTGGAACTAATAAACAAGGAGCAGTTACTTAGCCTCTCAGCTAGTAGAAACATCATTGCACTCTGTGATTGCTCAATACCTGCTGCCTCCCACAACCAATCAGGGGGGCTCTGGGGGAGGGCACTGCAACCCTTTATAATGGGAGGGTCAGATTTTTATTCTCTCCGTTCTGTGAGAGCTCTGTTTGTCAGATTGCATTTACAGAAGTGTGGTGCTTGCACACAAAAAATCCTCCCTAGCACCCATTGTATTACCAATACCTTGTATTACCAATTGTAGTATTAATTGCCTCACTAGCCTCACTAAACCTCACTCATTGTATTACCAATTGCCTCACTAACCTGTTGGAATTCTTTGAGGGTTTAAGTAAGCATGTGGACAAGGGAGACCCAGTACCTGGATTTCCAGAAAGCATTTGATAAGGTTCATCATGAGAGACTCTTGAGAAAATTAAAAAGTCATGGGATAGGAGATAGTGTCTTACTATGGGTCAGAAACTGGTTAAAAGATAGAACACAAAGGGTTGGACTAAATGGTCAGTTTTCACAATGGAGATATGTAAAAAGTGGTGTGCCTCAGGAATTTGTATTGGGACTGGTGGTGTTTAATGTATTTATTAATGATTTAGAAAAGGGTGTTAAGAGTGAGGTGATCAAATTTGCAGATGACACCAAGTTAATCAAGGTAGTTAAAACACGAGCAGACTGTGAGGAACTGCAACAGGATCTTATGACACTGGGTGCCTGGGCATCTAAATGGCAAATGAGATTTAATGTGGACAAGTGCAAAGTGATGCACGTAGGGAAAAATAATCCAAACTATGTGTACACAATGCTGGGTACTAAGCTAGGAGTTACCACTCAGGAAAAGTATCTGGGGGTGGTTGTGGACAATACAATGAAATCCACAGTGCATATCACAGCAGCAGTTAAAAAAGCAAACAGAAAGTTAGGAATTATTCGGAAGGGGATAGAGAATAAAACTGAGGATGTTATAATGCTTCTATACAAATCAATGGTGCAACCGCACCAGGAATATTGTGTGCAGTTCTGGTTGCCCCATCTCAAAAAAGACATAGTTGAACTAGAAAGGTACAGAGAAGGGCAACAAAAATGATCTAGGGCATGGAAGGGCTCCCGTATGAGGAGAGGCTTTGTAGATTGAGTTTGGAGAAGAGACAACTGAGAGGAGATATGATAGAGGTCTATAAAATCATGAGTGGTGTGGAACTAATAAACAAGGAGCAGTTATTTACCCTCTCAGCTAGTACTAGAACTAGGGGACTATTCATGAAACTCATGACTGGCAAGTTTTAAACAAAAGATTTTCCAACCTACTGAGGACTGATATGAATAGTCAGTATGGTTCTATGGGATGGGATTGCTGGTTTCTACTTCAATTTTTGGAATCAGATTGCTGATTCCACTAAGATATAATTGCTTGTACTAGCTCTTCTGACATTACAAGACGATACTGAATTGGAACAAGTACTTGGATATGACCTGTTAATTGGTAGCAGGTTGTATGGTAAAATTATCTTGTAGAGTTATAAACCTGCAAGATTAACTCCCTTATCAACAAACCCCAAATGGGGGATTCCACAGATCTCATTAATAAGGATAAAATCTTGGTCGTTCCATTCTAGACCCTCTATATGGGAATTAAAGTTCCCTGCTATCAAGAATTTATCCCGTCGGTATTCTCTTTTTAGTGATTCTAGATGGGAGGAAAAACTACCCCATTTATCCGGAATCTGAGCCCTTGAGGATAGAGGTGGAATGTACACATTGGTCAAAATCCATGAATTGTCAGCGTACCCCCCAAATGAGACACAACACCAGAAAGTTGGATTTAAAACGGCCGCACTCTTTATTCAGATTAGATCTTGTGTCCGAATTGTAATGGTGGGGGCAGTTCGCTCAAGTGAATTGGGTCCAGCACTCATAACCAAGCACATAAACATAACTCAGGGATTGGCCCGATATCCCATCAGGAACCAATCCCTCTTAACTGTTCTAAACATCTCCTCCTCCCGTTGCCGACGTCATGGGAGGGGGACCAGGGCCCATGTGGGCCAAAGGAAGGAGGATAGTGCCCTCAAGCCAGGAACATTATGTGTTCCTACAGCCCTCGTGGTCACGTCTCCCAAGGGGTTGACTCTGCCGCTTGCCATACCCTGCCATTGCGGTGGGGATCACCCCTCATCGCTTATGGGGATGCCCCAATCAAAATTCTAACCTACCTAATTCAGGTGCTGGACCTCTGCAGAGTGCAACAAATTAAACATAACAGCCATAACTAAATTCTTAAGGGTTAAATTCAATCAGCCAAATGGCCCCCAACACTATGAGAAAGGCGAAAAAACGAGGAACAATGGCCCAATAATGTTTTTCGCCAAAAATTCCTTCCTGGTCCTACTAAGTGACCGCTCAGCCATAGTATTGAATGGGTGGGTGGGAGGGTGCTGCTCTGCTCGCCACCGCCTGCCGACTGAGGAGACGAGTGGCGAAATTCACTTACTGCACTGCCCCCTTTTTGGGCGGTGCACCAATCACTTGCGCGGTCTTTGCGCCCATCCTGGCGAGGGTTGCCTAGCAACCCTGGCTGGGTCCATAGCTCTTCCCGCCATGCAGGCACCTTCTTCCACATCCCTCCCCCCGCGGGGCACCATGCTCTCGCGGGGGCTACTAGTGGCTGGGGGTGAAGGAGTGGTGCAGGAAAAAGCACCCATCCCTGCCAGTTTGTCGTGCCCCATTTGTCCCAGCCGGGAAGGGGCACCACAAATTGACCTTCTCAGCCAAGAGTGGCCGTGAAGGGGCAATTGCCTGATTGAAACGTCAAACTAATGGACAAACCCAAATCTCCACAAGAGAGCAATAGTTTGACTAACCATCTCCGATTATTCAAAACCAATGTGAAGAGGCCTGTAGGTAGGTGTATGGAATGGCTTTTATATGACAAGAGACTCAACAGGTTAGGGCTCTTCAGTTTAGAGAGAAAACAGACAACTTAGAGGCCTTTTTTATAAGGGTCGCAGTGCGGGGGGATTGGTTTGCACCATGGTAGTGTGGGTGGTGCAGGAATTCCCCCCCCCCCGCACCCACATTCATCCCCACTCATGGAGCAATCGCTGTTTTAGGCCATTTGCTCTGTGAGTAGGTGATGGGTAGAGGTGGGGGTGCATGCGTGTTTTGCGGGAGCACGCATGGACTCCCACCTGCCATGGGATAAACACAGGCGGCACCCGCTTGTGCCCATGCAGAGGATCTGCATAGATGAGAGTGGACCTGTCTCATGTAAAAACTCATGTAATTAATATCTGCCATGGGCATGAGTGGGCCTGTTTCATGTTAAAAAGTGCTAGGCAGATCCGCTGTGTAGGCATCAGTAGGTGCCGCTCATGTGGATCCCATGGCGGGTGTGTGTGCATGCATATGTGCTCCCACGAAACACGCGGGCACGCCCACCTCCACCCATCACTTACTCATGGAGCAACTGGCTCAAACAGCGATTGCTTTGTGAGTGGGTTTGCACCCGTGCACACTGTCCCCCCCCCCCGCACCACCCACGCTGCCGCCGCACACACCAATCCCCCCCCGCACCGTGGCCCATATAACAAGGGCCCTAGATGGACCATTGGTCTGACCCAGAATGGCATTTACTTACATTCTTATGTGACTACAGTCGCTTGCATATGAGACAAGAGGGGGTGGGGGGCGGTACTGTCATGAGCTGAAATCATGTCACGGGGATCATGTGAAGTCCCATTCATGTGGTTTGGGTTTTTGATGTGATTAGCCCATATCTGTCATGATTTCAGCGATGGGAGACAGGGCGGAAAATCCAGCCTTATCGCCCATCGCTAAAATCATGGCAGCTACGGGATAATCATGTCAAACCCCCCACGCACACGAGTGGGAATTCCCATGATCCCCCCTGCCATGATTTTGCCTTGAGGCAGTTCTCATCTTGTGTGCAAGCGGCCAAAGTTGCTGTTGTCCCCCTCCCCTTTTCTTAAAGGATAGCAGCAGAAACTAAGTACCCCTTTAGTACTGGGATTCATTTTGTTCAACCCCATCAGAAACTCAAATAGCTCAACTCAGCTGAGCCTAAGAGATGGCACTTGCATAAACACACAGGGTGTTCACATAAACATTCCTTCCCTTGGAAATTGGGCTAAAATTCCATGAAGACTCACTTTTATCCCAAACGCCAGAAATTTGATTCCAGCTATACATTGGGAATGGATCAGTTGGGTAAGAAGGCACTGCTTTCACATGTGATTTCTCTTTGAAAGCTATTTTAAAACCCGTCTAATTTATTGTATTGGACCAATTCTTCCCTGGTTTAGATCTGCAGTAGTGATATTCCAGAGATTAATTTTACTCTTTCCAATAAGTCTAAAATGTAACATCTAGAATAGACGTGCAAAAAAGTAATTGCCCTTTTTACTAAATTACACGAAGAGGACTTTCAAAAGTGGCACAAGCACAGAACAGTTGAGTGGGGCTGTCATCTATTAAAAGAACAGAGGAGATAAATAAACAAGGAACAGGCCTGCTATTTTTTTTTCACACCCTCTGGCTACGCAGAGAATGCCTTGGTACCACTATTGATTCATTTGTGGGTGGCACTTGTTAAATGACAAATTAAATTACAATGGGAAGCAGCACAATTAATGGGCTGGTGAGGATTCTGTGTAGTACAAAGGACAGCACAGTCTGAACACTGATGCCAATTCAGGAAAGACTCACTGAGCTTGGGATTAAATTGTGTCTGAATAGAAATTAAGCCGAATGTACAATGCTGAATAGAAATTATTTCCTAATTCCTGTACCGTTGCATCTCCCACTGGGATGTGCCCACGACGGTCAACTTCTGCTAAATTTTTGGAAGTAGCGCTGAAATGGGTACCTGATTTGTTACCCACAGTTAATGTCCACATTCTCAGACCGGTTTGGGTATCCGAAACAGTCTCCTAATACAATTGAAGTATCCAAAATACTGAAATACAGACAACTGGTATACCAAAACGACTTGGAAAACCAAAATAACACCTGAAAAATTCTGAAATTCTGGGACAAAATAAAGAGACTATTAGTACAAATTGGTATATGGGTAAACTGGTTGTCGGAATTTTGGGTACCTGATTGAAAACCGGGTTGGGTACTGAAAAGTTCCCAATATATTTATTTTGATTCGGGTACCGGAAATTTGACCGGCATACCCATTTTTACGGGGACTCATTTAAGCTTAAATGGAAGGTTTGGGATGGCCAAGATCTTGTTGAACTGGTGACCTGAACTTAGGGTTGCCAGGTGTCCCATTTTTTGCAGGAAATCCCATTTTGGGGGACCTAGGGAAGTGTCCCTCCCCCAGTAAGGTTGGGACACATGAAATCTCGCCTCTCCGATTGCTGTGACTGCTGCTGTGTGAGTCCTGCAGTACCTATCAGTTGGCACAAGGAGCAGCAGAGAGTGGCTAGGCCTCTGATACTTTCCTTCTACAAGTAGGAAAATGGCATGCATCCTGGAGTTATAGGGAAAAGCCCGCCTAGATTTTATCCTACCCCCTCGCCTCTTGGCTCAGAAGAGGTGCTCCAGCTGGAGCTGGCCAGCAGCAATTACAGCTAACGAAACTCCCCAGCACTGGGCAACAGGAATGCAGGGTCAGCACTGCCATTAGGCTACCCAGGGTTGCCACGCGGTGGAAGAATTTTTTTCATGATAATTTTTAGTGAATTTTACGGCAGAGGTGCAAGGCAATTACAAAAGACCCCAGAAAAGTTGCTAAATAGTTAGCTTTTGCTACCTCAACATAAACACGTACGTTTAAGTGTAAACTGCCTTGTGGGAGCTGGTGTGGTGTAGTGGATAAGGTATTGAACTTGGACTTAGGAAGCCAGGGTTTGAATCCTGTCCTAGCCATGAACTCACTAGGCAGCCTTGGGCAAGTCGCAACCTCTCAGCCTCCGTTCCCCACCTGTAAAATGGGAATGTGTGCCTCTGTCTCTCCCTGTGCTCTCCTCACCCATGTCCATCTTAGATTCTAAGCCAGTGGGCAGCGACCTGTCTTCAAACGTTTGTGACTGTAACGTGCTGTGTACGCCTAGTAGTGCTATAGAAATGATTAGAAGTAAACATGTCGGTCAATTGCACATCTGTGCAATTAAAATCAATAATGTGAAGATTACTTCTTGACTACTGACACATTTACCTGTTCATTTAAGACTGTAAGAGCTGCCATATTGGAACCTCTCTGACTTCAATGGTGCTAGATGCTTCAAGGAAAATATACTAAAACAGGTCATATATGAGGAAGCCATTACATGTTAATCATATACAGCAGTCTGGTGTTGCATCCTCCGGCCAAGTTGGAGAATGGCCATTGATAGACCTCTCCTCTATGAACTTGTCTAACCCTTTTAAAATCCAGTTATACTGTTGGCCTTCTCAACATCCTATGGCAATGGGTTCCACAGATTAATTGTACCAAAGTGCTTCTCTTTGTTTTCGACCTATTGCCTGTTAATTTAATCAGTTATCCCCTATTACTTATATTATGAGAGGGTAAATAACTACTCCCTCTTTATCTTCTCCAGAGTTCATGATTTTATAAAACCTTCCTGTCTTCCATTGTGGGGCAGAGGAGGGGGTGGGTGCTGGGGTACAGTCCACTGAGGCAGGAGGGAATAGACAGGCAGGGGTGACTGGAGAGTGTACAGGCTATGTCCGGGTTATGGGTGTGGAGAGGCAGAATCATTAGGGTTGGGGAGGGACCATGGGCAAGGAGTCAAGGGGTATCTGAACAGTAGGGAGGTGATGCTGATGTTAGAGGCTAAACCTAGGTTTGCTCCACAGGCCGGAACAAAAGGGGGCATTCTAGATGTGGGACATCGGGTGTTAATAAACATGACGGGGGCCTGGGCCACCCACTATGGCGTGCCTGGGCCAGAGCCTCACCCCAGTGTCTATTTCTGGACCACCAGATGTGGGTTCGGTACAGACCCCAGTGGGGCAGGCAGCTGGACCGGAAATGTGGGCCCGGAATGCACTGGGTCCAGAGTCCATGCCCAAAGGCTACCCAGGCAGGCCATAGTGGGCTGAACTGGGGGGGATGTGTTTGTTTCCGTACCAACCCTGCCTATCATGGGGGGTTGCCAGCCATGGCTGCCTGTCGTGGTCGGGGGTTGGGCTCGTTGACCAGCCGCGTGTCACTCCGTTCCTCTCTTCCCTGGCCGGGTTAGGCTGAGGAAACGTTTATTCCATTCCCTGACCTGTCCCAGAAGGGGGAAAACCCCTCTCCTCGGGATGTGAAGCCAGCACACCGGCTGTGCGTTTGTTTTTACCCATTGTCTATGAGCCAGGGGTATCCCACGCCATGCTGTATCACATCTCTATTAGTTGTGGGGGCGGGGATTGGGGAGGGGTTGCAAGCTGAAAAGCCCCAGTCTTTTGAGCTTTTTGTGTTGCGTACAGTTAGTTTTCTATAATTCTGAAACAACACGTTGTTCATAGGGAAGCTGTCTTTCTTGAATTTACATTGGTCATCTTTTGAGATCTCCCTACAGGGAGATCTCAACCTTTCCTTTCCGTTCACTGGCAACCATAGATTTCTCAAAGCAATTCCATTCAGGTTTGCAATTCATGGAATTCGCAGAAAATTCAAGATTCCTCTAACCTCCATGACACAGTCATAGCACTTGTTATGATGAAAACATGTCTCACTAAAATGGGAAAGCATCAGGCATTTGTAGACTTTTTTATTAGCAGGATCAGTCATAGTTAATAATACACACTTTCAAGCTAGTTCTTTGTGATGGCGGTTGGTTAGGCGGCGGAGTGGTCAGTGTGTGGGTGGTAATGGAAGAGTTTGTTGAGGAGGAGTTTATGGCTAGCTTTCTAATAGAAACCTCCCATCATAATGGATTCTTTCAGCATGTATTATAATAGTACTAATTAGGCTACATTTTTGTGGGCATTAATGTAGCTCTTGCTAGTATTTTCCAGATATTTTATTGTAATTTAGCATTAGTCAGGCATGAGTTAATGGACACCCAAGGCTTTCTCTCTCCTCCCACCCCTGGCTAAAGGCACTTCCTGTTTGGTAAGTCTCACTTAACTGTTACAATGTCTTTTAATATTCATTTTAATGACACTAATCATTGAGCACTGATTTAGATATTGTGTATTACCCATAGGGATTCCATTTTAATTTATCATGAGTATGCCAATGAAGAGTAGAAGAAAAACATTAACATGGTGAATGAAAATGCTTTCTGAAAGATTTTTCACATGGTAAAAATTCTCCTGTTTTCACTCCAGCCCTTGCTCAGGTTATGTGTACGATTTCAGAACACATATATGAACACCTTGAGGTCATCTGTGTTCCATGCCAAACATTTATATTCCGACGTCAGAGAAGAAAATGGCAGGACAGAGACTGACATTTGGTATGACAAAGGACTTGAGTTACCGCCTTCCTCAAGGCTTTCAACCAGAGGGTGTCTTTAATGAGCAGGGTGATGGGGGTGGGGGCCCCGTGGCCGCTGAGTGACACTGCCGCAGAGCACCCGCACAGGTGGAGTGAGTGGGGCGCACTTCAAATGGGTGACTCCCCACGTGGCTACCCTGGCCACAGAAGCAGCCAGCAGACATTTGGTCTGCTCTGCCCCACATGAAGCACTCTGGATTTCCTAGCAGTGCACCATGCATGGTCATAAGTGTGTGGTCCATGATTCATGGGAATGTGCATCCCCCCATTCCACCTTCAGACGGGCGATCAGCTCTGTGGTTTCTGGGTGGCCACGCGTGGTAGCATCTTGCTTAAAAACACCCCAAGTGGACAGGCCCATATTGGTGCGAGCAAAGTAAAAGGGCTGTCACACCCCTTTCTAGCACAACCCCATGCCTTACGGCATGTCATGGTGTCATGATGCTGCACCGGTGGAGGAGCCATGCCAGAAAGATGGCAGAGAGAGAATTGGCAGTCATGCCTTCTTTTTGATTTAATCCTGCCTGTTTTGGAGAGACATGATGTCATAAAACTCCATCAGGGTGGGGTCATGTCGGAAAGGGGATATTTTCACAAACAAATCTATCCAGTGAATTCACCTGCTTTGGATTGGTTGAGGTGAAGCAAATCCAAAGCAGCACTATTCACTTTCATTCTGTTGGTTCGTCTAGGATATTTGGTTCTGTCATTTCAGTTTTGTTACTTGGTTTTGATATTTTGGTCTCTTCTGTATTTCATCACTTTGTCTTGATTCTTTGTTTTGGGACTTTGTTCCCTTCATTTCAGTACTATTCCTATGTAGGTTAGGACTGACTAATACCAACACAAAATGAACCAAGTAACCAAATACCAAAGTGATCAAAATACAAAATGAAGCAACCAGAGGATCTGAAATGAAATATCCAAATTTCTTTTTGGTCCTGAATGTTTATGCAAATACTTGTAGGTTATCTCAATATACCACTAATATTCACAAACACCACACACTCACCCTCCAGAACTATTACTCTTCATGAGCATCTTCTTTGAGCATCTACATGTCATCTATTGAGCATCTCATGAGCATCTACATGTCAACTATTGTCCAGGAACCGATCCTGGACCAGGCGGCTGATCTCGTGTGCATCCTGGAGACCGGGCTGGACACTGAGGCCACTTGTAGACGAGACAAATTTACTCATGATTGGTGAAAAATGCGCGTGTTTTAATGCTGGTTTAAACACCTAAACCGTTTTAAATGCGCATTTGCCATGATCGTGTAAAACCCCAAACCATTTTGAATGTGTTTTTTAAATAATGCACATTTTTTAAAACTGGTTTTGAGCCCCTTTGATGATCGGGGGATGCCAAAACCGGTTTTAAAAAATGTGCATTATTTAAAAACCACATTCAAAATGGTTTGGGGTTTTACACGATCATGGCAAATGCGCATTTAAAATGGTTTAGGTGTTTAAATGAGCATTAAAACACTCATTTTTCACCAATCATGCGCAAATTTGCCTCGTCTAAAAGCGGCTTGAGTCAGGGTCTATTTTGACTGACCTTGTTCCAGCTGGTACTCCATGCAGCATCAACCAAGGCTGAAGGGCCTGGGAAGCAGTATAGCTCTTATTTTCAGGGAGTCATGGTCCCATTAGGAGGTATTTGGTGCAAACCCAGGTATTGAGGGCCTCCACCTTGTGATTGATTTAGCTGGAGACAGATGAGGGTTGCTGTTGGTACACCAGGCACCTTCCTCTACCGCAACATCCCTATATGATCTAGCAGAGCTGGTGTCAGAGGTGGTCTTGCGATCCCCAAGGGTGGTGGTTCTGGGGGACTTCAACATGCACACTGACACCGGAGTTCAAGGTGCAGAGCATTAGGGATGTGCAAACAGAACCGAGTTCGGAAATTCGGTTCAGTTCAAAAATCGAATTTGATTCAAACGTTCGGTTCGGTCGACTGAACTGTTCGAGTTCAGTTGAATTCTGAACTTCCAAACCAAGTTCATACATTCAAAACCAGGTTTTTTTGCCTTCTGAACTGGTTTGGATTCGACCGAACAGTTCGGTCAAATTCGAGTTCGGTTCGAAAGTTGGGTTCAGTCGACCGAACTATTCGAGTTCGGTCTGAACTGTGAACTTCCAAACCGCGTTCGCACATCCCTATAGAGCATGAGTTCATGGCTTCCATGGCAACCGTGGGCCTGTCTCAGATAGTGGTCAACCCTACACGTGAGGGGTGGGGCACACTCTGGATTTAGTGTTTTGCATTGACTTCTTGCACATGTTGGCCTCCGGAAAGGTGCAGCACCTATTCAGATGGTCCACTCCCGGAGATTTATGGAACCTGAAAGGTTCCAGAATGCTCTGGGGGAGATAACCTCCAACCTGAACAGTCAACCTCTCAATGACCTTGTAGCCTTCTGGAACTCCTTGTTGGCTGAGGCCATCGATCGGTCGACTCCCAGGTGTCCTCTCCCAGAGCATTGGAGGCGCAGGTCCCTGTGGTTCATGGATGACCTCCACTGGCTGAAGCAGGAAGGGCAGAGGTTAGAGCGACAGTGGCGTTGGACCTGTACTGTGGATGACAGATTGCGACATAGAACTAGTTTGAAAACCTATGCCGTGGTTGTGTGAGCAGCAAAGAAGAGTTCCTTTGATGCCATTATAGCATCGGTGTCATCCAGATGAGCTTTTCTGGGTGGTGAAGGGGCTGGTCAGTTTGGCCTGTCTCCACCTGGAGCTGGAATCTTCCAGCGCTCGCTGTGACAAGTTTATTGACTATGTCATGGACAAAATCACTCACATTCATCACTGCTTCAGTGCTGCATTTGGTGCAGTAGGGGTACCAGAGGTAATTAATGCCCCGCCTTGTTCTGTTTTCAGACTGTGTCATCTGCTGATGCCAAGGATGTTTTGGGGTCTGTCAGAGCCATGCTTTGTGGACTAGATCTGTGCCAGTCATGACTGGTTAAGGCCAGCCAGGAGACACTGGGGCCATTGCTGGCTGTGGTAGTCAGTGCCTCCCTGCTGAAGGACAGGATGCCTGGGTGCTTCAAGGAGGCCCTAGTGTGCCCATTGATCAAAACCCCATCTTTGGACGTTGATTCCCTTGACAGTTATCGGCCGTCTCTAACCTTTAGGCAACTCCAGGCACATCTGGATCGGACCAGCTTTCTGGATACCTCACAGTCTGGCTTTCATCCAGGTTATGGCACTGACACTGCACTTGTGGCCTTGGTTGATGGCCTTTGCTGTGGGTTGGATCAGAGCCGTTTGACTCTTCTTGTCCTGTGAGATCTGACAGCTGCTTTTGATACTGTTGACCACGAGATGTTGGTGACTCGCTTGCGGGACCGAGCTGGGGTGGGTGAATTCATTCTTGAATGGTTCTGCTCTTACCTGGCCAGAAGAACTCAGTGTGTGGTTCTGGGGGACTGTTTTTCATCTCCCCATGATCTCACATGTGGTGTCTCGCAAGTAGGGATGGGCGAACGCGGTTCAGAAGTTTGGACTGAACTCGAGTAGTTCAGTCAACTGAACTAAACTTCTGAACCGAATTTCCGAACCAAACTGAATTTCTGAACTCAGTTCTGTTCGCCCATCCCTACTCGCAAGCTTCTATTTTGTCCCCACTCCTGTTCAACGTGTATATGCAGCCATTGGGTGAGGTCATGAGAGGGTTTGGGGTTCAGTGTCATCAATATGCTCAACTCTACCTCTTCCTCTGCTTACCTGGTGTTTGGCAGCTGTGGGGGACTGGATGAGGTTGAGCTATCTGAAGCTGAATCCTGACAAGACGGAGGTGATGCTGGTGGGGAGGGCTAGGTGTGTGTGTGTGGAGGTCCCCATCATTGATGGGATTCACCCCTCCTTGGTTCCTCAGGTTCATAGTCTGGGGCCTGGATATCTAGGTGGCAGCTGTGGCAAAGGAGTGCCTTCTTCCAGCTACATCTGGTATGACAGTTTAAGCCGTACATTTCGGACTCAGATCCAGCCACCATCGTCCATGCCTTCATCACCTCAAGGCTGGACTACTGTAACATACTCTATGTGAGTCTACCCTTGGGGATGGTCCGGAAACTGCAACTGGTGCAGAATGCTGTGGCCCACCTCCTTATGGGACAGGTTGCCGTGAGCATATAACACCTGTACTTAGCTTATTGCACTGGCTGTCTATAGTCTTCTGGTCTTGTTTCAAGCCTTAAACAGTCTGGCCTAGACCTCCCAGCTACAGCCCAAGCCTAGCAATGCCCTGCCAACTCAGGAAGGAAAGAGTGGATAAAACACAAGCATGAAACAGGCATGATTCCAGTTTCAAACCTTAAACCTATAAAGCCTTAAACAGTCTGGGCCCAGCCTATCTGCGGAACTGCCTCACTCCCAGGGTCCTGACTTGACCCCTGTGATCGGCAGGGAATGCCCTGTAAGAGGTCCCCCGCGTGTGGTGGTGGGCCACATTCGAGAGGGTGTTCGCGGTGGCATCACCAGAAGTATGGAGCTCCCTGCCAGTTGAGGCCCTTTTGTCCCCAGATCTCGCCTACTTCAGATGGAATTGTAAGACCTGGCTATTTCGCTAGACTTTTGGCGGGGGAGATGGGTAGTGGGAGGGGGATGTTATTTCCCCTTTTTATGTTCTTATGGACTCTTCCTTGTTGGTTTTATATTTGTATATATTTTTGTATTCTGTTATTTATTGAATGTTTGTTTTATTTATGTTTTTATTGTGAGCTACCCTGAGCTGCCAGAGGCAGGAGGGGCGGCATAAAAATGAAAATATAAGTAAATAAATTAAATTAAATTTACCTCTGTGCATCAATACCCAGTCACAATGTCTCACAATGATGGGTGTTCTGGCGGGGTAAAAGTGGAATAGCACATTCCCCTATGTGCTAATTCCCTTGAGAATAGAGTCGCAATTGCCATCACAGAACTCCCTGCCTCCCAGGTAATGAGTGAAAGTGGCCACTGGGAAGATGATCAAAATCTGGAATTTTTCACCTCTGGTACCTGAAACCATCAGCTTCTTCATGCTTTTCTGAACCACGTTCTAACAAAGAGATCCCAAAATGAAAATAGCTCTTTCTAACAAAAAGCCACCCTGAGCAAATTGGGGAGGGCGGGGTAAAAATTGAAATAAATAAATAAAAATAAATAAAGCCTATGGATAAAACAATGGGGCATAACATTTCACAAACCCTGATATAGAACAGTAACACATTGGAAGACTCATCTAGCTGTAGCTAAATAAATATTGCTTCTGAAGTACAGGCAATGATGGTGGTAAAACTGCTCAGACGGATCTATTATTTACTAAAGCCAAAGGGTTAGGTTACTCATTGGATCCCAGCATTTTTTGTATATGTTTCCGATGGCATGTTTTAACAAATACGTTGCAAATCCAGGAACTCCTTATCAAGATGATTCAGGAGATATAAACATACCCTGAATAAGTGACTCTTCCAATTAAAGTAGAGACGACTGTAGCCGCAATTATAACACTGGGATAAACTATTCTCAGAGTTCTTTCCCATTTATACGGCTATCTATCTAGCCCCCAGTATCTCATCTACAACAACCAATCATGGATCCCTCAAAGGAAGTGCACTAAGAATATGGCATGAATGCGCAATGCAGCCTCCATTACTTGTTCCTAGCTTTCTGCAGTCAAAGGTTAGATAGATCCCCTAATTGTTAGCTGCTGATGGACCTATCCTCTAAAAACTTATCTAATACTTTGTTGAACTATGTTATACTCTTGACCTTCACAAGATGGTAATGAATTCTATAGTGTATCGTGTGAAAAAAGAGGTCAAAACTGCCAATTTATAATAAATCAATGCATAAAAATATTATGATAATGGGATTTCTCTAAGTATACTCAGCATGGGTGTAATCGTGGCAGATAAATGCTCTCCAACTTTAAGAGAAGGAAAAGAGTGCTATGACTATCCAAATTCCCCACTACTTTTGAATCTCAGCTGAATATTTCTGAATTCATTTCCCCCAATAAGTGCATGTCCTTACTTGTGCCCTCCTGTGACACAGATACATGCAGCACTGTGAGTTGGAACACCAACAAGCATTCTTCCACATGCTTAGTGATTTAAAAGAGTGGTGTCACCTAGCCATGTTATACCATGCAGTAAAGTAGTTAAACCTTTCTTATTACCTTGGCATTCAATTTCAGCACTTCACCGTGTAAGATATTAATCCTGCCGCATTCCTCCTTGGAAGCTTATCTTCAGATAAGAGATTTGCTGTTGAAATCCAAACATCTTGAACAGTGTGTTTTTAGGACTTTTAGTTCAACCTTAAACGCTCCACCCAGCCCAGTAATCCCTGCTACAACTACAGTTGCTAAGTAAGTGACTGACAGACAGGAATTTCTGCAAGGGACTTGGGATTTCTCTTACCTGCTTCTGAATAAACACAAAGTTGTATACTTGGCTAATAGTTTAAACCCCAGCAGCTACTTTGCTGTTGGGAGTCGAGGCTTGTTTTATGTGCAGCTCCTCAGTACGTGGGACCAACCTCCGTGAGGTCTACTCTTTTTGTAATCAGTTTAACTACAAGGATCTTGTAGAACATTTGTTTCTGATGCTGTTCCAACTGAACCATGTCTGTTGCTGTATTACGTTTTTCTAAACATCTCAATCACGGACTACGGAAGCAGTTCCACATGGCAGCAGAGAACAGAGCAGCACATGCTCTTCCGCCTGGCAACATCTGGAAATGCAGTTTTCCACTACAGCAGAGGAAATAGTTAAAGCGTATTTATTGGTGGCCTGATGGCGTAACAACAGCAAGCTGCATTTACAAAAGGAACTGGTCCTGCAGTGCTTATATGGACTTGATTAGTACAAACTGAGGATGTGTTCTCATGAGCTTCTTCAATGGGTATTGGTTATTCTGGGATAAGTGACATGACATCCTTCTGTTGAGTGGTAAAATCCACACAGGTGGCAAAAAGTATGTTAAGGCATTTGCTCTTAATCCAGAAGAACAAATTGTGAAATACACTGAGAGTTCTCTTTGTACTCTGAACACAACCAGTCAAATGACTTTTTTTTTTTTTTTGCTTCAGACCTATTGGTCTTCTTGCAACTCATGAGAAAAGATTGGAAAAGACCAAAATTAATTAATAAAACAGTCATGAAAAACTGTGCTTGCTCCCTAGCCCAGGGCAAGTAATTTGGTTATCAAGCGATTAATGTATAATTAGTGTGGTTTTCTGAAAAATTATCTTGATGACCGTTGGCATTTAAAAACCAATGTGATGAACAGTTGGACACATGATGAGACAGACAGAATGAGTGTCATGAGTATGGAGTTCTCATGAAGAACTCAATTCAAGGTTGGGTTTGAGGCTGCAATCCAGAAATAGCATACTCATGAATGAGATTACTTATGAAGAAAGACTATTAATGAAAAGTGAATTTATTGTCACAGTTTTAGGCATAGTGTAAGTGTAAATAAAGCTACAAATATCACAACAGTAGCAAATACAAAATGGAGATTAATTCCTGGACATGAATATCTGAATTTTATGTACAAATTTAAAATTGAACATTCCTTTCAGCTCTAGCTTTCTGGACTGGTAACATTAGGCTGTATGTTTTCCATAACAGGAACTATTCTATTTCTGTGTCTCGTGGTTTTGAGTATTGTGCAAATTTGTTATAACGTATGTTGTCATAGCACAAATTTAGTTATAACCTGATGTGCGGCATGTTTTCCAATGTGTTTCATCAAAAATGCAGTCTATTTTGGTTTTCAGTTAGACTCACAGTGCGACTCATTCAGTGCATCCAAAGATGCAAGATATAAGCATCCTCGTCCTAATAGGAATTTGTTATAATTTACATTCTAACACGTTGGGGTGGGCGGGGAGTACGGTTTTTAAGTACTATGCTATAATGAGTTTTCCATTGCCCACCAACAAACATTGATCCACCAGCTTAGAAGTATCCTTGTTCCAGACATCAAAGTACTTCTTGTACACCCATGTGCACAGTACACCCCAAGCGTCTTTCTGCAAGGTACAGAATCAGTTTAGGGTGCTACAAGTACTGACTGGTGATGCTTTAAAATAACTGCAGTTCCTCATGTAACTGGGCCGAGACAAGAAGTTATTTCACAGAGGTCACTGAAAAGCCAACTGTTAGTTGTTAATGAGACTGGGCCTCGACCAACTAGGTCGGATTAGAATCACTGACCTACAAATGAACCATTCATCTCTTCAAAACTGGCACAGTCTCTTAATTTGACTCTGATTCGGAACAGAAGGCTTCCCTTGGTTTACTGCCTACAATTTCCCACCTGGGAAGGCAAGGAATTGTTTGGAATATGAAATCCATAGCTTTGGGGGAAAGTCCAAATGGCGCCTACACAACATTTATAGACGCCTGCTTCATGCTTGTGTTTTATCCACTCTTTCCTTCCTGAGTTGGCAGGGCATTGCTAGACTTGGGCTGTAGCTGGGAGGTCTAGGCCAGAGCATCTCCTGAGATCCATCTCTGTTGCTCCTCATTGGGTAGCAGGCGGTGTTATTGCTGAGGAACAGGAGGCTTGCTCTTCCTCGGAGTAGGCCACCAGAGAATGTCGATAGCTTGAAAAACCTTCATTTCAGGAAAACATGTAAAGTAATTTGAGTATTTGGTGTAAAATAATCTCTCTTAAACCTCATCAGCTTGCTCCCACGCTGAGAGCGGCTTTGCCAAGTCTTTTTCTGCCCAGAGAGACATTTTATAACCACCTTCTAAACCCCTGAAATAAAGGAATTTCCAGTGGAAACAATGACACGGCCATAACTAGAGCAACGCAAATGAGGCTGCAAAATAATGCCAGTGGGCCCCGTAAAGCACAACCTGCAGTTTGGGGGGGGAGGGCCGTCACCTGGAAACTCATGTGTTTGGCATGACATTCAGCAAGCCCCTCGCACCCAATATTATTTTTCAGTCTTTCACACTCACTGCTAAAAGAATAACATTGGCTCCCAGGGATCTTTAAAGCTTTCTGCACACATCGTCTCCATGACTGTTTGCTGCTTTACTCGACTGATCCAGAAAGTTTGCTTTTGACATCACACAATATGTTCCCTATTTTAAACTATGCAATAAGAAATAGGGAAGAAATCAAACATTTCTGATATGGACGAAAGCCAAAAATATTACCACAGTGGCCATGTCTCATAGTAGCTCTCCTTTTAGACCCCTTCTCTTGTCTTTGGTAGTTGGTGCACCATATGTTTTGCCTGGGGGGAGAGAGAAGGATTACTTCTACTTCTGTGGGAAAGATGGTTTTCCTGCTCCTCCTGCTTTTCTCGTACACATGGCAGAGGTACACCACCAAACCTCTCTCTTAAGTTTCTAGAAATACAGTCCTTCAGCCACCTACAAACCAAGACTGGATGTTTTAATCAATCTTCATAGTAAAGGTAGATTTTTGGATGCAACTCATTTTTGTTCAACCTAACTAGGTGTGCAGAGAGAAAGAAGGAAGCAGTAGCTCTGTCGTGTGAACTGTGCTGTTTGACTCAAAAAGGTGTCAGCTCTGAAATTTGATGATAGTTTATTGGCTGTAGTTTATCGGCCTGATTTTTTTTATCTTGGGGTATGGCAAGTTAAGTACCTGCTCAAGGCAGCTAAGTGACTTCTGTGGTGTTATCTCCTGAGAGGTGCAACATAAAAAGTGTAAGCTACCGAAAGTGAAGAAAGGTGCAAAAATATTCTTAATTGCCTTTCCATGGACTTGTTCATACAATTACGTACTCTGGAGTTGTGATGACTTGCCAGTCTCAAACCCAGGTCTCTGGGCAGATGTTCTAGCTGCATTGCCACCAGGAAATCACTCTCAGATCCAAACCGCCTTACCTGTTGGCTTCTGGTTGGCTGACATGACCCTATACTGGAATTGGCTGCCAAGGCTATATAAGAGTGGGAGTGGAAGCAGGAGGTTGTCTGTACAATGTGGCACTCCCTGCTGTGTGCGTGTGTGCTCCTGCCTAGACCCTGTCCTTGCCGATCTAGCCTTGTTCCAGTCTCCTGCCATGAGCACTTGCCTCCTGAATCTTGCCCAGATCCCAGCCTCCCATTTACGTTGGACCTCTGCCTCCTGAGTCAGCTCTGATTTCTCGACTCCTGACTCCTGTGCACCCATTAGGCATGGTTCTTTCGCTTTGGACTCCCTGACTTGACCAGGAACTGTGTACCATGACTTTAGCTTGCCCATGGCTGTCCTTGGATTTTGATGACCTGGCTTGGACCCCGTTGTAGCGCCTGACTCTGGCCATGGCCTAGCACCTAACTCTGACCATGTACCTAACAGGAGGAGTAATAACCCCTTAATATCTTCAAACCCTGTTTTTCTTCACACAGTAATTAAGATAAAAGCAAGGTAAAACATGAGGTTATAACTCCTGAAAAGAAACAGGAGGTAAAGCAAAGTGGATTTTCTTACTCTGGAGTAAATAGCTGTGTGAACAAAAGCTGAGTTAGAGAGGTAAATGGCATAAGTCAAGCTGGGACAGAGACTTCCTTTCTAGAATTCACATTTATCCCAATATAATCTACTCATTCTGGAACTTCCATTGACTTTAATAAGATTAAGACCAGGGGTGTAGCTACCATGAAGCAAGCAGGCTTAATTGTGCCTCTGCCCTGGACTCTAGGGGATCCTCTTCAAGTGGTTTTAACACTGCTAGGAAATTTTCAGAGGAGGAAGTGGGGAAACCAACATGCTGCCTCTGCTCACTCTGAAAATATTCTATCAGAGCTCAGGCCACAAAGGGTCTCACCAAGAAGGAAGTTTTCAGAGTGGGCAGGGGGGAGTGCTGATCCCTTAAAATGTCCTTTCTGCTGGGGCTGCTTCTACTCCAGGAGGCCACTTAAAATGTCCTCTCTGGTGGGGTTGCTTGCTTCTACTCCAGGAGGCCTCGCTGGGAGCCAGGGCAGTCCCACAACCCTTTTGGGGGGGTAGGGAGGGAAGGGAGGCTAAGGCTGGCTCTGCTTAGAAGACCCATTCCTTTGCCACTAAGGGGAGTCCATAATTGGGACATAAGCCCAGATCC
This sequence comes from Sphenodon punctatus, assembly GCA_003113815.1. Taxonomy (NCBI): domain Eukaryota; kingdom Metazoa; phylum Chordata; class Lepidosauria; order Sphenodontia; family Sphenodontidae; genus Sphenodon; species Sphenodon punctatus. The sequence continues at coordinate 1,347,081 of QEPC01014017.1, forward strand.
GCCACAGCCTTGCTTGCCGGCGCACACCCCCCCCCCCCAGAAATGAGACACGGAGACATGAGCTGGAATTTAAATGGCCGCACTCTTTAATCAGAGCAAGACCGTTGGTGAGATTGCTACTAAGCAATCGTGGGTCCAGTATTTTATTAAGAACTTAATTATCTCTTTAGAAGTGTCTGGCCTGGATATGCCCTCCAATGCCGGCACCAATACAACCTTAACATCATTCCCCTTCGAATAGCTCCCTGGCCAAGGCCGAAGGGGGGAAAATAAACAAGTAAGGAAAATGGTGTCGTTAAGGTTTGAGGGCCATGCTTGCCCTTACCCCCCGCTTGACATCCTGTCAGGACCTGGGGACGGAGGAAACCCCGCAAGATAGACAAAGGCCCCGCACCCCAGAACGCCCCGCCAGAGACCCTGACCCCGGTGCAAGAAGCACCCCATAAGGCCCCAGCAATAGAGGAGGGGGGGCGCAGTATAATCCCCGATCTCGGGGCGGAGCAATCACCGCAGGAACCCTCTAGAGAAAAGCCGCTTGTCTCGGAGAAGCAAGGGGCGGAGCCAGGAATGACGTTACGCCGTTCAGCGCGGCTACACGCACAAAGGGGCGGAGCCAGAGGTATTTAGGGTCAGCCGGCACAGACTTCCAGTGCCGGCGATCAGTGTACTGTGAAGCTGGCCCCCAAAGCGTGCGATTGAATTCAAAGACAGACCAGTGAAACGAGTGGAGAGAGAGAGAGAAAGAGAGAGAGCGAGCGTGTGAGAGTGTGAGGACGGAGTGTGGCGTGTGCAAGTGCAGCATTAAGTAAGTGACTGATTGGGTACAGGTGTGTGTTGCTCTGTGTGTTGTGCACTATCCCCCTATCTCCCAGAAGCCCTGAGTGTCTCCCTGTGGTGGGTGGGGGTGTTCTCCCCGTTTTCCTTTTCCCTTGCCCACAGGGGTGCTCTCCCTTCCCCACGTTTTCTTCCCACGTGGTGTGCTTCCCCCAGCACGGTGTGCTTGGACGGGTGCAAGGGGTTTGGACGTGTGGGCAGGGACCTGGTCCCCCTGGGGACCAAGAGGTGGCTTGCACACTCTGGTACTGATCCCATTCCCTGTGATGATACGGCCCTATCTCTAACGAGACACGGTGGGCCAACTTACAACCTGAGGGAACTTCTTTGGCAGACCCAGCGTGTGCACCCCCTCTCCCCAGGAGTCCCTTGTGTGGTCCGATTGAGCTGCTGGTTAGGTCTGTGGGCTTCCCCCCACACACTCCCCTTTCCGGGGAGCCCTCACAGTATCGCCGGCCCTACCATGGACCTGGCACAGCAGATGGAGGAGATGTCTCGGGCCATCCAGGCCCTGGCAATGGACCTCAGAGATTTAAAGGATCAGGTCGCAGGGGAGGGAGCTATGGGTATGGCTGCGGCCGCTCCCGCGGCGCCGACCATCCCAGGTCAAGGGATGGCAGCGGCCGCCGGACCAGGGGTAGGGGCCTTTGGGAGGGAACCCCGCCACCCTCCTATCCAAAAATTCGGAGGGGACCGTAAGAACTTTCAGGGGTTTTTGGCATTATGCCAATTAGCCTTCCAGGTCCAACCCCTCACTTATGCCTCAGATACCGCTAAGGTGGCCTTCATCATTGGGCACTTGGAGGGGTTGGCCCTGGATTGGGCCACGCCCCTGCTACTCAAGGATAGCCCCCTCTTGCGGGACTTTAAAGGGTTTCTCCAAGAGCTACAGTTCCTTTTCGATTATCCCCACCGTAAAAAAGACGCCGAAGCAGCAATCATGACGCTACGGCAAGGCCGGGGTCCACTTTTGGAATACGTAACCCGATTCCAACAGCTGGCGGTGGAACTAGGGTGGGCCGACGATGTATTGAAGGTCCTATTTCGAAAAGGCCTAAATGATGAAATCAAGGACCAGTTGGCCTTGACTGGGACCCCAGAGAAGTGGGGAGCTCTTGTCAATCTGGCCTGCCAAATTGACGAACGCCTAGCCGAAAGGCGTCGAGAGCGACGGCAGGAGCCGAATTGGGGAAGGGGAACCCGACCCGGTAATCTCGGAGTCGGAACCGGGAAGACAGAGGAACCAGAACCGATGCAAATAGGGGCATCTCGTGGCCCCCTGGATGCCCAAGAAAAGGAGCGTCGGCGGGTGGGTAGGCTGTGTTACTACTGCGGGCTGGAGGGACATTTCTCCAACTCCTGCCCCCAATTACCCCCCTATCGACGGAATGCGGGAAACGAGCGGGGCCGGGGCGGGCAGGGGACGTCCCGGTGAACCAGGCAAAGACCTCTACGCTACCGATGCACCAGATCGCCACTGCACAACAGAAGGGGGATCAACTCCGACTGCCACTTATGCTGCACATCCAAGACCATAAGACGGTGGTGCTGTGGGCCCTCGTGGATTCAGGGGCATCGGGGAATTTCATCGACGGGCGGATTGCACAGCGATACGGAGTGCCGCGTATCCCGAAACCCTGCCCTGAGGCAGTCTTCGCGATTGATGGATCCCCCCTGGTTTCGGGTCCTGTAACCTGTTGCACCCCTGTCCTCGTCGGGGGAATTGGAAACCACTTTGAACCCCTCACCCTGGACGTAGTGAGTACTCCCGCCTTCCCCGTAATACTGGGCATTCCGTGGCTGAGGAAACATAACCCTTCCATTGATTGGGGTCACAAGAAGATCTCCTTCTCTTCCCAATACTGCCAATCCCAATGCACCCGGGGGCCTCCGGACCGGGGAATAGACGCCCGTGCCCTCATAGCAGCCGCCTTGACCAGCGACGCCCTTCCGGAAGAATATCAAGAGTTGGCAGGGGTATTCCGGAAGCAACAGGCTCTGGAACTTCCACCCCACCGCTCGTACGACTGTACCATTGACTTGGTCCCCGGTACTACACCCCCATACGGGAGGATTTATGCCCTGTCCGAGCCGGAGCTCAAGACCCTAAAAGAATACTTAGATGAGAACCTGGAAAAGGGCTTCATCCGCCCGTCCACGTCCCCCGGGGGAGCCCCCCTCTTCTTCGTCCCCAAGAAAGACGGGGGCCTGCGCCCCTGTATCGACTACAGGGGCTTAAACACCATTACGATTAAAAATCGGTATCCACTGCCCCTCATCCCGGAGCTACTCAATAGGCTCCAAGGAGCCTCTATCTTTACGAAGCTGGACTTACGCGGAGCGTACAACTTGTTACGAGTCAAGGAGGGAGAGGAGTGGAAAACCGCCTTTCGTACCCGATACGGGCACTTCGAATACCTTGTTATGCCCTATGGACTGGCCAATGCCCCAGCGGCATTTCAACATTTAATAAACGATGTCTTTCGGGACGTGCTGGACCAGTTTGTCATCGCCTACCTAGATGACATCCTTATCTTTTCCAGAGACCTTCCACAACACCGGCAGCATGTCAAGCTTGTTTTACGACGCCTCCAACAATATCGTCTCTACTGTAAGTTGGAAAAATGTGCCTTTCACCAGAAAGAAGTCCCGTTTCTGGGCTTCATCATCTCCGCGGAGGGGATCAAAATGGACCCCTCGAAGGTGGAGGCCATTCGGGCCTGGCCTGCGCCACAAGCGGTGAAACCGCTCCAACGCTTTCTCGGAAGCGCAAACTACTACCGACAATACATCCCGTGCTATGCAGAGATGGCCGCCCCGCTGACTTGCCTCCTCAAAAAAGGGAAATCCTACCTATGGGGGAAAGAACAACAACAGGCCTTCACGCGATTGAAAACCTCCTTTATGACCGCCCCCATCCTCCAATACCCTGACTTCTCCCTTCCATTTGTGGTGGAGACCGACGCTTCCAGCATCGCGCTGGGGGCGGTGTTGTCCCAGGTTGCAAAAACGCATGAAAAACCCTTGCCCTGTGCATTCTACTCGCGACAACTGAGCCCCGCCGAACGAAACTACACGGTGCTGGACCGAGAGCTATTGGCCATACGTGCCGCCTTCGAGACGTGGCGACACTATCTCGAAGGGGCTCGGTACCCGATTCAAGTGATCACCGATCATAAAAACCTAACTTTCCTGCAGACTGCAAGGATCCAAAATGCCCGACACGCCCGATGGGCTCTTTTTTTTGCGCACTTTAATTTCCACATCATATACCGCCCAGGAAAACAAAACACCATCGCAGATGCCCTATCACGATGCCATGAAGATGTTGAAGACCCTGCCTTGAAAGGAGACCCCATCATGGATGCCCGGGTGTTTGTGGCAGGAGGGCTCACCACACAGCAAATGAAGGATTGGGTCGCGCAAGACCCCGTGCTGTCGGCCCTGGCCCAAAAAACACCCACACAGTTACCTCGACACAACGGGGCCTTTATTGTCCCGCGGGTCGCCCGACAAAAAATTCTGTGGGCCCATCATGACGCCCCTTTAGCTGGACACCCCGGACAGCGACGCACCCTGCAGCTGTTACAACGGCACTTTTGGTGGCCGTCGCTGAGGCGGGATGTGCAGCGATACGTCCAGGGGTGCCCTGTGTGCAGCCGTACCAAGGTTCCTCGGGCAAAACCCATGGGACTCATACAGTTAGCGCCACTCCCTCAAGGCCCCTGGCAGAGGGTGAACCTCGATTTCATCGTGGAACTGCCCCCCTCGCAAGGATATACTGCCATTTTCGTAGTGATTGATCAATTCACCAAAATGGGCCACTTTATTCCCTGCAAAAAATTACCCACCGCCCGTCAGACCGCGCAACTTTTCTTACAACATGTAGTGAAACACCACGGTTTCCCCTGCACGATGATATCAGACCGGGGGCCCCAATTTACTGCTCGGTTTTGGCGGGCCTTATTCCTAGCGGTAGGCACGCAGGTTGCCCCTACGACCGCATACCGGCCACAGGCCAATGGGCAAGTGGAAAGAGCTAACCAGACCTTAGAGCAGTACCTTCGTTGTTACGTAGACTATTTACAAGACGATTGGGTAACCTACATTCCACTTGCTGAATTTGCTTTTAACAACGCCCCCCACGCCTCTTTGGGCACTTCGCCCTTTTTTGTGTCCCATGGATTTCACCCCCGGCTTACCCTGTCCGAAGAACCGGCCATAACCGTCCCCGCCGCCGGGGCCATGATAAAAACTCTTCAACAATGCCACATGCATGCCCGTACAATGTTGCAGCATGCACGACAACAATACAAGCTCCATGCCGACAAGCACCGTCAAGCGGCCCCAACTTATCAGGTAGGAGACCTGGTGTGGGTAGACCGACGGCACTACCCCTCACTTCGCCCGTCCGCAAAACTAGATGATCGGTTCATGGGACCGTTCCCCATTGCCCAACAAGTAAATTCTGTCACTTATCGCTTGACCCTTCCCCCCGCAGCCCATATTCACCCCGTGTTCCATGTCTCCTTACTAAAACCACACCAGCCACCCCTGTATCCTTCCCCATCCCCCCCAGAACCCGTCTACAATGTACAGGGGGAATCGGAGTACGAAGTTCGTGCCCTCCTGGACTCCAAACGAATACGAGGAACACTCTTCTATTTGGTTGATTGGAAGGGCTATGGAAAGGCGGACCGCTCCTGGGAACCTGCTACGGCAATTCATGCTCCTCGGCTTACTCGTAAGTTCCACCTCCGTTTTCCCCTCAAACCTGGACCCCAACCACGAAAACTCCGGAAGCTTCGACCCTGGGGGGGGGGTGCTGTCAGGACCTGGGGACGGAGGAAACCCCGCAAGATAGACAAAGGCCCCGCACCCCAGAACGCCCCGCCAGAGACCCTGACCCCGGTGCAAGAAGCACCCCATAAGGCCCCAGCAATAGAGGAGGGGGGGCGCAGTATAATCCCCGATCTCGGGGCGGAGCAATCACCGCAGGAACCCTCTAGAGAAAAGCCGCTTGTCTCGGAGAAGCAAGGGGCGGAGCCAGGAATGACGTTACGCCGTTCAGCGCGGCTACACGCACAAAGGGGCGGAGCCAGAGGTATTTAGGGTCAGCCGGCACAGACTTCCAGTGCCGGCGATCAGTGTACTGTGAAGCTGGCCCCCAAAGCGTGCGATTGAATTCAAAGACAGACCAGTGAAACGAGTGGAGAGAGAGAGAGAAAGAGAGAGAGCGAGCGTGTGAGAGTGTGAGGACGGAGTGTGGCGTGTGCAAGTGCAGCATTAAGTAAGTGACTGATTGGGTACAGGTGTGTGTTGCTCTGTGTGTTGTGCACTATCCCCCTATCTCCCAGAAGCCCTGAGTGTCTCCCTGTGGTGGGTGGGGGTGTTCTCCCCGTTTTCCTTTTCCCTTGCCCACAGGGGTGCTCTCCCTTCCCCACGTTTTCTTCCCACGTGGTGTGCTTCCCCCAGCACGGTGTGCTTGGACGGGTGCAAGGGGTTTGGACGTGTGGGCAGGGACCTGGTCCCCCTGGGGACCAAGAGGTGGCTTGCACACTCTGGTACTGATCCCATTCCCTGTGATGATACGGCCCTATCTCTAACGAGACACGGTGGGCCAACTTACAACCTGAGGGAACTTCTTTGGCAGACCCAGCGTGTACACCCCCTCTCCACAAGAGTCCCTTATGTGGTCCGATTGAGCTGCTGGTTAGGTCTGTGGGCTTCCCCCCACACACTCCCCTTTCCGGGGAGCCCTCACACATCCTTCCCAAGGGGATGATCCTGTTGTTAGCCATGTCCTGCTTATCGTCAGGTATCACACACACACCCCATCTCTTATGGAGATGACCCATTTCTATCCTAAAACTACCTAAACAACCTATTAACCATACTGGACCCCCACAAGAGTGTGACATAATAAATGTAGGAAAACCCAATCACAATCAAATTACTTGCGAACCAGATGAATGACCAAATTATGTAGGATTTTCTTAATCACCTATACCAGATTAAAGTTTAAGCTATTTTAAATTATCAGCCGGGTCAAAATTGAATTCAATTAGCCGCATTAAAAAAACAAATTTGCTAATAATTAAACTAATTTAACCTATTCCAGTACTGTGAAGAAGGTAAAACAAACAAGCATCTCATAAGGTTGAGGTGCCTGTCAAAATCCCTTCTTGGTCCCCTAACAGCAACTGGTGCGACCCGCAGTATTAGAGGGACGGGTCGGTGGGTGCTGACTGCTTGGGTTAGCTGGGCACAATTGCCGCACCCAGCCAAAAGGAGAACCTGCGCGGGCAGCAACTCCTCCCCCCCTTCTAGCAAGGGGGGGGATGCCCCCGCGCCAACCAATCATGTGCTGCCTTCAGCGCACATGATGCCTGGGCGACCAATCAGGAGGTCTCCAGGACGAACATATGGGGTTTCTCAACCCCCGCGGCTCAGTCTCTTCCCCCTTTCCTTTTCCTCCGCGTTCACCTCCAAGAAGAAGGGGTGCAGCAACCTCCCCTTGCCTCCATTTTGCAGCGGAGGGCCCTTGCCGGTGCACCCCCCAGAAATGAGACACGGAGACATCAGCTGGAATTTAAATGGCCGCACTCTTTAATCAGACAGAGCAAGAATGTTGGTGAGATTGTTACTAAGCAATCGTGGGTCCAGTATTTTATTAAGAACTTAATTAACTCTTTAAAAGTGTCTGGCCTGGATATGCCCTCCAATGCCAGCAGCAATTCAACCTTAACATCATTCCTCTTCGAACAGCTCCCTGGCCAAGGCCGAAGAGGGGAAAATGCACGAGTAAGGAAAATGGTGTCAAGATTTGAGGGACATGCTTGCTCTTACCCCCCGCTTGACACCCATCCCAAGGGGATGATCCTGTTGTTAGACAAGCCCTGCTTATCGTCAGGTATCACCCCCCCATCTCTTATGGAGATGACTCATTTCTATCCTAAAACTACCTAAGCAACCTATTAACCATACTGGACCCCCGCCACCAGCGCGGGACAGCCGGCAACTGGGTGGCACCGTCCCCCACCAACTCTTGCTCATACCAGCTTGGCCAGTTCCTCAGCTAACTTAGACAAATATAGAGCATTACCTTTAGGGGACAAATGGACCCCATTCCTCAGGAACAGCTCGGACCGCTTGTATGTCATCTGTACGTGCCGAACACAGTTACCTCCTAGCCCCATCCACCATTTGCCAATCTCCCTATTGACATTTCTGCGAGCCTTGTCCAATTTCTTCAGATTGACTTTGTCACCCACGTAAGACGTGGAACGAGGTGTGTCCATAATATCCTGACTCCTGGGAAGAACCCCTTAATAAGAGGGAGCTCGGTCTTGATTTTAACTATTAAACTAACACTAGTTGTTGTCCTCAAGTCATTTCCCCCCAGGTGCACTATCATGATCCCTGGGTGTGTCCTGTGATGCATACTGGCCAGCATTGGAACCAGGTGATCCCATTTCATCCCGCCACCAGGGCCATGTGCCAAGCCTTGCTGCGGGGCCCCAAAGGCTGACTGGTCTGCCAGTGGCAAAGCCACCGGTGGACCGACGGCACCTTATGACTGGCAGAGCTCTAGGGAGGGGCTTGTACATTGTAGGCGGAGCCCTGGCAGAGCTCTAGGGAGGGTCTTGTCCATTGTAGGCGGAGCCTCCAAAAATCCAATAACAAAGAATGTTCAGCATTAAGATGTGATGGACAGAACATTAGTTTACACTGGGAACTCCTTGCTGCTGAGTAAAACCCTGACACTTGGAGACTGACAGAACCCTCCTACTAGCAATCTAATCCAGTAAGTGGATGGGACTCCAGTAGGACAACTCTCTCTCCATCAGTGGTAGTGCCATAGCAGGATAAAAAATCCTGTTCAAATAATTAAAAATACAACACCTCTGGGCCACATCAAAATAGCTGCATGCTATTAACAATACCTGATCACACAAGCACGTTCATATTTAGTAAAAATAGCAGGTGAGGAGCCACTTGAAGAAGAATAGAAGGTTGCTACCTTGTAAATAAGGTTCTTTGAGATGGGTCCGAACATTCTCACAACACCCACCCTTCCAGTCTCACATGGAATTTTTTCCTTATATTTCTAGAAAGGGTTGGAAGGAACTGTCATTATGAGGGGGGAGAGCACTTTTTATACTACAGGAGCTCGAGACCATCATGTGGCTATTCTTTGAATAGGGTGAGCATGCACAACCCAGTTGTGAGAATGTTAGGTGCCATCTCGAAGAACCTTCTGTACAAGGCTACAGCCTTCTGATCAGCACATGCAAAGGAACTGTTTGTAAACAAACAGCTTTGTCTACCAGTCCTATAGGGTTGTCCCAGCTGCTGCTGCTGCTGCAGTGCTACAGGAGGGAGAGGCAGGTGAGGGATGGCATGAGCCCAGTGGCAGCAGCGGCAGAGGGGAGGGAGGCATGTGTCAGCTGGTGGGGAGGCAAAGCAGCGGGGTGGGGGGAACAAGATGGAACAGGCGGCCAGGCGGGCTTTGCTACCAATGGAGGTGGCAAACGGTGGCATCCCACACTCTGTCTCTAACCTGCGGCCCCTCCCTCGGAGGCCATCGCGGGGCCATGTGCCTGGGTGCCAGTGGCACATGCCTCGGGCCGGCCCTGCCTGCCTCGGTCATACCAGGCTATATTTGTCCTTGCAGCCAAACCTAGTTGCAACCCCCAATGGGTATGGTTCACTGCCTCTCCAGCCCGGCGGACCAAACTGTTGCTGACAATCTAGACTAGCGTCTTTTTCCCCGATAGTGCCTGGGTCCTGGAGGAAATGTCAAAACCAGTGTGTTAGTTGGAGTTTGCAGGACATATGTATCCCCAGAAGGCATGAGATCGCCTTCTGCCTAATTCTCTGATGTCCCTGTCTGACATTCCTGCGGCTGCTTCTGCTGTTGCAGCACCTATCCTGAATGAATGTGATCCGTATCTCTCTACTGGCAAGCCCACTGCTCTCACTGCTTCTATAAAAATTACTATGAATTGGTGCTGTGTCAGTGGGGTTCCATTCCCATGTATAAATAAATTACCCACGAATTGAGGTTGCGAAGCCAGGTATTCTCTAACGGTCTGTACTGGACTGATTTCTTGGGAACCAATCTGGTTTAATCTCACCAATTGCCATCGACCCTTTTGGTCTGTTTTAGAGCACTGAAGGGTTATCTGTAAAGCCCGAGGGTGAACCCAAATGTCATGTAAGGCTAAAGCTGTCCCTGACCGGTCAACTCTCCCTTCTGCAACTACCTCGCTTACCCGAAAGGCCCCAAAGAACATAACCTTGAAAACTGTCAAAAATAGCAAATTTTCATACTGGTTAAAACAAATCCCCAGCAGAGCACCACAAATTACTTTCAATTCGGGAATGGAAATGGGGGCCCTGTGGTCACTTTGTCGGTCAGAATCCCTAGCCCAACTCTCAAACATTCACCTTGCGAAGAAGCCCTTATCTGGGGGTGGGAAACCTTCTAAATGACTAAAGCTGCCACCTTCCCTGCTATAGTCCTACTTGCCAAACCCCTCCCCCGCAAGTGCAACACAAACTGTAACATTTCATCCTCCTGAATGGGAAAACTGAGGCCCCAACCCCGGTTGCTTCTAAAAATTTGAGACGCCCTATATGCCCGGTCATATGCATGCTTCGTCCGGGAGACAATCCTTCGCATTTCTATTCTCCAAGGCTCCATATGCCCTGGGGAAGTGGCTCTGCATTGACTGCGTCTGTTGGCGCTAGTTCCTGGAATCACTCCATCTGCAACCGAGAGAGCGCATTGGCCACACTGTTATCTACCCCAGGAACATGGCGTGCAGTAAACAGTATGTTGTGTTCCAGGCATTTAAGCACTATTGCCCTTACCAACCTCATCACCCTCCCTGACCGAGACGACATAGAGTTGATGACGTGTACAACTGACATGTTGTCACACCAAAAGGTTACAGCTTTATTGGCAAAATCCCCAAACCAAAGCTGGACGGCCAGCACTATGGGAAAAAGCTTCAAAAATGTCACTCCTGATGTGCTCCACCATAGCGGCCAAGGGGCAGCACACCAGCACCTTTTAAAATAGACACCAAAACCCACACACACCACCGAATCGGAGTGCACCTGGAGCTGGGTCCCTAACCTTAACCTATCCCGCCAAAAGCTTACCCCGTTAAAGTCCTTAAGAAACACCGACCATGTCCCTAAGTCCTCCTTCATCTCCCGGGTGATTCTCACGTGATGTTACTATGGAGGACTCCCTCTTAATGGGGTATACAGCCTGGATAAAAATGCTCGCCCAGCAGCGATTGCAACGTTCAGACCATGACTTTTTTGACTCCAAGGCATGCCTGTATCTTTCTTCTCACTGCCTCCAACTTCTCCTCTGGTAAATGTGACAACATCCGGATGGTGTCTATCTCAATACCCAGGTAAGTAATTCTGGTGGTCGGTCCCTTCATTTTTTCTGGGGCTAACGGGAGGCCCAAATGGACAGCTAGGTGCTTAAATTTCTTCAACAAATACTGACATTCCCCATGCGCTGAGGCAATGATCAAAAAATCATCCAGATATTTTGCGACATCACCACATCCTATGTGCTGCCGGAATATGCACTCCACCAGAGAACTAAATCGCTCGAATGCAGAGCAGGAAATTGAGCAGCCCATAGGCATAGCCTTATCAAAGTAATATGAGACCTCAAATCCCCAAAAGATGGAAACTGTCAGGATGCACCAGCAAGAGTCTAAATGCTGATTTCACATCGCATTTTGTGAGGAGGGCACCCTTGCCATATGCCCTAACCCTGTCTATTGCTTTGTCAAATGATGTATACCGCACCGTTGATAGTCCCTTAGGGATGGCGTCATTAACCGAGCACCCTCTCGGGTATGATAGATGATGGATGAGTCAAAAGTCTCCCGATGCCTTTTTTGGCATGATCCCTAAAGGGGATACCACTAGATTCTAGACAGGGGGGTGGGCATATGGGCCAGCTATCCTGTCTTCATCGACTTCCTTCCATTTTTTCCTGCACCATTTTCTCAATTCCCTTAACCGATTTTAGGTTGGGTGGTTTGCGCCATTGACTGACAGTACCAACCGGGATAACAAAACCAAACTTAAAACCCTGTAAAACATATTCCACCTCTGACTTGTCCGGGTGGTGACTCAAAGCCAACTTGAGTCTCTTAACATTAATTGGAGTTGGGCCCCTTTCCTTTCCTGGCCCCTTGCTGACTGCCTTGGTTGTTTTGACCTGATCCTGATCCTTGCTGGTTCCTCCTAGCGCCTATTGGTTTTTCCCTGAAACAGGTTGAAAGAGACTGGGGACCACCACACACAGAACAGGCATGATGGAATTTGCAGGCTCCTCGCGTGCATCTCCCATTCCTGTTGTACTCACAACAGGTGGCACCTTCTCCCCACCTGCCATCCAGCCTATTGGGGTCATTAGCTGGGGCCACTCCCCCCTTTACTAATATATGCCCGCTATCTGTCTTGGGTGCATTGGTCATGTCGACCATGCAGTCAAGCCATAAATCCTGAGCATGGCAATCCCACCGGAGCCTCGGTGTAAAGGATGCTCTGTGCCTGAAAGCCTCATCATACTGGAGCCAAGCCCTGGGAGGTCCTACCCCGTAAGCCCTTTTCACTATGTCAGCATACTTCAGCAATTCTACCGCCCTTTCTGGGGAAACTTCGAGGGTTACCCCCAAATATACTGAAAATGCAAAGGACCAGTTTGCCCAATTCCTGTCTGCCTTGGGAACTTTTCCCGCTCTTTCTCAGCTTGATCCACGATGGGATCGCTGAACAAGAGAGTGAAAATGTCTATGAATTCCCCCCTCCAGATCCTTTCCCTGGTGGCATAGGCCAGGTGCTCACCTATGGGTGCGGATAGGTCAGAATATCCCCCACACAAGGGGGGAAGGGGGCAATCGAATGGGGCCGGGTTAGGAGCCGTGATTGAATGGTACCCCCCGCCCATGGCCAGATCCATTCCTTTGCCCCACTGCCCAGTCGGTCTGGAACCCACTACCAGCGGAACGGTACCTGGGGTGGGGGCAGGACTGGTGTGACCTTCACCCATGCGCCATTTCACCACAGCATCTGCGGTGCCTGACGCTGACCCGGGATTGCTGTATGAGACCTTGTTGTGTCCCATGCACGCTTGGCGTGCCCATTGCCCTCGTGTTCCCCCTTTGGCCACTTTGTGCCCTCAGATTCCTGAGTTGCTGCCGGAGCCGGTGGTTAGTGTTCACCAACCAGTGTGCCTCCTGCTCTTGGTGACCCTCATCCCAGCCGCCATCCCCAGGGATTTGTTTGTGCTCAACTTCTTGTGCCCACGGGACAGCAGTACGCATCTGGCTCCATCCCGTGGGTGGTCCTGACCAGTTTTCCTCCATCTCGCCTACGCTCCAAGCGCTTGTTCTAATGCCTGAATTTGATTCCACGTTCCTAGGTCACCTGGATCCTCATTGTCTCTGCTGCCTTCTTTTGGGTGGTTATCTGGCGCCCATTCGGACTCACCTGCTGGTATAGACATCCCCCCCCGGCCTCCTGTGAGTCCCCCGGGGATGCCGCGGGGGGGGGACCTGGCCATGCCAGGGTCAGCCCATTGACCCCACCCTGTGTGCATCACGGTCCCTTGCTCTAGGGGCCCCGGCACATTGCTCCATCCGGGTGTGTTGCTATCCCCTGTCTGTGGCCCCCTGATGGTTGGGTGCCAAGCCTCACTGGCTTGCATAGGTGTCTCCAGGCTCATTATGGCATCCCGCTGATCAGCTGATGTTCCCACCAGCCCTGGGTCCTCCCTCTGGGTTGAGTGGGGGTTGAATTCCTCACCACTCATCCAGTCCCCAAATCTGGCGGGCGGTGATATGACCCGCCTGTCACACCGCACCGGCCAGTTTATTCCTGGGCTCCCCTGTACCTCAGCTGGTTGCGAGGAGCTTTGGAGGCCTCCCCCCTTCCATGGGCTCCTACGGGGTTCATCGCCCCCCCTTCTCCCTCTCTCGCCTCCCGTAATGACGCTGCCAGGGCCTCGCAGGCCTGCAAGTGGCTCCTCATTTCCCCCCTTGTAGGGGGAGGAGATGTCTCACTCACCCCTCCCACACTTGGGGGCAGCTGCTCTGGGGCGGGGGGCAACACTTCGCTCCCTGCGCCTACACCCTTCTTGGCCTGCTTCCCGCCAGTCGAAGGGGCTCTCTCTTTCTTCCGCCGCCCTATCGCGGCCTACCTTTCCTCTCCGCCTCCCCATTTAACTCAACAGCCAGCAGCACTCCTCAAATGCTGCTGACTGCTCAGGTTAGCTGGGCATGATTGCTGCGCCCAGGCGAAAGGAGAACCTGCGCAGACAGCAACTCCTCCCCCCCATCTAGCAAGGGGGGGGCTCCTCCCGCACCGACCAATCATGTGCTGCCTTCAGCGCACATGATGCCTGGGTGACCAATCAGGAGGTCCCCAGACCGAACACACGGTGTTTCTCAACCCCCGTGGCTCAGTCTCTTCCCCCTTTCCTTTTCCTCCACATTCACCTCCAGGGAGAAGGGGCACGGCAACCTACCCCTGCCTCCATTTTGTGGCGGAGGGCCCTAGGCCACTGGTTAAGACGATACCATCTCTGTTTGTGTGAACAGCTGCAAAGTGAGATAGTTATTCCAGAGTACCTCCCAGGGGTACAACCCAACTGTACCGTAATTTTGTAAGTACAGCCCATTGCTCCGATACCGGGTCCTGTCATAACTCCTGAAGCCTGCTTTATAGCAGAGAGATACTCTATCTTCTGTTTTTGTCCTAAACTCCCATTTTCCATAATGAGACTTTTACTCTTGAGTGGTGTGCTTGTGGTGTTTTGTTTAACTTTGTAGTTCCCACTAGGGCTCAAACTCAGTCCTCGTATTCTTGCTTTTCTCAACAAGAATCAGGGTTCGTGGCTCATTCTTGCAAACGAGAATAAACCCTTTCCCAAAATGGCATTGGCACTACTGCAGCCAAGATCTCAGTGAGATCTTGTTCCCAGCCAAAATCTCATGAGATATTTTGTGAGAAACAAAACTGATTCTTGTTTCAGCCCCAGTTCCCCACTGACAGACCCTGATCAGAAATGGAGCTGATTGGCTTTCATCAGAAAATGAGTTTGACATCTTTGTTGTCCACCTTCATGTATACACTTCAACTGTATATAGGGCTGTGCACAGGGTCAGGTTTTGGTACGTGTATCTGTATTTGTACTTTGAATATTCATGCTTAGTTGTATTTATATCTGTACCCCAGTTCAAACCATTTCCCCCATTGCCACCAATATGGAAAACACAATGACTTGCCACTTAGCACTGTATAATATTGCTAAAATCATGCCCTGCCTTACTGTTGCTGCTGCAAAAACCCTATTCCACGCTCTGGTAATCTCCTGCATTGACTATGGTAACTTTCTCCTTACAGGCCTCTCCTGCTCTGATCTGATCAGCCCTTCTCTCTTGCTGCCCCCCAGGCCTGGAACTCCCTCCCTGGATACATTTGTTCTGCTCCATCCCTCCCAACTTTAAAATCCCTCCTGAAAACATACCTCTTCCATCAGGCTTCCCCTGGCTCATCGTGAGTGAAATTGCATCTTCCTCCCTCAGTATCTCTCTCCTGTAACTAAGTGAAGCACGTGCACCTGCATCTTCTCACGCTCATGAATGTATCCTTGTCTCTCCTGATGTTCACCTCTCCCTCTCTCCCCCTTCCTTGTCTCTTAGATTGCAAACCCTTTGGCGTTAGGAACTGATCTGTAACTACTGACTGTACAGTGTAAGGTACATTGCTGGTGTTATATTAATAATAATAGTAATAATAATTAATAATGAACATGGGGGGCCTGTGCATGAGTTATTTTGGTACAGAAATGCAGTGAGGCTCTGTCCGTTTGACAGGGCTCTAAGAAAAATATGGTTAAAACTGCGGCTAAGTCTGCTTCCAGGTTAAAAAGGAAGACACTGGTTTGGAGGGAGATGGAGAATGCATCTGGCTTGGTAGGGAGGTTTTTAGCTTGGAGAGGCAGAAATGGGGTATGGATTTGGCTTATGGGGGGCCACTGGCTTGGGAATTGGCTGCTGGTTTGGGGAAAGGGGAACGGGCATGTGGCTGGATCAGGGGTGTCACTTGTTTTGTGGGGGCTGCCAGATTGGAGATTCACCATTTCTCACTGGCTTCACTGCACTGGAGATGGCTGCAGTGCTGAAGACTACAGTTCTGAGACAGCAGTGGCCTCTGCAGGTGAGGAGGACTCACTACAGGCTCCCCAAGCAGGTGGCTACGGCGAGAATCAGAGAGTAGGCCTGGCTCCAAGCTGAATATGTTCCTGCAGTTTGGGGGCCCCAGTTAGAGACCTCCGATGCTATGTTTCCCAGGAAATGTTGGATTCACTTCACTTGGAACCAAATGTGCAGCTATAGTATTTGTGTTTGAAATCTAGAACCCCTAAAGGTCTTTTTGCCTTAATTGTGAATAATATGGTTAGTTGAAGGCTGGCTTTGGTGACATGTGGGATATTATTTATTTATTTTTTTAAAAAGAAAGAAAATAGCCAGCAATACTATTATGCTCAGCAATTACAAAACTGTATAAATACTGTAGAGATTCAGAGCACATACAAACTATTTCCACTTTGTCCACTTTTTCCACTTAAAGTCCCTTGTGATCCCCACAGTAATATTAGGTTTTATTTTTCTGTTGCTCCATTTCTTTGTGAAAACAATGAACAGAATCACTTTTATAGTCATTCTGTCTAATTTAGAAGACCTTTACTGACTCAAAGAGGCCAGCGAGATGGTAATCTATTTGAAGGACTTTCTAGCACTTGTAGATTATAGCTTCAAAAATAAAGGAAAATGTAGAAGGTGAGCTAAAACAGTTTAAGAATCACAAGACAAATGTCAAATCAATAAAAAGCGAAGCAAGACCAATATTAAGAGAAAAATAGTTCTTTTGAGCTTTATTTTTTTTGCAATGAATCCATTACTGGAGGTTGGAAAGATATATTTTACAGAAATATGAAGAGTAAAGGCATTAACTTCAGCATTCTGAGTTCAGCAGTGAAAATCTATTTAGCATCTTAACTGGAGAAAAAAGTAACGTTAGTATCATAACTAAAACCTGTGAGGAGGGGAAAAAATCAACACAGATTTTTTTCTCTGTTGATAGAACACAGAAGCCCATCAGTCAAATTCTTTACTCAGAATGGACCAAACAGAAGCCCATCAGTCAAATTCTTCACTCGGGGTGCTTCTGCATGACCATTATCCTGGGATAAATGCCTACAATCCCAGGGTTCAGTGTTCGTGTGGACAGATATTCCAGTATAAATTAGGGCTCTAACTCGGTCTTTGGAAAACTTCAGAAATCACTTTCAGTTTGGGAAAAGTCCAAAGTTCCGAGGACCAAGGCTGTTCTTCAAAACACTTTGGAAAACATCGTCAGCCGCTGCGCACATTGGGGGCTGGTAGTGGAGCTTCTTCTGGAAATGAAACTTAGCACTATATTTGGTAGGAGGGAGGTATGGGAGAGGACAATTGAGTGATGGTAAGCCAGATGGCCAGTTCTGATTGGCTGGCCAAAGTCAGATGGCCAACTTTTGAATTGGCTGGCAGGGAAAAATAAAAGTGTCTGCAGCCATTTTGTGACCATTCTCTTTGGTGAATTTGGCTGTGTGCTACAGTGCTGCTGGATCTGTAAGTAATCAGCTGGGGGGTGGAAGGAGAGAGGAGTGCCTGTCCTGTCCTGTCCTGATATGGTTTGGCCTGTCCTGTCCATAGGGCCAATGCTGGGAGATGGGGGTTATGGTTACCCTTTACCATGCTATGCATTTTAAAAAAAATAAATAAATAATTGGGTGCCACATTGCTGCCTGCTGCTTGGTTGGCACTTGGCACCATGAGGCCAGAGGGATCTCTCTGCCTGGCTCCACTTCCCAAGTTTGTTTGGTCTGTTTGAGTAACCAGTGTCACAGTACTAACGCCATGCCAGGCCAGGTATCCTTTCCCCCACCACAGTCGATTACTGGGCCTGTGTGTTTGTGTGAGAGAGAGAACGTCTGGTTTCTTAATTTTGTGACTGCTGCTTGGGCCTGGGCTTGCTGGCCGTTGGTGGGATTTATTTCTCCATGGAGTTGCAGACTGTTTTGCAGGGTTGTGGGTTGTGTATGTTGTCTAGGCTGTGGCATGGCACAACAGAGCCTAATTGTAAAGTGTAACTTCTACCGTTCTGCCAGCTGCTTGGCACCATGAGGCTAGAGTCAGACTGGGATCTCTCTGCCTGGCTCCACTTCCCTTTGCCTGGTCTACCATTTGCCTGGTCTACCATTGCCACAATGCCATGCCAAGAAAGAGAGTGCCTCTTGGGAGGGGGAGGGGTGTGAATGTATGGTTTCTTAATTTTGTGACTGCTGGGCTTGCTGCCTTTTGGTGGGATTTATTTCTCCATGCAGTTGCAGACTGTTTTACGGGGTTGTTGTATTCCTCTTGAACAAATGTCCCTTGCTAGCCTCCATTTTTTTGCACTGCTTGGTTGGCTTAATGATTAAAGTGGGTGCAGTCACTGCTGATGGGGGACCATGCTGTGGGTACACTACTGTTGTTGGGTTTTTTTATTTCTGCACTCAGGTGCACTTTGGTTTGTGACTTTGTGGGGTTGCCTTCTGGAGCGATTGTCCCACTCTTGCTAGCCTGATTTCTGGGTAGTGCTTTAGATGTGGGTTCAAGAACTGATTTGTAGGCAATGAAACAGCTGTAACTGCTGCACATGGCAACAACATGTGCTGTGCCAGGTGTCACTGGTGCCGACATGGCACCGAATAGCTCCGAAGTGTTCCAAAGTTTCCGGGAGGTCCAGAATTCTGCTTCCAAAGTCCGAAACTTTGGAACCAGCGCCAAAGTGTTGCTGAGTACCCGGCCCGATTCCAAGGAACTTAGGAATTCAGCCTGAGTACCTGGAAGCACCATTCGGTACAGTACTATAAATCTGATTCCTGGTTTTATTCCGGAATGAGAAAAACTAATTTTCCAGGTTTTATTTATTTATTCTGGGATACAATGAAATAATAATGGGTTAATGCTCATGTAGGTGCTTATGCTGGGATGAATGTCTCCCTCCCCCAGCCATAGAGAATTGCAAGTAGAGTTTACCTTCCTTTTACCCAGTGGGTACAATCCAAAACCCCATTGTAAACTGCACCTATGTCAGGCGCATAGTAAGTATGCCGGCACACATTTGAGCATGCATGCAATGGGCACAGTAAGCTGCTTGGCACAACGGGGTGCCCCTGCCAATGTGACACACACCCCAAGCCCACTCACCCCACTGCCTGGACATTGCACCAGCAGGCAGCGTACGTTCCGAGTTGGATTGCACCCAATGTCTCTATGTTTTTCTGCATTTTCTGGTGACAAAATGTCACGGGTAGGGATTTACAACTGAGAAGAGGGTGACAAAATGCTACCCATGGTGCCTAATCCACTCTGACCCTTCAGCAAAGGGAATCCATCACACCCACCCATTCCAGGAACCTATGACACCAAGTGATGTCCGTAGGCACAGCAAGGATGTTGAGAGTAGAGGAATTCACAGCTGCCCACCCAGCAGCCAGGAGAGGCACCCAGGATCAGTGGGTGCCCCTCTCTTTAGGTTCTCTCACCAAATCCTCAGATTGGCCAGTGGCAAGGAAGGGGAGCATCTGGAAATGGAGGGGGCAGAATACATGTCCGCTATTTCCAAGGGCACTGGCATCCCAACCAATCAGTTGTATTCCCAGGAATCAGAGCAAAAGAAGGCACTGAAATGCAACTGCATTGTCTGTTTTAGTCTGCTTAGTTAATTTTTTGTGCCTTTTTCCCTAGTTCATTCACTATGTACAGTGAGGAATGTTTTATTTTAGATAAGAGAACTAAGTCAAAGGTCTCTCGGTACATCTGGACATCTCCATGTACCAAAATAGTACTGGTATGGTGGGATGCTTTGTAATTGCCTTATTTCATGCATTCCTATAATGCCAGGAACCCTATAAAAGCTGGAATCAAACTGTTAGGCCATTTTTAGACGATTGCGACCGTGCCCGCGCTTGTTTTGAAAAAATGCCAGGAGCCGGGATCAGACAATACACTCCCGGCAATTACGCGCCCGGAAGGGGGATGTGCATGCTTTCTCGTCCGCGTTTGACTGGGTCGATTTTTCAACCTGGTCAAATCACGGCCGGAAAAGCATGCGCGTCCCCCTTCCAGGCGCGTGATTACTGGGAGTGTGTCGTCTGATCCCGGCTCCTGGCATTTTTTTCAAAACAAGTGCGGGCACGGCCGCGATCATCTAAAAACGGCCTTAGTCTTTGTTCAGTGAATTCTGTGTCTTCTTGGACACTAGCACACTGTTCCAGTTTCTTTGCAAAGAAATACGTTTCTATCTTGAAGAACTATCTTAGTCTCTTTTGTAACACTGAAATTAATAGTGTAAAAGTACTTATATATCATATTAAGTAAAGCAAAGTAACTAAGACCTGAGTCTTTGGCTTTATTTCAGCAATCTGGTAAGAAAGGGGGTTTTCTCTTATAAAGTAGTCAGGCACAAGAGAACCAAAGTAATAAGATCCTGGTAATAGGTACAAGAATTCCCCAGGACCAAAATTTCAGTCTACACTGTGTGGCCAAATCCAGTTCCCTTTGGAACTGCCCTGTTTGTCTCGGCTTTCTACACAAATACAGAATCCCCTCTGGAAATTTACATTCTGGACAGTTAATGACAAGACCAATGCTCTAGCAGAGGCATCCTGACCTCCTCTCGGTTGGAGTTCCCCACGGTGCTGAAATTCCACTGTGCTGTACCATGGGATTGATGCAGGCCTCCTTGTGACTCTTATACCAGGATAACCGTGTACACTGCCATCCCAGGATAGTGCTTCATCCTGGAAAATTAATGATCATGTAGACACTTATCCTTGGATAACAATCCTGGGATGACATCCTGGAACTGTGTTTGTGTAGAAGCAGCCTGAGTTACTCACAAACAAGCTGCCCTTGACTCTGTCCTGTCCGCACAATGCCTACATGTTTACAGCATTATGTTTTCTGGTTTTCCGAGTCAATGGTGTTGCTTAAAGTGTCTGTTTTCACCAGTCTCTAGTTTTGGGGATGTGTATTTCAGCTATTCTCTTTCTGAATTCTGAGAACAGAGAATTTTGTAGTAGCACAATCCCATAATTAGAAGTATCATGTCAGAACTCCTGGAAGTCAATAGGAACACAGATAAAAAAACTAACAAACATCCAGGCAATTGTAGATTGTTTCTCAGAATAATTTGGGGGTATTATGCTGGTTGTTGTGTTGGTTCCCTGATAATACCGAAAATGTACAAAACCTCTTTTTTTCCTGGTAAAGATATAGATCAAGGATGGGGAACCTCCAGTCTTGGGTAAAATCCAGTCTGTGGCTGTTTTTAAAAATTATTTGGCCTCTTTCCAATTCCTGGATCTGGTCTGTGGCTCTAGTTTTTACCCTCAGACACTGAAGAAGTGAGCTCAAGGGATGCGAGCAGCGTGAAGGCATCTTGGGGATGGATTCATGGCAAAGATCTAGTATTTTGACCTCCCCATACCTTCTTCTGTCTTGAACACAACCCTTACACTACGTTTTTTTGCAGACGCACTAGAAGTGTAGAAACAATACTTTTGCTCAGCAAATGAAAAACAACCCCTGTCCTTTGCTGAGGAAGGTGCCATAGGTGACCATAGGGACATCTAATTCATGTTTCCAGAAAATGGATCAATAAATGCCATCTGTTCTCTGCGTGCTTACTTGTATCTGACATATTTGGCTGGTGCAAATGAATTGCAGTTGACACACCATGGATTGAATGGCTTTCATTGGATTGAAGTTAAATTTGGAGGACCTGATTTTCATTTATCCTAAAAGACCTCTTTCCCAATCATTTGGCAGTCTGAAGTAATGTTTGCGTAGTAAATTGTCTGTGCATCCCTTTCCACTGCCAGAGTGGCCAAAACAGTCTTAGCGTAAATGAAAATCAGGCCCGCACTGTCATCTTTTATAAAAACACAAGCATGCCTTTCTACATCCTGCATTGTCAGAATAATCCCATGAAAATCCTTGTTTTTAATCCCCGCAAGTGAATTTTTAAAAAATGGATTGTGCATGTTTTGCTATTGTAATGATAATCTTTTGGGGGTTTGGCATTTCCTTCCTCCTGTTGAAATATGCTGGCAGATTCTATGGAGATTTCTTCTATGTCTTGTAAGACTACAGGTGTCTCAGCAGAAACACAGAAATGTCTTGTACTGGAGAGTTTCTTATGGGTAATGGCATATAAACATCCTAAAAACAATTATCTACCAGAAAATATTGCCCTTTATACTTTTTAGTATAACTTAAAATCACAAGGTGAATACCCCAAATCTCATTATAGAGGCACGATAGCACCTCTATTAGTTAAGGTGAGATAGAGATTTCATTCGATCTCCACCTATCTGTAGCATTTCAGTTTTCAGCCTCTTGACTTCTGGATTGCGACTTAGAATCTTTTGTAGCAGATATCTTGTTTACTAAGGAACCGATGCTAACATGATTGTACTTGAAAATGACAGCCAAATCTCTGGTAATCACTGCTCAGTTGTTTAAAAAGAGGGATTTTAATAAGGAACTTATCGATCTCTAAAGGTCTCATTAAAAGTGAATAGGAGGAAATTCTTATGTTGTGCATGTGTGTAGAAGACAGGGCACTCTCAAGACTGTCCAAGAAACTACGCGTTCCAACAAACAAAGTCACAGGCAGAAATCTGGGGGGCGAGGGGACTTGAGCCATGGGGGTGTAGAAAGCTGGAGTGGGGGTACTTTGAGCCATGGGGGAGCTGGGGCAGGGGGTACTTTGAGTTATAGGGGAGCAGGACGCTGAGTGGGGGGAGTTACTTTGAGCTGTGGGAGGAGGGTAGGGATCTGGGGCAGGTGGGACTTTGAGTCGTGGGCGAGTAGGGAGCTGCAGCAGGGGGCACTTTGAGTTTCGGGGGGGAGGGGTGTAGGGAGCTGGGGCAGGGGGGACTTTGAGCCATGGGGAGGATAGGAAGCTGGGATGGGAGGTATTTTGAACCGTGGGGGAGCAGGGAGGTGAGGTGGGGGTACTTTGAGCCGTGGGGGAGACTTTGAGCCATGAGGGAGCTGGGATGGGGGGGTACTAGAAGCTGCAGTGGGTAGAGAGGTGGGGTGGGGGATACTTGGAGCTGAATTTTCTGAATTTTTCAGTATCACAGTCCATTGCTTTTTTCCGCCAATATTTTATTTTGTGGAACACCAGCTCTCCATGGACAATACTTAATGTTCTTCCCCTAAAGTTTCACATCTCTGCAATTCACAGGGCTATGTTTGAGCCCTGGGGGAGCAGGAAGCTGGAGAGAGGGTACTTTGAACCATGAGGGAACAGGGAGCTGGGGCGGGGGGTACTTTTAGTTGGGGGTAAGGAGCTGGGGCAGGGGGTACTGGCATGTGGGAGCAGGGAGCTGAGGAGGGGGAGTACTTTGAGCAATGGGGGGTCAGGAAGATGGGGAAGAGGAGTAGTTGGAGCCATGGGGGGTAGGGAGCTGGGGTGGGGCTATTTTGAGCCATGGGGGGCTGGGAGCTGGGGCCGGGTGTACTTTGAACCATGAGGGGGCAGGGAGCTGGGGCGGGGGGGGAGTTGGAGCCAGGGGGGAGCAGAGAGGTAGGGCAGGGGGTTACTGGAGCCATAGGGGGGAGACAGGAAGCTGGGGTGGGGAGTAGTTGGAGCCATGGGGATGAGGGATCTTGGGGGGGTGTAGTTGGAGCTGTGGGGGGTAGGGAATTGGGGGGGTAGTTGGAGCTGTGGGGGGTAGGGAGCTGGGACGGGAGGGTAGTTTGGCTTGTGAGAGGGTAGGGAGTTGTGTGAAGTAGAGGGAGCTGGGTTAGTCTCACAGAACTTTTTCTTGGGGTCCCCGAGGCTCAACAGCAGCCAGTTGTGCCACTTCTCTCAGCCAGCAGGTGACATTCACACAGGCAGGAGGGCTGCTCCACGCAGCATGGTGGTGGGGCTGTATGGATGCACATTCATGTGTCTCACCACTGCCTCCCCGGCCCCGATGCTGTAAAGTTTCTTTGGTGATTGGGCTGACTCCTGGATGGAGTAACGGCTCCTGCCACCGCCCAGAGAAGTCCATGGCAGCGGCGATATCATTATGTCAGAAAGCACCCTGAGTTCATGGTAACTGGGAGCAGAGGCGAGGGCATGCACATAAGGATAGGGGACAGATCCATGAGCTAGACTTTCCTCTTCCTCAGCACACTCCTTAAGCACTTCTGTCTGCAACTTCTATGCAGCTTTCTGAGTTTTTCTACAAATGTTCAAGGATCAAGGTGGTCCCTGGGATGGAAAAGCTTCCCTATTTCTGCAGTAGAGTATCTTACTTTCAGTAGAGAAATTCTTTCTTTCTTTCTTTCTTTCTTTCTTTCTTTCTTTCTTTCTTTCTTTCTTTCTAACAGAACAAAACCCATTGTGAGACACACGAATGTGCATCCATCCAGCCCCACCACCGTGCTGCGTGGAGGCTGCATTTCCACCTCATTCTGGCGCTGGCCTCTCAAGAAAGCCCTTTTGTGGCTACACCATCTGCAGTTCCACTCACTTGTGAGAAAAGCTTCTAAAAACCAACATGGCCGTGTTATCTGATAGCCATTAAATGTATTCCAGATTAGCACGGAAGATACTTCTAAGGCTACTCAATGTATTTAAATACAAGACTCAGCTGTGGCAAATCTGGAACTTGATGTAGGCATTTTTACATTTACATTCAGGTGCCAGCAGAATGCATTGGCTTTCTGTTCCTGTGTTGCCGTTATGTATCGGGAACCTCAGTCACCCTAAGCCATCTGCAAAGGGGGTGGGGGGTGTTTATACATTTAAATAAATAAATAAAATAAAGAACCAAACAATCTCATCCTGTGCAGGACTCAGCCTTTACTAGCTCAGACCTCCATCTGGATGGCAAAGGAAAGAGCAGCAAAGTGCAGATATTCTAAGCATTATACTCCACCATTGCTCAGTCATGCTACTTAAAGAGAAAGCCAACACTTCTGCTATCTTTTAGAGACTGAGAATAGCACCTTCT
Organism: Sphenodon punctatus; assembly: GCA_003113815.1. NCBI lineage: Eukaryota > Metazoa > Chordata > Lepidosauria > Sphenodontia > Sphenodontidae > Sphenodon > Sphenodon punctatus. The sequence continues at coordinate 1,372,072 of QEPC01014017.1, forward strand.
TATTCATAGTATAGGCCATGGGTAAAAAAAACAACCAGATGTGTGGGCGGTGTGGCGGCTTCCTGACCCAGGGCAGGAAAGTGTGTCCGCCACTTCCTAGGTTGGCGGACAGCATGTAACAGATGTGCTTGAGACCCCTGGTGGCCGGAGAGCCTGGTGGCCAGAGGGAAGCATGAGCAGCGTGTGCAACTCTCTCTCTCTTGCTCTAGAAGAAGGGTGCATGTCTCTCTCTGGTTCTGGCATGGGCAGGATGTGCACCGCTCTCTCTCATTCTAGCAGCTGGGTGTGTCTCTCTCCCTGGTTGTGGCAGGTAGGAGGCAGTGTGGGCAGGGTTCTCTCTCTCATTCTAGCAGTGGGATGCTCCCCCACTCATACTGACGGCCATTCCCTCGACCTCATCTTCACTCGAAACTGTTCTCTTACTGACCTCTCCTTTGACCCCTGCCCTAATTCTGATCACTTCCTCGCCTCCTTCAGCCTTTCCCACCGACCCCCCTCCTCCTCCCCCTCTATGCGCCCCTTCCGCAATATGCAGGCCCTTACTCCCTCGGAGTTTGCCTCAAATCTTTCCCCCCTT